>CM035156.1:29168172-29469913 GCA_020205615.1 Panax quinquefolius
GAATGATTCTGAAGAATATCTTTGGTCAGTAGTTGTGGCGCCCCAAAATTAGGTATACATCACCCATCTTTGGTCGCCACTTACATGGTACGTAATTTAAATACAACTTATTAACATAACGCTGTAAGTATGCAATACGACATAAACGTGAGTTTAAATACAAATATCGTCTACTAGATAGTATACAAACTCAAACAAAAAGTCCTCATTATGATTATTATCACACTATTTTTTTGCGAATAGTGACGACTACTAATGCTATCTTGTGGACCATCACTGCTTCCCACTCGTCCCCAAATATTCTCATTTCACAAGAGAACAGAAAAAAGAAAGGGTGAGCTCAACTAGCCCAAGAAGAAATATTATGACTAAGATAATGCGAGAATAAATTATCAATAGTCTTCAACAATGTTAAACCGATAAAATACAATAGATAACCGGTTTAATCGCAGCTGAATATCACGATCCATTAAAAGAGTCAAGTAAAAATAAAGTCTACTATCTTTTAGGTTTTAAAAGGTTTTCATCATCAAGTATAAATTTGAGACTCGACTTTTAATAAATATTCCACATCATCGAATCACCCCCGCACTACGGCCAAGGATATTCTTTAGTATCACGACCACAATTATTCATGCACTTACGGGCCAAGAATATTTGTGTATTCATTAATGGTCATGATCATGCCAACAACCGTCCCACCAATGCACTACGACCATCGAGGATTTTATCACATCATTTGTAACATTACGATCATGATTACAATCGAATAGTCTCTCGGTCATAATCATACCAAGTCCATCTATGCACTACAGCCGCATGGATGACTTTCAACATAATATAAACATGAGGATGATGACAATGATATAAGAATTCGATAAAATAAGTTCAAGAATTATTTTATCCAGAATTATTAACGTCCAAATTAGTAAAATTCAAGAATGATCGGAAGAATATTTCCATGAAAAGATCTTTGGATGAAACGCAAATATCAAGGATATTCTACTAATTTCATGGAGTATAGAAGTCAAAGTTTTAACCAACTGGGTATAATAAAGAATGGAATAACAAAAGAAATCACCACGCATGCAGATTTGATGTAGGCGGTGTTATTCCAATGTAGAATAATAATAACGGAACCGTGTCGGTGAAATTCACACCGGCGTGATGTTCCAATGAATAATAAAGATGGAACTGGATCCGGTTGTAAAACACATGAATAGATATTCCAATGAACGATAAAGATTTTACCAATGTCCTGTAAAACACACACATGCATGTTCCAATAATAATAAAGACGCGAATAATAATAAAACACCTGCGGATGTTCCAAATGAATAATAATAAAAAGCGGAACCCACCTGTAAAACACACGTATGAGATGTTCAGCGAGAATAATAATAAAAGACGAACCAGTCCTGTAAAACACCACAGATGTGGATGTTCCAATGAATAATAATAAAGATTTTAACCAGTCCTGTAAAACACACGATGCAGGATTCCAATGTAATAATAGAAGAATGTCACCAAGTATAGGGTAAACTGCACGTATACGAGTTTATTCCAATGTAATAATAAGCAATGGAATAACAACAGCTTCTCTTCATGAATAAGAAAGAATAACACCCCTTACTTTTGGTAGAGATTGAATCTTTAAGAAGGTGTAAGAACAAAATACTCTTCTTCTTTCTCTCTTATTCTTTCTATACTTTCTCTATAACTTGAATGAATTAAATGAAAAATAATGAAGCCCTAGGCCTCTATTTATTGAAGATTTCTAGCTTAAGACCTTTCGTGTGAAAAGGCAAGTGGCTCGACGACTAATGATGTGAAAAGAAAAAATGGTTTGGCCTCAGAATGTGAAACGACAAGTGGTTCGACGCTCAAATGTGAAACGACAAGTGGTTCGACGTCTGGTAAAGGTAATTACTATTAAACGAAGGTAAATACTATCGACGAAGGTAAATACTATTCACAAGGGTAATTACTTATTACGAAGGTAATTACTTATCGATTTAAGGTAAATACTATTCACAAGGGTAATTACTATCGAATGAAGGTAAATACTTATATGACGGGGTAATTACTATTCACAAAGGTAATTACTATTGACGAAGAGACTCTTAGATGATGACATATGAGCCCCCATAAAATAATCAAACTTACCACAAATCATAACACATATTTAATCTTTCAACAATTATTAATCATTTATAACTTGTCGCCTCAATTATTGATTTAATACTATAACATATTATACGTATGATTTGTGACAATAATTGAATCAATAATATAAGAGATATGATGCGTGAATTATCGTGTGCATAATTGAGCATAAATGAGTGACTTCTCTCCGAAGCATCAATAATCAATACCGTGTCTACTACGCAACCACGCCAGACATCATATTTTTACCACCGGGTAGTTTAACAGTTTAACGGTAACACCTCCGCCGTTATTTTATAAAATATTTTTGTCGCTTTCTCAATCCGACAATAATTACATTGTGGGGTCCACCAATGATTGAGTAGTTGTTTAATATTCCTAAAAAGAATATTCCCAACCAAACGAATATTTTATAACAACTTGCATACTTTGCAAAATTTATAAATATTACCCACAACTATAACATTATATCAAATTTATTCCATAATATTCAAAATAATATTTATAGAAAATTCATCTTTATTTATAAAAGTTGGGGTCTTACAAGAGTGCAAAGATGAAAAGTGTTTAGATGAACACTGACCAATCGATGAATATCTTTGGCTTTTGTAGTGCAAAAGATGAATATTTGATTCCATGTATATTGATTGATGTTACTGAGGGGATAAAAGATGACGATGAACTTTTAAATTCATACATAGAAGATAGTAGTTTGCATTCTCTACTTAACTCTTCTAATGAATTATTATTTCATTGCGAATATTGATTTAAAATTTGTTGTCTATTGTATTCTATTAGATTTTTCCTCGTCAAGACTAAACGGTAATTTGTTGTATATTATTTTAGTCATAATATTCTTTACTTGGGCTAGTTGAGCTCACCCTTTCCTTTTTGTTCCATTTTTCTTCTCGTGAGGCGAGAATATATATGAGCACGAGTCGAAAAATGGAATGAAGGTTTTAGAAAGGATTGTTTAGTAGTTCTCACCATTTTGTAAAATAATGTATCAATAAATGTGATGAGGATTTATTTGAGTATAGATATTGTCTAGAAGATAATATTTGTATTCAAACTCACAGCTTTCTTGTTGTAATAATAAAGTTGTAGTTGTTTCTGTACCATGTATTGACAACTCAGAATAGGTGATGTATACCTATTTTGGGGGCGTCACAATTTCAAAATAATAAATAGAGGAAATTTGATTTTATTTATAATAAGTTGGGGTCTTACAAAACAAGTTTTGACACTTAGTCTTTTGGGCATCAATTAGCAGCGTTGTGCAGCAGTGGGCGACACTAGGCAGGGGATATACATCACCCATCTTGAGTCGCCAAATACATGGTACAAAATTCAAATACAAACTAATAATCTGACGATCGTGTAAAATACGACAAAACATATCTTTGTGAGTTTAAATACTAATATTGTCTTCTAGACAATATCCATTCTCAAATAGAGTTTAACTGCAGCGGATCAAGCAATCTATTAAAAGAGTCAAGTAGAGAATAAAATCTATTATCTTTTATGATTTAAAAGTTTTCATCACTTTTATCGCTAAGACTCAAACAATAATTAATCCACATCATCCCTTTTACGACCAAGGATATTCATTAGGTCACTACCACAAATTCCATGCCTACTGGGCAAGGATATTTGTGTATTCATCAATGGTCATGATCATGCCAACAACTGTCCATCAATGCACTACAAACCATGAGGACTTTTACCACATCACTTGTTACATTACTGGCCATGATTACAATCAATAATCCTCAGTCATAATCATACCAAGTCCATCCATGCTCTACAGGCCATAGATGACTTTAAAAAAATATAAACATGAGGATAATGACAATGATATAAGAATTCAATAAAACAAGTTTAAGAATTAAGTTATTCAGGAACTAATAATGTCCAAAATGTCAACATGATACTGCTTTGTAGAGTAAAATTCAAGAATGCTCAGAAGAATATTTTCATGAAAAATACTGGATGAAACGCAAATATCAAGGATATTCAACTAATTTCATGGAGTATAGAAGTCAAAATTTTAACCAACTAAGTATAATAATGAATAGAATAACAAAAGAAATCACCATGTATGCGATTGCTTGTATATGCAGAGTTATTCCAATGGAATAATAATAATCGGAACTAGGTCGGTGAAAATCACACCGCGTGATGTTCCAACGAATAATAAAGAATGGAATAACAATGAAATTACCATGCATGCGGTACTTTGCATATGTATGTGTTATTCCAATGTAATAATAAATACGAGAATAATAAAGACGTAACTGTGTCCTAAAACACACGCATGGGATATTCCAACAGAATAATAAAGACGGAACCGGTCCCATGAAACCACGAATAGATGTTCCAACGAATAATAAAGAATAGAGACGGAACCGGTCCCACAGAAAAATGTATGATGGGATGTTCCAACGGAATAATAAAGACAGAATAATAGAAGAATGTCACCAAGTATAGGGTAGCCCGCGTATACAGGTTATTCCAACAGAACAATAAGAAATGGAATAACAACAGTTCTCTTCATGAATACAAAAGAATAATATTCCTTACCGTAAAAGAACTGGATATAAGAGTAGGGAAGTAGCAGAATACTTTTCTATAGTTTCTCTATAATTTCTCTCTGGAGTTTCAAATGAATTAAATAAGAAAATAATGAAGGAATGAGCTTATTTATAGAAAAATGAAATGCATAAGAATTAATTCATGAACTAGTCCTTTATTGATTTACTTTTAATCTGGACGGTCCATATTTAAAGCAAAATCTTATAAATAAAATATAATATATATTATATATATATATATATATATTATATTTATATAACATAATTCAACTTAATTCAAACCACTAACAATATAATATATATATATATATATATATATATATATACACATGCCAAATAAATAAATACATATATATAATATATAAACCACTTATTTTTTTCTCCCTCATAACCAACATCAATCCCCACACACCCAATAATCAAATTCACTACACTCTTACCCATCACTATCACACTATCACTTTCGCTCTTTCTTTTTCCCCACCATTTTCCACTCACACATATAATATATATATATATATATATATACACACACACACACACATCATATATAACAATTCCCTCCCCTATACGTAACCCCCATTTCAAAAATCAATTCTTCAACACATATGGGCCCCACCTTTAAATAATTTCTACCGATTATTTTGAAAAATGGGTAAATAGGGGTCCATAAAATAAGCAAAACTTCATAAAAATCACCTTAATAATTTTTAACAACATTTATCATCTTTACTATAATTCACAAAATTAATCGATCAGATCGTTCCCAGGAAAGAGGGGGCTTTCCAATAAGGATTTCTCCCTATTGGCGCGCAATTAGGTGACCAAACCTCTCCTCGATGTGAACTTGAGACATCGTTAATATTACAATTTATAATATTAATAACTCACATTTCAATTATTGATTTAATAATATATAAAATATCGACAATAATTGAATCAAATAACGTGAGATCTTATGCAACAATTACTATAGCAATAATTGAACAAAACTGAGTGACTTCTCACGTAAGCATTAATAATCAATACTGTGTGCTTACTACGCAACTACACGCCAGACATATTCTTTATTTTTTACTCGAGTAGTTCAACAATATTAACAGGTAAAACTTCCGCCAGTTATTTTCAATAAAATGTTTTTGTCGTTTTCTCAATCCGACAATAATTCCGTTGTGGGTCCACCAATGATTGTGCCGTCGTACGAATATTCTCCGACACAAAGAATATTTCCTGACCAATCAAATATAATACAACAACTTGCATACTTTGCAAAATTTATAAATACTACCCAAAACTATAACATTATATCAAATCTACTCCATAATATTTTAAAAAATATTTATAGAAATTTAAATCTTTATTCATAAAATATGGGGTCTCACACAGCAAGTTGGGTCATTGGGCACCAAATTGGCTATGTCATAAAAATGTAAGTTCTGGGCAACTTACATTATGCTTCCTCAGACAGGTCTGATGTCCAGTGCTGGCACTTTGGAAATTTTCATAAGTGCTATTATAAGGGGGGGTGCTCCGTGAAGGTCACCCGGGGCCATGGGCAGGTGCCATGGGCAAGGCGTGCTAGGTGTTGGGACATTGTTGGGCTCCCTTACAACAATGTCCAACATCGGATGGTGGCTTTGGATCAAATCAAAGACTCGATCATGAGCGGGGCATGATCGAGCAAGAACGTTGCTGGGCGAACGTTGGACATGGTAAGGTGATGGACTTGACATGTCAAGGCAATGTCAAAGATGAGTTTGGCATACGGTTGGCTTAAGACTAAGGACTAACGGATGAGTGGCTTGGTGGGCTAAACGGCAGACGCATAAAGCGAGCCTTGCGTTACCAAAACAAAGGTAATGGGTTCGAATAATGGGACTAGACTAAATTGGTGGCAAAGACAGCATCACAAGTTGGGCTACGAGGGTGCCAAAACAACGAGCGTTGAAATTGCGTGACAACAGACGGTGTTGGCGATGCACAAGATAATCTTTGGTCATCTTGGCGCGAGAAGCGGCATCTCGATGATGCGTATAAATTTAACGGATCGGTCAGCGTGCACGATTAACTTAAATTTGAGACTTGGTACTGGTCAAGGAGCGATTGGCGTGCGATTTAAGGTGCCAGTTACCTGGCATGGGAGGGGGGACAAACGTGTCGATAAGTAAAAGAATCGGGAGATCATACAAGCGATTGTGGACAGTTACCAAGTAGTGGGCAATGTCTTTAAGGCGATTGAGGTAATTACCATGGTGGGTGAGTTAACTGGCGGCGATTGAGGCAACAACCAGCTTAGTGGGGAAACATGGCGGACATCGATTGTATGAGGTGGGACCCAAGGATGCGTTCTTAAGAGCTTGATGACACCTATTGGCGATTATCACAGTAGAGGCGATTTTGGGAATCGCCACCCTTTGTTAAGCGAAGACCTTATTGGTGCAAACCTCTTAGCGATTAAAATGTCAATCACCTTTAGTTATAAATAATCGATCTTTGAGAGCACAAAACGCAGAGATCATATAGCAGGGCATATATGTGAGTGTGAGGTCTGGTGTAGAGACATTAGAAAGTAGGTTAGAGAGCCGAGTTTTGTAAGCCTTTGGGCGAATTTCCTAGTTTATTGAGAGTGTAATAAAAGGTTGGGCGTTTATGCATTCAAAATTCAGTATGTTGTCCCTTTGTGTGCTTGCATATCACTTGTCTCAAACAGTAAACTATATAAACAGGGGTGTGTGTGTGTTACTGTTGGTGCAAACAGTCGACAAACTGCATTGTGTGGGTTGGCTGACTGATTGTATGAGGCAATTAGGCTATCACAGGACTCAAGGTTGGCGAAAAATTTGAGACCAGACCTGACCCATGTGACAACTATCCAATAAGACGCTATAGTATTTGCCTTGTGCCTTAAACAACCTTTCTACCCGCGCTTGAGAGTCACCTAAAAATAGAGGAGAGACGTGTTCTCGATCTTAATTACTCCATCAGTTACTCAATAGTAGTCGTTTTAAAGAATTTTTTTATTCTTTAATTAAGTCATTTGAGAATTTTCTTTGGATAAAATATTAATTAATTATATTATACCATTTATAACAAAATAATACGTAATACTTTCTTTAAATAAGTTATACAAATTCTTATTGATTTTTTTAGGTCTAAATATATATTGATTGATACCCTAAATTTTTATTTTGGGATTGTCTTGTCAATTAAGATATTAAATTTTTTATTTTTTTTTTTATATGTCTAATTGATAGTATGCAAATTCGAAATTGATAACGTGACAACGATATGTGTAGCTAAAATAATATTTATGTATAATATTGAGTCTCATTTTAGCATGTATTCATTAATTTTTATACCAAAAATATAAATATTAGATTACTATTAATTTTTTAAAGTAAATTTAATACATTACAAACTCTGCTAAAAAAATCATTAATAATCAATATAATGATAAATATTTTAAAATGTATAAATGCACTACTAATTAAAATGTATAAATATTTCATAATCATCAATAATCAATTTAATGACAATTTTATCCTTTTGGTGCAAAAAAGTAAGACCTGAATATAGATTAATATCTTGAACTTTCATTTCATATTTATAAATATAAATAATTTTTTATACCAAAAAGGTAAAATTATCATTAAGTTTACTTTAAAAATTAATAATGGTCTTATAATTACCCTTTTGATAACAAAAAATATTTGAATAAATATTAAAATGAGGTTAAATATTACATAAAGTATTTTTTTTAGTAAGTATGTCATTTGTCATATTATCGATTTTTTTGACGATAACACTATCAATTAAATATATTTAAAAAAAATTAAAAATTTAATCTCCTAATTAAAAAAATTAAAAAGATATTTTTTAAAATAAAAAAAATAAAAATATTTTTTAAAATAAAAAAATTAAAAATATTAATTCATAATTAGGCTTTTGTATATATATATATATATGTGTGTGTAGAAAGGCCGTAGATGTATAATCATTATCACGTGAGTCGTGAATTATCCCACCGTACCATACGAAAGTACATTGAAGTAAGAAAACCGCAATGACTTTAATATCCTCGCTAGACATGGATAAAAAGATAAGGTCCGATTTGTTAGATTCCTTCCTTTGCTGCTACGGAGGATGCAAGACCCACGTGTGTCTCCTCCTGATGCACGTGATAAAGTTACCTCCCCCACATGCAACAAGACAAGAGTGCTGGCATATTCTATCTTCTTTATTTATTTATTTATTTTTATTGCTTTCTACTTCTACCATCAGTTTTTCGTTTATATAATGCTGCTTTAGGTGTTGTGTTCGTGTATTGTTGTGTCCTCTCTATTTTGATTTTTTTTTATATAAATAAAAATATATTTTACGATTGAATATACTATTTTAAGATACCTTATAACCATATTCAATCGTTATTCGGAGATAAAAACTTTCGTAATATTTATTTAAAGGGACTCTTTTATTTATATACGTATTTCTTTCTTTTTATTTTTAAATAAAATAGAACAAATTACTATTGATATAATATGTAATACTTATAAAATAAATATACATATTCATGGATCTAGAACAGATATGGCCTAAAGATAATTAAATAATTACAATTACAATTCATATCCCCAATTTATTTTTATCTATTACAATTGAGAGTTTTGATTCGATGGTTGATAAAACTATGAAGAAGATGGAGTTTTAAAAATTTTGAAAATGAGAGGATTTTGTATAAATAAGAAGAGGAGGAGGAAGTTGTTTAACGTTAAAATCTTTGATTTTTTGTTTAATTTTAATAAATATAATAGTTAGTATTAAAATTATTTAAGAAGTATAACTAATTCAAAAATACTGTTATGAAATTTTAGATAAACTTATATTGCAATTTAAAATTTTAAAATTTTATAAATTAATTAGTGTATATTTAGTTACTTAGCATTTGATGCGTTTAGAGTTTATAAATTCAAACGCACTTGAAAATTTTATTCATCTAATAACAACTTATTTTAAACGCAACAAACGTTAGTAATCGATCAAATCCTTTGATTAAACTCAAATAAGAATATTTTTATAGAATAAAAAGAGTTGAATAAAAAAAGAAGATTTATATCAATTTTTTAGTCTTCGCTTACGTAAATAAGTATCTCAAATATTTATATATAAATGTATATGACGATTATGTAATTATAGGGTGTTTGAAATCCCTTGTAAGCGGTGAAACAACAATTTTGCTGAAAGCGCAAGAATTTTTTTTTTAAAATTTGTTTCCTGTTAAAAACTCAAAAATAAAATAAAGAAATTTTTTTAATTTTTTATATTTTTTTTCTGTTTTAATTTAAATTTTCCATTTTTTTTTTCAAAACTCAGAAAGATAGTGTCAAAGTTGAAAATACAACTGATACTACTAGTGGAAACCGGAAATGGGAAGAGAGAGAAAGAGGAGTGGGCTGTTGTAGGAATCAGGAATGGACGGGGGAGGTTATAATTACAGCCTGGACTCACTGACATCACAACCACTCATGATTCTCCCTTCTCCCCATTCGGTTTCGCCTACCCTCTCCTCTCCTTGTCGTTTTCTGCCACCTCATCCCCCTTTCATTACTCTCCTCTTTCTCCCACCTTTCCTTCTCATTAATTAATTAATTTAACGTTGTCATTAATAGTAGTATTTCAGTTAGATCACCCTTTTCTTTTTTCTTGTTTCTTTTTTTTAATTAAAAATTAAACGAGTGAAGGAGGAACACTAATAGTACGTAGTAAAATAATTTGAGGAAAAGAATTGCATGTTACTCTCTACGGGGAAATTAAAACTACATATATTGTTTTAATTTCACCAACCCTCATGCAAGCGTAAGATAATAGGATTGGATGGTGAAGCAAGCAGACGCTGGCATAAAGATACTGAGAGGGAGTAATTGACTAGTATGTGTTAATCAGTGCAGGTCTCTCATGCGACGCGTGTCTGTTTTCCAGCTGTTTCCCATGTCTACCAAATGCAACCGCTTGCCTGGAAGAAGCGGTGCCCATAACGTCTACAACTCCTTTCTATTTACCGCCTCAACCGGTTATCCCTATCCCTTCTACCTTTATATATATATACCCATCTTTATCTTATCATCTCTTTCATATTATTTATGTATGTATTTGTATGTATATATGTTCTAACCTCTACTGTATCTCTCTTCAACCAAAATAATATCTTAAATTTTTATGTCTAATCCAAAGATAGACAACAACAACAACAACAACAACAACAACATGGATCGGATCAAAGGTCCATGGAGTCCTGAAGAGGACGAAATGCTACAGCAACTAGTCCAGAAACACGGCCCAAGAAATTGGTCTATCATCAGCAAATCAATACCGGGTAGATCAGGAAAATCCTGTCGGTTACGATGGTGTAACCAGCTCTCTCCCCAGGTTGAGCACCGGCCCTTTACGCCTGAAGAAGACGATACCATCCTCAGAGCCCACGCTCGTTTCGGCAATAAATGGGCCACTATTGCCCGACTCCTCTCGGGTCGGACAGACAACGCCATTAAGAACCACTGGAACTCCACCCTCAAAAGGAAGTGTTCTTCCATGAGTTCTGATGAAGCCGACGACTCACCGAATTCGCATCCGTTAAAGAGATCGGTTAGTGCCGGGTCCGCCGTGCAGGTTTCGGGGCTTTACTTGAGCCCCGGTAGTCCGTCCGGATCCGATGTTAGTGATTCGAGCCTTCACGTTACGTCGTCGTCGTCTCATTTGTACCGACCTGTGGCCAGGACGGGTGGCGTTTTCGCCCCACAGCTGGAAACGACGTCGCCTAGCAACAACGATCCTCCAACTTCTTTATCACTGTCTCTTCCTGGAATCGAATCGATTGAGTTCTCTAATCGCGTTTCCGAGTCAACTCACACAACTAATCCACCGCCGGTACCTGCTCCGGCCACCGTCTCCCTTCAGGCACCACCGGTTCCTCTGCAGTCGACTGCAGTGAATCCATTGACAACAGGTTCTACGCTGATGACCATGCCGCCGAGGAATCAGGAGAAGGCTTTTATGCCATTTAATGCGGAGTTTTTAGGAGTGATGCAAGAGATGATAAGAAAGGAGGTGAGACATTACATGGCGGGGCTTGATCAACAACATCAAACTGCGATTGGGTTTGGAATGGGGATGGGGATGGGGATGTGCATGCAGCAGGGCCAATAATTCTTCTGTTGAAGGATTAAGAAATGGTGTGGCGAAGCGCATTGGAATCAGTAAGATCGAGTAGTAAAGGTAGTGGTAATGTACAGAGAGAGAGAGAGAGAGGGGGGTGGACAGAGAATATGAGAGGAAAAGAATGTTAAAACTTTTGTTATCCATCACATCACACCATCATCTCAGGCGAAGGCAGGAAGAGAGCCAAGTTTAAAAATTGAAAGAACTGAGATAGGAAAAATGTTTAAATATTCAGTTTGAGGCTTAATTTTTTACGTACGAACTGACTCTCTGTGTTTATCGTTTAATTTTGTTTGTGCGTTCTAATTTCTACTAAAATATCAATGTTGATATTTTGGGTATAATATAAGTAGTAGTAATTGAGTTACTCCGTTTAGTGTTTTTTATGTTTAGGGAAAAAAAGCTAAAGAACTGAGGAAGACGCACTAGTTAGGATGGGAAGTTGTGTCTAAATCAAAGACCATTGCCAAGTACAAGACGATCCAATCCTAACAATGGATTATTATTGTCCGAAGCTTGATGTAAATTTGAAAAACCAAAATTCATCAAGTTACTCCTTTCGTCCCTAATTATTGGATGTTTTAAATTTTTATTTATTCCTAATTATTTGACGTTTATTTATAATTATTGGATGTTTTAGAATTTTTATATTTATTTATAATTATTTAACGTTTATTTAAATTCTTTCGTCCCTAATTATCCCTCATTACTCTTTTTTTTTTTTTTTGATACTTTAAACTCTCTCTTCTCTCCTTATCTCAACCAAATTCTTCTTATCCCAACAAAAGATTTAAGAGTATTATATAGATAATTGAGTTTTATATTTAATGTTTTTCATTATTATTTTAATTAACGTATCTCAATTTTTAAAACATCAAATAATTAGAAATAGGTAGTAGTAATATTTATCTTTATCGGGATATATGTATGTTATTTCTCACATTAATTTAAAGCAACTTACTTTTTAACTAAAATATTTCTTTTCAACTAATTCTGTTTTGGTTATCCGGTCCGTTAGATAGTAGTTTAGGTTTGGGTACAGGAGAGGAGAAAATGATATACCACCACCAAGTGTGTACGAGTTAAAGACAATTTAGAATCGAATACATTTGAATAGCTGAATTGATGGGCTATTATAGTTGAGCTGAATGACTAAAATAAACAGTTTAAATAAAGTAAAAAATTAAAAAGTAAAAAAATTAACTATTATATTAAAAATAAAATATTAAATAAATTTATAACTTCTTAAAATTTTTCAGTCAGAAGGGTAAAATAATAAAATTTTCTACGTAAACATACTATCAACTTCTTCTGAATAAGAGATATATATTGATTGCATCACAGTCACAGTCACAGTGCGTGCATGATAAAGAATATAGTAATATTTTTCCCAGCAAAGAAACACTGGTGCTAAATCTGAAATCTACAAACTACTTCTATTCACCCATGATCGATCATAACTATTCCTCATCTTTCAAGTGAGGTTTGCTACAAGGGTACAGCTTGGATGGGGCTCTTCTGTATTCTTCCGCGACTCCTTAGGAACATAATTACAGTCTTCAATTTATGGATTATGTTCATGATATCTTCTCTCCATGACCATGTGGGATCATTCAAAGCGCGGATAGAATTTAGACAAACTAGAAGAGTACCACCTTCGTGTAACAGCACCTATTATAACATTTATTCAAAGCAAGTAAGCAACAACAATTAAATAATCGATAAAAAAGCAGAGTTGCACAACTATTACGTCTTCCACCTCTAATAATATAATATGCCATAACAACACCTATGTTGCTCAAGTTTTTATGAAGAGGTCACTAAATGGTGTACTTCAAATTTTCTACCATCAGTGCAAATCTAAACTGTTGGCAGTCAAAGTTGTAATAGAAACTCTTGATTTAGGGAAGACAGACTCCTCTTAAAACTAAACCAACCTGTCTCGTCGTAAACATACCAATTAGAAGCAGCTTGTTCAGTTTGTCCACAACTGTTTTTATGCCAGTATACCTTGACTAACTAACTAACTATGGAGAAGAAAAGGGAAAGGAAAAGAATTCAGGATAATATGTGAACTTTGTAGTTAATTTTTTATATACAGATCCATATTATCATGACGCAGAACAAAATCTCTCCTAAAATGCACTAGTAGACAGAGTAAAAAGGTCAATGAGGTAGCAACTAGTTAAGGTAGTTCGTCTTACCGTTAGCCATAGTGGGAGAAACCCCAGAACTGATGAAAAAGAGGCTATACCAATGCTAAGCAACGCAAGTGCTACATTTTGTTTTACCTGCAAGACATAGCATGCCATATTGATAACACTTGTTGAAATCAAAAAAACTCGTATAATGATGAGATAACATGGTGGAAAACCACCCATACAATGATGAAAAAGCATACCAGGGAACTCGTCTGACGGGACTTGGCAATACAGAATGGAACAGAAGAAATATTGTCTTGCAGTAAGAGCACATCTGCAACAGCTATAGCAGTTAAGCTTCATGACGCTTGAGCTAGCACAACACCCACAGTGGCAGCAACAAGTGCTGGGGCATCATTGATACCATCACCTACCATTACAAGGCCTTCCCTGCAACAAAGTGTGAAAACATATTCACTTTAGTTACCCAAAGATGACTTCTTACACACCCCAAAAAAAAATATTAGGAAAACAATAGCAGCATTTAGGAATGCCTCCAGATAATAAAAAAATAAATTTAAAGAATACAGATAAATGAGAAGACGACCTCAAGGATGGGGAGTGGAAAATAAGAAATTCAAGTCTTGGAAGTTCATAATTAAGGCTGGATATTTTGCTAGTTATTATTTACACATACAATATTTAAACTAGAATTGATTAATAGTCCCACCAACTGAGAAAAAAAATACTATAAGAATGGCAAGCAAAAGGCTTGATAAAATAAATATAATTGTAAAGCTGGTAAAGTCAGCATGCCAGTTCTAGAATGGATACGAGACAAATGACTTTGTAACCACATGTATCAGGATTGGGGATAGATGCAAATTCAACGAGTTCAGTTGAAGCCAAGTTGTCACCCCGCTATGGTGATGAGTGATGACAAAGGAAAGTATTAATTTCATCTCATGTTGGTTTAAAATGTCCGTATACAAATAACTGCAGTTGGCGAATTGAAAATATTCAAGAGAAAAAAGTTCTACACATCACTAGCAAGCACCACTTCTAACATCAAGAGAAAATTCTACAATAGGTAAACTTGGAAAATTTATAATGAACTTTAACCTTTATTTGCACTGGAACATGAAGATGATGAGTTGAAACCATACCTGTATCTCTTGAGATACTAGTCACATGATTCAGCTTATCCTCAGGCTTTAGGCTGCAATGAACTTCATTGATGCCTACAGCATTTGCAACTCTCCAGGCACTTGACTCATGGTCACCAGTTAACATCATCACATGGAGTTTTGCTCGATCTTTTAGCTCCGTAATTACATCCATAGCCCCGTGACGAGGCTTATCCTCAAAGTGAAACAGTGTTACCTACAAATGTTAGTTGCAAAAATAAATTTTAGTATGGCTCGAAAATAAGAATAATTTGGTGTCAAAATGTTGACTTACTTTTAAAGAGGTTACTTAATAGGAAACTGTTATTTGCACATGTAAATAATTATATTTCCACAAGTTTTTATCTCACATAAATGTGGGGCCCATTCAGTATTCATTTGAGAAGAGCCGCATGGAAGTGTCAGTTTCCTACTTATACTATAGGATATTGTATGATTTTGGAGAATGGATGTTTAAATAAACCAACACCTGAAAAGAATATCCAGAATTCTGGTTGTTATCAACCTACTAACGCATATAGGAATTATTAATTGTTTTGTGTGAGAAGTTGATGTTCCTTTTGCCAGTGAAAAATGAAAATTCAATTCTCCAATTTTGTATCTCAATTCTCACAGCTTAAAGCATTTTACCCCAAAGTAGTTGGAGTAGGCTGAAAATAAATCCCAAAAGACTAAAAGTAGAAAGACAAGAAGAAAAATAAAATGAATAAAAATAAGAAAGAGTACAGTAGAATTTAAAAATATATAGAATATAATAAAAGGATAAAATACAAGAAAATAAAATACCAACACATACAACATAAATATATAAAAAGCTAAAATGACTACAAAAGATGCATATGCATACCTTAAGTGTGTCCCTAGACACTCCTAGGCAAACCTTAATGTGTGTATTTATGATGGAGTAGCATATGCATACCATTGTGCCCCTTTTCTGGGATAGGATTGATAACTAATTTAAGAAAAATGCGAGGTGTGACTGTCCTGTTTAGATATTTTATGCACAAATTCTAATCACAACCACCAATTTTTTTTTATCACCTTCAGATAAAATTATCACAATTACCCATATTTTCATTCTTATGAAGACTTATCTCACCTTCCTGTTATTAATGGAGAGAACAGCACAGACAAGATCAGTTCCGTAAGCAGAAGTGGTCACAGCCTCCTTGATCTTTCTTGATTCATCGTCCGACTTAAATAATGAAGCAACATACTCTACAGACCCAAGTGAAGCTTTCAATAATTCACCACCTTCAAGTGCTGGCTACACCATAATAAAAGATCAATGTAGACTTACTTCCTTGTTATGAGAGGGAAAACATTAAATACATTAGAAAAAAATAGTAAACATAATATATGCCTCTTAAGATCCCCTCTACATCACTATATCCTTAAATGCGCTTTCAGTAATAGTGTAACTCATTAAGCTTAGAGCCATGTATAAACTTTGATAAGCTAGAAACAAGTATATTTACAAATGGATTAATTGATATTTTGGTCATTGTACTAAGAGTGGATTTCCGTTTTGGTTACTGAACCTTCTCTTGTTACATTAACATTACTATACTTCAAAAAATGTTTCAAACGAGTCATTAATTAATATTGCGTCCGAAAAATAGACTGCAAGAGCTGAATAGACTAACGGTTAACAAATGTCATGTGGAGTACTTAAAATGGGGAAGGTGGGGCCCTTACACGTGGATGTAGACTTCCCTTACACGTGGATGTAGAAGAAAATTTAATGAGTCTTCAAACGACTTTAACACGTGGTCCTGGCTTTGAATTCATCAGTTGCACCGTTGATGGTCTCGGCGATTTCGTCACTTATCTCTCTCCCTCCAAAAGGGTTTGTCCCCCCCTGTAATGGCCTCGATTCTAGCACCGCCAGTGGCGCTGCCGCAGTCCGTTTTATCAATGAATTAGGTAGAAGACTAACGATATCGGACATCGTCCTGGCCATCCTGGAATCTAAGTCAAAAGTGTTGATTATCATGCAGATATGTGGCGCCTTCCATAATACACTTTCCATAATGGGATGTTTTGTTCTAATCCATGATTTTGATCCTCTGAATTTGATTCAACTAAAGTTTTCTAGTGAGAAAGATTTGGTCTTTGTGCTATTGAATCCGAATCCTGAATTTGATGCTCCAACCAAGAAAATGGGGCAGCACTGGCCTATGACCATGAGGTGACAATTTCACATCACATGTGGAATTATAGTCGAAACAAGGGCACTAATGGCGGTGAAGAAGAAGTGCATAGAAGAATCAAACGAAGAAGAAGCAACTTGGATCCCTATTTTTCCCCTTTTTTGATTTGTGCAATTAAATTATATTCAATGAAAAATCATGTGCACTGCACAAGATATTACACATGGCCAAATGGGCCACATCACCATTTATTAATTCACACATCAACTATTTCTGCTCATGTGATATGCACATGCAGTTACTGCAGTTTATTTTTTGGACGGAATATTAACTAAAGACTTGTTTGAAATATTTTTAACAAAAAAAATTCAGTAACCAAAATGAAAATTGACTCTTAGTATTGATCAAAATATCAATTGACCCTTACGGTTTCAATAATAGTGTAACTCATTATGCAATTGTGAATTAGAGCCTTGTATAAACTTATTAGATAAGCTACAAACAAGTATATTTGCAAATGCATAAAGAGGACACAACTAATGGATACAATTATGTATGAATAGAAATCTGTTTCTTAAGAACCCAAAAAGCGCAGCCAGGGAATGGTTGATCTGCTTTTCTTGTTCTCCCCCTTTTTGGAATAATAAAAAAGCTGTCCATTACTAAAACCAGAATGCGGTGTTCAGATTACAATAGATTGCCAGCACATAAAATAGTAAAAGCATGGCTCCATAAAACCTTTATGTGCTGCGAATAATCAAATTCTTGTTATGATATATGAATATATAGATACATTTATTGATCTTAGTCAGAGAATTAGGAAAGCAATTAAGCTGATACAGATTGTCTGCATCACTATTTTGCTATCAGAAAATTTCAAAAAGTTTATGAACGAAAAGAGAAGTGTAAGGTGAAAAGATTCTTTCTAATATGAAAGAAAACACGAGAACATTTTTTTGACAAGAAAAGGAAATGCGAAATCATCTACCCCCCCCCAAAAAAAAAAAAAAAAAACACTGCCAGCGTAGTGTTTTGAGATAAAATTGTGACAGAAATAAACTGTAATTTGGTCCAAACTGGGATATTCTAAATGTGTTGCATCATGGAAAATTACCTCAATTCTTGATAATGTTGCAGAAAGACCTCTACCAGGTAAGTTTTCAAAACTTTCAACTGAAACGCAAGGAAGGTCTTGGCCAGCACTGTGATTTACAACAGCTCTGCGCCAAACAAAGAAACTGGTGAATAGAGAAAAACTAAAATTTGAAAGCATGAAAAGAAAAAGAAGATAAATACCAAATTAGCACAAGCAACTGTATGAGAATCCAATGTGCTTTGTGATATGAAGATCAGTAGTATGGGTCTGTCACTAGTTTGGCCAGTTTGTCTGAAACTTGCTGTTTACTTTTAACAGAAAAGATTATTTTTGTCTTTATTTATTTTGTTAAGGGAAATGTACAAAATTTGGAAACCTAATGGTCCGAATTTATAATTTATATGCATGCCATATTAAACTTTAAAACCCTAACTAGAAATTAAACCTTCTTTCTGTACCTCCTTTTCTTGATCACAACTTTTAAAATCTTGATCCATAATTTATATGTAGTCTGGCTTGAGATGGAGGACAAAATACTACTCCCTCCTATCCGCATTAAATGACGTTTTAGAGTTAAGCACACTTATTAAGAAATAACACAAAATGTCTTTTGTATACCTAATTAATTATTTCTCTCTCCACAAAGATGAAGGCAATTAATGGGTTATTGGAACTTTGGTTGTATATATAGTAAAATGGTTCATGGAATTGCATTTACTAAACATATTAAATAGAGGGGTAAATTAGGAAAAAATAGTGCAATATTGCATAGAAATTCCAAAACGACACTTATATAGAATAAAATTAAACTCCCTAAAACGTCATTTATTTAGAATAGGAGGGAGTATCTTAATAAAAGATGATGGAAACTGGAAAGTAAATCAAATAGCAAGGACTTTCTCCATAGGATCAAAATAAGCAGTTGTGACAGAAAAGGTCCCAAAAACTAAAATAAACATTCTAGCTTCTCAACAGTAATAGGACTATGACCCCAAAAATTATGACATGGGCAGAACTCAAAAAGGACAAGTAGATTCATTATAGCAGCCGGTTTCTGTTTCAGCAATACTACCTTCCAATAGGATGAGTAGTACCCTTCTCCATGGCAGCGGCCACGGCAAGAGCTTCTTTTTCACAGCTGGGGATGCAGCAAGCAAATTTCTTTTGATTACCTCTAACATGGCCATGTACTGGTTCAATAGCTTTACAGGTGAATTCCCCGGTTGTCAAAGTACCAGTTTTATCAAATGCAACAGTCTGGCAAGAAGCTAGAGCATCTAGTACATGCCCTCCTTTTAGTAATAAACCCTATAAAAACAGTTTATGTCAACAGAGGGAATACAACATAGTAGAAGTTTGATGATATGAAACTCTAATTTAAAACTCAATCATACCTAATGATTCAGCTTCTTTCCCGAGAATATAATGCTTAATCTAGGTCAATGAACTTGCAAGGTAGAATGTCCTATTACTTCAGGGCAAAGGAATCTACTTAATCTAGGTCAATGAACATGAATGTCCTATTAAGGAATCACTATCACATTTAAGGTATATACTAGTATATTTGATACATGGACTTTACATAATCAGGTATGTGAATAAAGAATATTTTATACTTCAATACATGAGAATTTTTTTTAAGAAAAAAAAGGAAAAAAAGAAAGGAATAATACCCTCTTTTCCTTATAATGGAATAGCCTTTCCAGTACTTCAGGTTAAAAAGTCAACTTTTAATTTACGTCCAAACTTTACTTAATTTGCATGGGAATGTGAACAAGTTATAAAACAAAAACAGGGGAACTTTTACTTCTTTGAGAAAACCTTGATGAATTTGAGGACTTCAGGAATACTTCAAGTCATGCTCGGATTAAGAATTTTGAAGTGCAAGAACCTTTTATAAGAAATAATATCCAAATGACAGAATATTAGACAATAATAAGAGTTTCTACACCTGAAAAGTGGGAAGTTGCTAAAACCTAGACACAATTTGATCAGTTTCAACAACAGAATTTTATGTCATATATGTTCTAAAAATAAGGTTCATGTAATTAATTCCCCATGGAAGAAATTGGGAAATACCTTTTTTGCACAAGCACTAATTGCAGTAGCATAAGCCAACGGAGCTACAGCCAATGCACAAGGTGATGCTGCTACCATTAGCCCCAAAGCTCGGTACAATGATCCTCTGCAAACTACAGGACTAAGCCATTATTAAAAGACCAGAAGGTAAATTGAACATCACATAAGATAGAAGATGATTAAGTCCAAGGATTTTCCCCCCACTATAAATACAGAATGTATCAAAGTAATCACTGAAGTTATTGATTAAAGCGGGAGGGGAAACAGAGAGGTGTGAGTCGAAACAGAGGTTTAAAACATATTGATCTAAAGAAAGTTACTGCACTGCAGTGGCTCCAACAAATCCAGTCAAATATCAATGAGCGCCTCTGGTGCTTTACATGCTTAATGATGGGTCAACATACTAAATTATTAAATGTAGCATCATCATACTCAAAAGTCAACGGAAGCTGAGCATGAGGCGGCTGGAAAACTCAAACAATAAAGATAATTGTGGGAGGCCCCACTAGCCATAGCTTGATGGTACTCCAGCTACTCTGAAATAAAAGGTGCAAGGATAAAACGTTGCTAAGGATATGTGTGCTTTTGATTGTTTTGAGAGGTAAAGACCTGACCCTTCCCCATGGTTGGGTGGAGAGAGGGGAGGGGTTGGTGTGCTTTCCCTTAATTATTAGTTTTTTAAATTTATATATTTTCCAAAGTGGGTGCTTGAGTGGCTGGATTGTCAGAATTTTTATAACCCTCCAGATTACCTGATGTGCCGATAAATGGCCACTTGAAAAGAAATGGCCCGACGAAAGCAATAGCCACTGATAGGAAAATAACAGCTTTGCTGTAACGTTCACCAAATTTATCTAACCATCTTTGAAGCTGTGGTTTTCTTAGTTGAGCTTCCTCTGTCAATTGCATAATCCTGCTCAACATGGACTCTTTCAATGTCTTCTTTGCCTAATTTTAAAAATTAGGTCGAACTGGTTAAAACAACTACTAAAATAAACATTGAAGCCAATTCAATTGGCATTAACAAAAGGTTTGAAAAGCAAGCAAAATATATTTACACACAGCGTGGGAGGGGACACAGGGGAGAGAGAGAGAGCTGTGGTTAGCAAGGAAATTACATAAAAGCTTTTGGTTTTACAAAAATATAATCAGAATAAAGAAGATAGTTGAAGTAAGTCGAACTGTATACCTTCAATATCAGCATACCATCCAAATTTCTTGCACCACCAGGAATGCTATCCCCAACTTTCCTTTCCACTGGTTTGACTTCACCAGTCAAGTGCTCAATAGTAATTGTTGATCTACCTCGGAAAACTTCACAATCTACTGGCACCGACTGATCGTAATAACAATTAATGTTATAACACTTCTAATAATAATAAACCAGTCTAGATGAATATGCAAAAAGAAGGGTTCATGACAAGAATACACCAACATCATCATAGATTTAGGGCCTGTTCTGGAGTAGCTTATAAGTTGGTCAAACCAACTTATGAGCTACTTTTTACTGTTGGGGTGTTCGTATACAACTTCTTAAATTGTTACTTATTTTTTGACTTATAAGTCAAAATAATAAGTAACAATTTCTAACTTATTTTGATCAAATGTAATGTCTATTAGTTTAACAATAAGTTAGTTTGACCAAATGTAATGTCTATTTTGCCACTCTTACATCAAGGTAAATTACATCTCTACCCCCTCTTAACCTAAAAATCCTTATCACTTTCTGTTTTTTCCCGGAAGAGTAAAACATTTATATATTAAGAAGATGCCAAGGGGATGCCACCCAAGTACACACAAACATAATGCTCCTATATCCACTAACACACATAGTTATCACACGGCGCCAAGAGGACACACATGAGTTGACCGAGTTGTCTAGGCAAGATGTCTTATGGCGCCCGCTATGACGTCCTTATGGCGACGAATTCGTTAACAATGTGCAATTTATACATTATTTATTTTATTTCAAAAGTATATTGCACATTAAAATTTTATATACACTAAAACCCAAAACATTATAACTAACACTATGAAAAGTCTCAACTATCTACTCTATTTCTAGTCATAGCTCAAGCAAAGTCATCAACTATGAAGTTATTTATGTCTCCCTCACGAGCATTACTCTCATTCAAAAGAGTAGGGTTATGGGTTAGATTAAGGTCATGGGTTGAGTTACTTGGGTAATTAGAAAAGTACATGGGTTATGATGGGTCATCGGTGTTCTAAAATCCCCGCCTGGCGCTAGGGCCCCTTGCTCCCTCTGGTGGTGCTAAGCCCCAGGCGCCCGCCTTTGGCGCTAGAGCCACCCCCGACGCCTCACTTAGGCCCAAGGCGACAAAAAAATTCCTCCAAAAATTAAAGCGAGCCTAAAGCGGAGAGTTTTAATTTTTTTAATAACTACCAAATCGATTTTAATATATTTATTTTTCTAATGATTTACCATATTCATAATATGAGTTGTAATATATCAAATCACAACAAAAAGTGAACAATATCAAGTCAAAATGGATAATTTTATTATAGTTGTAATTTTTGAACTTGTACTAACTTCAAATTATATAAATGATGATACATTTGTAATATTTAGTTTAATTCAATATAATTCTTTAATTTATGTTTAGTTTTTAAGTTTTAATATTGAATTAAATTCTTGAAATTTTAAATTTTATTATTTAATAGCAATCTTATTTATGAATAAAACTAATACATTAAAAATATGCTTGAATTTTGAACAATTGCATGTTTGTGTTTAACTTTTGACTTTTGACATTAACAATATGGATATGTGTTTGAACTTTAAGCAAAGACCTTTATTATCTTTATTATAGATTGTTTTGCTTTATATTATTGTTTTGTTTGAATAAATGTAAGATAAAATATTAAAATTGGCGTAAAATAAAAAATCCCGCTAGACCCTTGAGCCCCTTTAGGCCCCTAGCGCTAGGTCCCCTCGATCACCCGCCTCCCGCCTTCTAGCGTCTTTTAGAACATTGTGGGTCATGGTAAAAAATAACATAATCACTTAACTTGGGCCGCTACCAATGCTTGAGTCTTGCGGCTTTTCGGCGTCAAGGCGTTGCCTTGCCCTTTTCTAACGCCAGGACGCCTAGTCGTTGCCTAGGCGATGCCATGATAACTATGCTTATACACTGAATGTTGATATTGTTCTGATTTCCCAGTTGTTTCAAACTAAAGCCACTTAATTATTTCAGGCCAATCTGCTTGTCCGGTGTTTCCAATACATGAATTTGTAGTTTTTACATTTTTGTTCGACCACATTCATTTGATTCGATATGGTTATGGAATTAATAACCTAATTTGAGTAAGTTTGATAGTCTACCTTGATAATGGCTTGGATAAGCAAGTTCAACAAATTCATCATTTTGTTTAACATTTGGAATTACTAAAAGCATAAAGGAAAGAGGTTTAGTTTAGTTTGGTACTAAAATATGGCTAACTAAGTTGAGAATTGGGATGCTCAGTAGATTAACTATAGTATATTAAATCAAAACCGCTTACTCATTTTGTCTTATTTCTTCATCAAAAAATTATAAGTTGTTAAATTTCCATCCCAGTGGTATTTGATTCCTTAAATTATTTTTTATAGTACATCTTCTATGCACCAATAATAAGTTGTTTACTAATAAGCTATTTATCAATAAGTTGTTTAAATAATAAGTTGTTTACAATAAACCTGCATTTACCAATAAGTCGCTTAAATAATAAGTTACTTACCAATAATAAGTTGATTACAAATAAGCTATTTACCAATAAGTTGTTTAAATAATAAGTTGTTTACAATAATAAAATTTGGATAAAAAGCTTATTGGTAGTTTGTTTAAATAATAAGTTGTTTAAATAATAAGTTGTTTACCAATAATAAGTTGGTTACTAATAAGTAGTTTAAATAATAAGTTGTTTACACGTGATTTAACAAGTTTTTTGCAATTTATTTTAAATATTTATTGAATTAAATAAATATTTTGTGATTTATTTATGGAGTTAAATAAAGATTTGATGAAATTGTTGGAGATTAATTTAATTAAATGTGTTACAATTATTAAATTAAAGTTGAATAATATTATAGTTCAAGTGTGAATTTAATTGGGATAATTAAATTAAATGAGTTATTAAATGATTATAATGTTGTTCTAATTAATTTAATAATTAATTAGAGATCTAATGATTTGTCATAATTAATTAACGAGAATTTTAATTATGTGATAATTTGATTTAATGAGTAATATTGGTTTTTATTTAATTGAATTTAAATAATGTAATTTAGTTAATTAAAGTGTGACGAATAAACTATATAATAAACAAGTTAATTAAAATAAACTAAAAAGGAGTTTTTAAGTGACAATTGACTTGAATGTGTTTAATGTGGGAGAGCAACCTAGTGATTTGTTTGACCAGTCCGTTGAAGTGAACATGATTCAGAAAATGTCGGGAAATGAACTTACGGGGGAAGATGAAATTATTAACTTTTGTATACATCATTTTGGTCAAAATTGGAATGAAACTGGATACTTGAATGAGGTCAATGAGATGTTGGACACCACAGCCCAAAAATCTTACTCTAGATTGAAACCTATAGTTGAATCAAGTTTAACACCTTTTGAGCATTTTCAAGAGAATCAAATTGACCTTAAATCCTCTTATGATCATTTTAAGTCTACCTTGGGTCCATCCGAAGCAAACACTAAATGTGATTTAACAAATGAACCAAAGGTTGTGGACAATGATAATCTTCCATGTTTAGATAATGAGATTATATTTCCCATTTTAGATAATGCATGTGTTAATCCAGTGGTGCCTAAACATCTTGGTATAACAGCTATTCAAAATGATAAAAATGTTTTAGTGCTCCTTGATAACGAATATGGATGGCAAGTTTGGATAGATTTTATGAAGTTAGAATTTTATAAAAGGAACTATCATTTTTCGTTATCATTCCCCGACTCAATTTTAAAAGAATCAGTCGGGTATGCTCACAATTGTTCTTCTGTTACAAATTCTAACTATTTCCAATTACCCAGACCTCCTGAAAATCATACAAAATCCACTCTAGGTCGTCTATTTGTATCACTGATCATTTACAGTCGCATAGTTTTTAGGATGCATAAAATTTGTAGATATGTACATTTGTTTTCTTTCTCACCACATTTTCTGGCAGAACAAATACCCCGCATACAAGGTACAATTTTTTCACATCTTTGTTCTCTTTTCTTCATTTGCATACATTGAGGACAATGCATGATTTAGGTATGGGAGTTTGTTTGTATTATTGTATTGGATTTTTTTTTTCTTTTTAGGAAAAATAGTAAAAACAAAAAAAAAATAAAAAATTTGTTAGACTTTTTATGGATTGAATTAATTCTAATAAGTGTTTGTGGAGCAAAACTTCATGAGTAAGATTGAAAGATTTAGAACTCTTAAATTTTTTATAAGATACGAAATCTTAGTTCAAAACACCATATGGATTAAAATTGATTTCACGAGCATTTTTGCACTTCACGTTTGCACTAATTCTTAGTTGTGGGTTAGTATAAACCATGATTCGAGTAATTTCAAGAAAAAATGAAAAAATTGAAAGAACAAAAAAAAGTTAAAAAAGAAATAAATAATTGCTTGATGTCCATTAAACGAAATAACTGGGTATCCCAACCTCGGGAAGCATCGATATTCACGCTGAAAAGTGTGATGGATAAAAACAACTCGACTAATCTAATTTTGTGACCTTTGTTACTCGAGTTAGTAATTCATTAAGGGTGTCTCTACACCTAGTGCCCTAAAGCCAATTGGTTTGGGAGTCATTGGTCCAACGCACGCTTCATGAGTAACTCTGAAAAGCCTAAGAAAACGAGACAATTGCACAAGTCAAGAATCAAAATTGGAAAAAAAATGGAAAAAAAGAAGGAAAAAAAGAAAGAATAAGAAAAATGAGCTTGCTTGATTTTCATGGTAAAAATCCCTACTAAGAGTTACATCATATGCACATGCATGCATTACATGGAATTAATTTTTTGAAGGATGGTGTCTAAAATAAAGATTTGAGTATTTTTGATAAAGTGAAAGTGTGATTTTGAATTTAATCTTGCTTATGTATAATGTCCATGGATATTTAAAAGTTTTCTTTCAATTTCATAACTTGTTGAACTCAAATTTTTTTTTGAATTTTGTGGGTATATTCACTGGAAACCCTCATGAGACACAACTCGTCCACTTGAGGTTTAAAGGTTTGCTGCACATGTTAAGTACAATCGTGTTTCCTACAAAAATGGGGTAGTGTAATTTTTGTTTTATTTTTATTTTTATTTATTTTACTCGAGGACGAGCAAAAGCTAGGTATGGGGGTATTTGATAGGCACATAATTAATACATTTTAATATTCTCATATTTATTATTTTATATGCTTATTTTATTTAACTAATACATTTTATTTTGTTTTGTAGAAAATAACATTTATTTTTCTTAGGAAGCAAATAAGGGATTTATATCTAACTTTTTAATATGAAAAAGGACTCTTGGAGGATTACTATATAGAGATGGAAGTCAAGAAATGAAAGAAGAGAAAAAAGGGAACAAAATTGTCTGAGTTCAATGAACCTAAATTAGAACACACAAATGTATTCTCCTATAAATAGGCATCTTGTTTTAGAGAGAAGGAGACCATTTGTTATTTTCTTTTCCTTAGTTTTTCGTTGGTGTAAAAAGGAGCAAGATATTTAGAGCTTTTGTCTTATCTCTTATTCCAATCATATGTGGAACTACTGTCAAGGAGTATTTGTATCTTTCTTTTATTGATATAATATAAATTCTCTTTTAATTATTGTTATTATTTCATGCAAATAGTAGTACTAATATTATTTGTTTTGTTTTTAATTTCATGGCTAACTAAATTTCTAATACCTAGGATTATGATGAAACTAAGTATTTCATAATAATAATTCCTTTCCATTCCAAAATTAATGCCTAATTATTTTCGCTTTCATATTTTCTTCTTCGCATAATTGCATATGATTCTTATATTGATTATGCGAGGTTTTGATAAGTTATAGCTAATCATGAATTTTTTAAAACTTATGTTTGCCCATATTAATTATATGAATCATTATTTTTAAAGGAAGAGAAAATAATTTGGGAATTAATTTAGGAAATAAGAAATTATTTATTATGTTTAATATTTGGTGGATTCTAATATTTGCCCATATTAATTATATGAATCATTATTTTTAAAGGGAAGAGAAAATAATTTGGGAATTAATTTAGGAAATAAGAAATTATTTATTATGTTTAATATTTGGTGGATTCTGATTCTTAGGTATCTTTTCTCATTAATTGTTTTCGTTATTAATTAATAGTTTGCATAATTTAGTTAATAAATCTTCTCCACCATTCTTGTTTCTAATTTGCCTAAAATATTAAATAAGGATATATTAAAGAATTGATCTAGTCTTTGTGGTTCGACCTGCACTTGCCAAATCTATAATAGACGCTGTGCACTTGCAGTACATAATTTTAACTCATCACAAACCAAACATGGCCTTTAAGAACATGGGAACAGTTAAGGCCATGAAGCACTTAACTGCACTACACCGTCATACCAATTAAGTTTATACGTATAATTATATTGGCTTATTATCAGTTTTTTGAAAACACAAGTTAGAGAACACAGAGAGAAAAAAAAAGAGAGTGTTTTGAGAGAATTGAGATTGAGGAAGAAGATTTGGAGAATCAAATGAGGGTTTCCTATCATCTAAATAAGAATCAAACGGTGAGAATTCAAGTTACAATCTCTGCTTTATTATGTTCTTGAGTTTTTCATGAAAATATATTTTAGTTCTCTCAGAATTGAGTTTTCATGAGTAAATTGTTGAAAAGTTGTTTATAATTGTTAATATGCATGTATAATCTAATATGTGATGTTTATAAACAATTTTTGGGTGAACTAATCCATGAAATTTTGATTAAAACGGATGTTTTGAGTTTACAGTGACATATATATGATTTTGAAGTCAAAATTAGAGTTTTGGTTGATGATTTGTTAGAATAATGGTTGTTTATGTTGTTAGATGAATATAATCTGTTATATAAGGGCTATAAACGATTTTTGGTATGAATTGATTCATGAAATCATGTTTTACAAAAGCTGTTTGAGTTTTGTTATAAAATATACAAAAAGACAACTTTTAAAGCCAAAATTAGTGTTCAATCCATGTTGTAATCTGTAAATTGATGATTGATTGTGTTAATATGTTTAAATACGAAAACAATGCATGTTATACGAACTGATTTAATCAAGAAACAAATATGTGGTGAGATGATTCACTAAGAATGTCTAAAAATGGGGTTTTTAGCAAGAACATGAATTTAAAGAGTTAAATCTGATGAATATTATTGTTTTGTTGTTTAAAATCAGTGTATGCATGCTTGGTGACGATTATGTGAAGTCTATGTCTTTTGGGTTTGTTAAATTTATTAGTTGTATGTGAAATTCGTGAGTTTTGGGTAGAAGAACAGTGCACTTGCGAGTTGTAGAATTCGATTCTGGGCAATGTCGCCCCGGCGGGTGTTCCCAGTTCAAATTGTGCCGCCCCAGCGGCATTCTTCAATGCAAAATGCCTCCCCGGCGGGTAGTGTCCAGAGTTTAGCTGTTTTGGTTTTCTTTGTGTTCAGTCCGTTAGTCTAACCTAGTCTAATGAGCATGGTAATGTGTTGGACATGTAATAAGATGTTATATTAGATTGTTAACGTACATGTGGTGAAATTGCATGATGATTTGATAAATTGTATAAGGGCTAAAACGTGATGTTCATGAGAGGATGTAATGTTGTTTAAACTTAAGATTTGAGACTTCAGTCTTGTAATATGTGATTGATGGTAATGAGCATAACTTAAACTAAGTTAACAAGTTGTACTAAAAGTGAGAACTAAACCTATAAGGTTAATATTAGTGTAACTAATGAATGTTGTGAATACATATGATATGTGTGAACGTGAATAGTAATAGTTTAACTTACGCACGAGGCAAGTTTCCTTACCCTAACTTGTTTATTATTACGCAAGTTCCCTAACTCTAAACTTTCATTGAGCAAGTTTTTAATTCTAATTCTTTATTGAGCAAGAATATAACCTTAGCTTATTGTTGTTCAAGCAAGGTTTATAATTGTATACCAATGCTTATGTCAAATTAAAGCTTTCTATTCTTACGAAAGTAGTACTAGAATGTATGAAATTTATATCTGTTTTCCAATGTTATTGAAATCTCATCTTGCAAAGACTACATCATTGTTGTTATAAAACTAGAGATCTTTTGTTGATTCAACTAATCCTTAGTTGATGAATGTTGAACTCTAAAGTTAATCCAAACCAAACTTCCTTTGGTACGGACTCTAATGTCAAAGCTGAGATGAACCCCCCTAATATAGGGAATTATATTACGCGAAAGCGCTAAAATGTTTGTGCACAATACATTGTATAAAGGTTGATCCCCTGAGTACGAGAAGAAAGGTCCATACAGTCATATGACTGATAAAGGTTTAAGTAGAGATCATTAATAACCTAGGACATAATTCATGGTCTTATGACCCTCAGATGTACTTTTAATTCCTGTTCAAATCTTGATTCAAAAGCCGAACTTTCTTTTGTTCAGTATCCATTGTTTACTCGCATGTTATTGTTATTACTATTGTTAAACTTGTGAGTAATTGTTGCTCACTCTTGCATAATAACATTGCAGTTAAGGTTGAAAGAGTTGATGAGTCATCTACCAGTAAGGGCAAAGGCAAGACAAATAAGTGATGAAGACTTGTTTATTTATTAAATGATGTTTATGTATAAGACTTACGTTGATTATGTTAAGTTTTCACATTTGATGTATTAAGGTTAGATAACCTGGAATTGTTTATTGTTTAAGATGTTGTAACCCTTATGGGAAGATTTCTATCTTTATTTATGAGTTTTATGTATTTATGGGTAGTTAGATGTGTTATTCTAGAGAGTGAACACCAAATCTGTGGGAAATTTGCGAACCAAAATTTGGAGGTGTCATAGGTTAGTATCAGAGCTGGAGGTTATGAATCTTAGGTGGGAGAAAAACCTTAGGTAGTAGCCTTATAGGAGATTGAGAACGTAGTAGTGACACTCTTATCGAGTTCTAAGAAATGAATTAAGAAATTCATTGAAAATAATAAGACTTTATGTGCTTATGTGTTAACAACCCATGTGCCACGATTAATACCAAGTAGTAACTAAAACTTAAAACTTTGTTGTCAAGATGTCTGATGTTGAAGGATCCAGTCAGCCTAGGGAGAATGAGCCCTGAGTAGCTATAGAGGATCCCCGAGATATTCATACAGTCTGGGAGCAGTTGGTACACAGAGAAACATCTCCATTGATCATTGTTGTGGGTCAGGAGCGTGAGACTCAATCCGGAGGAGGACCTTAAGAAGGAAAAAGAGGAAGAAGAGTTCCTACCGAGCTCTATTGCAGATGGAATGTATGATGAGATATACGACCGCAATATAGAGTTACAGGATAGAGTCAGAGAGTTGGAGAAGTCGGCGGATGAGCGCTGACCGCTATAGATCGAAAAGATGAGGAAGTTCGGGATCTTGATGGACGCCTTTGGGAATGTGGAGTGGAAGCTAGTTCGGATAGAGAGAGAGTCAAAAGGAGCAACTATTGGTGAGAATGAGAAGTCAAGGGGTGATCTAAGAGAGGAGTTCACCCAAGCGAGCCAGAGCTGAAAATGCTTACGAGGAGGCTTCCCAGTGTGTGTAGCTGAAAAAAGAAGTCTGCAGCAAAGAAGGCTAAGATGAGTGAGATGGACTATGTTTTCATACAGCGATGGATAGAGCCTAGGACCGAGTCATTTACTATCCGATTCAGTTCGAAGGATTGCCATGGTACATGTTAGATCGTAGGACAATATTCTAAATCATGGAGCGCAGTAAGGCTGTGCAACGTCTTAATAGGCCTTGATAGGAAGAATAATATGTTATGTGAATAGTTATAAGAGTTAGTAGATGTAAATCTCGAATGTTGATATAAATAATGGGATATGATGGGAATGTAATCCTGGAACCTTATTAGTTCAGGAAAGTTAATGTAAATAGCAGTGATGCTACCGCTATATGTTTTAAAAAGTTATTAATGAATAAAATATCAATGTTTATTCAAGATGTTATGTGTTAATTGTTAATTTTAAATTGTTTAAGTCTTAAATACTTAAAAAATTGAGTAATGAGCATATATCTTAAATAGAAAATGCCGCCAAGAAGACGCCTAACCCGCCAACCACCTCAGGAAGGATCGACTAATAACAACAACAATGATGCCAACGCTAATCATGTTCAGCAGTTGGTTAGCCTGTTAACGGGAGCACTTGCAAATCAGCCGCAAGCTCCACTAAGCTACTTCGTTTAAGGAATTCAAGGCGTTAAGACCGCCAGAGTTTAGGGGATCCATGAATAAGCTCACACCTGGATTATGGAAATGGAGAAGGTGTTTGATGTTGTGAGGGTCAACGATGACCAGAAGATCGCATTTGCAACATTCATGCTAAAGTCAGAGGCCAGCTACTGGTGGCAGGCAAACAAGGTTGAATCAATGTATCTTTTTATTAATGTCCTTTTAAGTAATCTTTACATTTATTTTAACTTATAAGTCATTATCAAATTAACACTTTCATAACTTGTTTTAACTTAATTTCTTACTTGTAAGTCAAATTTGATGTCAAACGCTTTTACTTAAGTCACAACTTATAAGTTAACTTATATTTTAACTTATAAATCATTTTAAAATAAGTCATTCCCGAACAGGACCTAAAACAAGAACAATACCTAGATAATTAAACAAGGATTTCTGAACAAATAAGAGAAAACAAAGGTTTCAGAACAAGAATGCAACAAAATCGTCACAGATTTAAAACAAAAATGATATCCGAAAAATTAAACATTTAAAGAAAGTGCATAAATCCTCTCTCATGTATATTCTAAATAAAGTCTCTCTCACGATGCCAATCATCAAGTAAAATAAAATAGGGCATGACAAGTGGCAAATTATAAACACGATTAATTCAACATTTTTGCACTTGAGCATGTAGATGAACTGTACTACACCCACCCATCCCTTTAGATAGCTTCACTCAAAGAAGAGAGAAGGCTAAGCACATTTGGCCATGAAAATACAAAACAAAGTGAACCAGAGTTAAGGCCTTGCAAACTTTTCAGCTTACTGTCGTATACTTGGAAAAAAGCTGGTCTCCTTATCAAAAAAAAAAAAAAAAGTGGTCTCCGCGAAGGGCATATACCAGCACCATTATGCTGGTTACAAGCTTGAGTGTTTTATTCGACTTTTGACCTTTGTTTTATTTGAAGAGGGTTTTTGATCCTTCCATGAGAATAGCAAATTATGACCTCTTCAATACACAGTCAATCTGCTCTGACATAAAAATACTTCTATTTAAAAAAACCTATGCCACATTGACCATTTTCTGCATCAGGAAGGGTAATTATACCAAACTTGGAGTTGGCTAGTTTTAAGTCTTTTTTCCACTTCGCTGAGTTAGAAGATGTTTATTCCCATTTGCTTTCTAGAGCTTCCTTTCTTTTAAAGAAAGAGTATTAAGTTCGAGCCTTCGAGGAGATGGATGATCGATGGGGTTTGATTGTTTTTTGTCTTCTAAGAATGTGACTAAGCTACTTCACCTTTGAACTTCTACATCTACATTACTTTTTGAGAAAATCATCATTTGAATTAATGTCACTCTTGCCAGTTCTCACCAATTCAATGCAAATTCAAGGCCTTGAATTTGTAGATTTTATGTGTTCAAACTCCACCGAACCACACTGGGAAGAAGAACTACTACCATTATTGAAGGCAATAAAAGGGCTATTGAATATATGCACATGCAATTAGTTATGTTTTTAGGGGTTTCCTCACTGCCTATGAGGTTGCATCTTGCTACTGACTCCTTTAAGTATATCAAGGGTACAAAGGATAGTAACCAGAGCTACCACTAATGCCTAATAACATGCAGGAGTCAGGACTCCTTTAAATATATCCAGATAGATCTTATCAAAAGAGTGAATAACATTAAACCGTAGAAACTTAAATCTCACGCAACCTATGTTTGAATAACTAGGATTCCGTAGATTTGAGAAAGAGATAAGAAACGACAGATAAACTTGGATCTTAGCGCTGCTAACAAGATAAGCAATAAAAAGCATACGAAGAACATACTAAATTGATTTACATGCATTTACAGACCTCACCAGCTTTAACCAATATGTATGAGCCAACTTCTATGTCATTCACAGGGATTTCATGGTATTTCAAATCGGAGAAATTAAACAAGTTTTCGTTATTTGATTCCAGCACAAGAGCAACGCCTGGATAATTCTCTTTCAACTCCTTGACATCAACCTTTGAGCGGCTGGTAAAATACTCTTCAGCTGTGGTCATTAAACATGTAAGACAAGAAACTTTATATATTCTATAGATAAACCACTATCTAAATGAGTTAGTTTCAGATATATACCAATATGAGACAAATTGAACATTGCAAGAAGCAAGCCCCTTCCAATGAGTTACCCATAAATACTGATGCAAAGGCCAAAGAGCCATAAGTACATGAATATTAATTTTGCCACCAGCAATATCTATGAGAGCATCAAATGATGCTGATACCTGACATCAAAAAATCACACAAATATATAACATCACTAGACAAAAAGACAGAAAGAGAGAAGCCTCAAGGATGAGCTGCAGTGAAGATCACACATGCTCAATAAGACTAAAAGTATAAGGAATAATAACTCCTTCCTAGGCAAACATTGTTTATCCCTTGCCCTTGATCTATTAAAAGTAATAGATAATATAATAACATGAAACGTACACCAACAGAGGGGCAAATTTTGTACTTCAATATATTTTCCGGGTAAATCTTAAGTTAATTTGATGCAAAAAAAGCTTTGCTAGAAATGTTTTGGTGGCATTTGATTTGAGTCACACCGACGTAATGCAATGGCTCACTAAATTGATGTCACATATTTCTTGTTTGTTTTAGTAGAGCATTATGGACATAATCTCATTAAATCAATTTAGGAAATTTTATTTACACCCAAAATTGGATGTAATGAGTCATTGCAGTCCTTAATGCAATGAGGGAGGTAAGCAAAAAACAAATGATTATCATTTATGTGGCATTGGACTTTAGATTTGCATCTTTCATTGCATTACATCCTCTATTTAGATGAAACAAACAAGTGGAAGCTACGATGTAATGACATTATCGTTATCATACAATTTCCAAGTACGAACCAAACAAATCAATTTTAATACTAATTTTGATCACATTACGGGTTTATTACAATATGAATGCCTATCACATTAAGCCCCAAACCTATTCAGTGAATCAAATGCCACCTTAGGGTCAACTACATGGGCTCGGATTGGCCACTCCACAATCTCTTTACGCCGTATTTATTGCTCAATACTTTAATATGTTTCCTTGCTAATATTTTCTAATGATCATACTAGTCTTCTTCATATTTCCAACACCTTCAATGCAAACTACATCACTCCTTATTATATCAGTCATTGGCTATATTGTTTCTCACCATAACATCTTAACAACTTACTCTTTTCTCACACACACACATAAACATAGATTACTCTCTCTCTCTCTCTTACACATTCATACATATTCACCAGGGATCAAGGATAGGGGATAGAAAAACTCTATACGGACAGCCAAATTGGACATGATAATTGGTGGGTCCCCAACTCTTAGTTGACTTCTTTACCATATGACCTTATTTTGTTTTGCAAAACAATATATAAAAATCTCAACTCCCAGCGATCACTGGCACGGGCATACCGTCCTCTCTTTCCATCTCAGCGATCTTGTGCATTCTGTCCTCCCTCTCAAGTCCGACGATCTCCATCTCAGGTAACACTTTTTCTCTCTTGAGATCTCATTCTCTTTTAGATTTAGATCTAGGTTTAAATAAAAAAACATTCTCTCTTTTAGATCTAGATCTAGGTTTAAGGGGGGAAAGCCCTCTTTTTAGATCTAGGTTTAAATGGAAAAGAAAAAAGAAGAGTAATCTAGGTTTAAACCTAGAAGTGTATAAAATTTGCAATTCATATATAGAATTTAATTTCTCTAAAAGTTACACACATGTTTGGATTAATTGATATCATCTTCAAACAAAAAACACTACAAAGAAAAAAAAACCTAATTTTGGATTAATTGTTATGTTTTTTTCCTTTAAAATAGATACAGTTTTTTTGGGTTAAAACTAGTGTTGTTTTGTTGTTAATCTTGTGCACAAAATGAAAAGCAGAATCATTGAATGCATCTTTAATTACAGAGATGAATGAACACATTGACGAAAAATGATATGAATGATAATTTCGAATTTGATGAGTGTGTGTAGAGTGCAGTAGCTATAGATGAGATAAGAGATCCGAAAATAGGAATGAAATTTGACAATATTGATGTTTGTGTAGAATACTATATTAAATATGCTAATAAACAAGGGTTCTCAATAAAGAAAATATCTTGAAAAAGAGAGAGATGATGGGGAGGTTAATTGTGTGGTTCTTTCATGCTCTAGGACCGGGACAAACAATAAGCAATTCAAAGAATGTCTTAAAACAACATCCAAATAGTAAAACATGATGTAAAGCTAATATAGAATTGTATTATACCCTCATTGTAAGTGGCGGGTCTCACAAATAATCCTTGATCACAATCATGCTTTGAGCCCAGAAAAATCTAGATTTTATAAGAAGAATAGGGTTATGAGAATGTACTTTAAAAGGAGACTTTATTGATAGGGCGAATATCAAACCAAATAAAAACTTTAGTTTATTTTTGGTTGAAGATGGTGGTCATGATGAGAATGTTCCATTGTTAGAGAAAGATTGAATCATATTGAGAAATGAGACGGTTAAGGATGGGTGATGGGAATGCTACGGCGGTTCAGAACTACTTTCTTAAAATGCAAACTAATAATGCTAATTTCTAGATTTGGATAAGGAGGGGAGGCTAAGGAGTGTATTTTGAGCAGATGCTAGGAGTAGGGCAACGTATGAGGAATTCGGGCAAATGTTGGAGTAGGGTAGTTTTGAACTGTCGTAGCATCACCCAACCTTAATCGTCTCATTTTCTCAATATGATTATAACAATCTTTCTCTAAAAATGGAAATGGAACATTCTCATGACCACCAGCTTCAATCAAAAATGAACTAATTCTTCTTATAAAATCTAGATTATCAACGATTATTTGTGAGACTCGCCACTTACAATCAGGGGATAATACAATCATAATCTTAGTTTTTTAAGACATTCTTTAAATTGCTTACTGTTTGTCCAATTGCTTACTGTATGTCCAGTTCAAGAGCAAAAAAGAACCACACAATTAACCTCCCCATCACCTCCCTTTTCGGAAGATCTTTTCTTCATTGGAACCCTTATTTGTTAACAGATTTAATGTAATATTCTACACAAGCATCAATATTGTCAAATTTCATCCCTATTTCCGGATCTCACTGCACTCTCCAGACACTCATCAAATTTTGAATTATCATTCATACTCAATGTGTTCATTCATCTCTATACTTAAAGATGCATTCAATGATTCTGTTTCCATTTGTGCACAAGATTAACAACAAAACAACACCAATTTTAACCCCAAAAAACATGTACAAATTTTAAAGAGAAAAAAAGAACAATTAATCCAAAATTAGGGCTTTTTTTCTATATATGAATACACTGATTTAGTTATCTAGATCCAAGTTTGGGGTGAGATTTTGATATATTGTTTTGTAACCAAGAGTTTGAGACACACGGTCCAATTATCATGTCCAAATTGGCTGTCCCCATAGAGTTTTTCGGGGATATATGAACATGGAAGCATATGCATAAACAAGAGAATACTATTTCAATATCATAAAAGCACAGAAGGATTCTAGAAACTCTTTTCTTCTCCTTTTCAGTTTAATGACAGATAAAAATAAAAATCATTAATAAGAGTCCTAAGCAATAAAAGGGAAAGGTAGTAGTGGAGTAATACCGCAACAAGAGGGAAAGCAATAGAAGTAAGAAGGAGCTGAAGAGACTTCACGGAGGGCTTTGGAACCAGGTAAGGGCAAGCAGCAGCAGCGAGAAATAGCATCGCAGAACAGCAACACAGCACCAAATTTTCTCTCAAGAAATTAGCCATATCTGTCCATTTAATGGTCTTTGCGAATTGAAGAAATGCTTGCTGAGATTTAGTAAGCTCGCCGTGATCGTCGCAGCCATGGTGATTGTGGTGGTGGTGATGAGAATCAGTGGAATTGGCGACGAATTTGAGGTGGCGGGGACGAATCAAATTGAGGATAGAGTAGGATTTGGGGGGTACGGATGAGAATAGGGGTTGGTGGTAAATGGGTTTGAAGGAGTTGACTTTAATTAATTTTCCTCTTCGTCTTCCTAGGTTTGTTGAATTGGATGAATCAAATCTGGGGGTGGAAGTAGAAAGACAAAGAGCTTCCATGATTTGTGAGGAATTAACACAATCTCATTCTTCCATGACTGAGTTTGGTTGGCTTGTAACCTCTACCGTAGTCTAAGTTCGAGTTGTATTCAAATTAAGACTTTTATAGAATTTTAAAGTTTGCTTATATAAAGACATCTAAAGAGTTTATAAAAATTGATCAGTAAATAATAATTTTTATAATGTATTTAAAAGTTACGTGGTATTAAATTTAGACTTTTATAAGGTTATTAAAAATATTTTGATATTCAAAAAGTTATAATTTTTTAGATTTCTATGGAACGGTAGAGTTTGACCAATTTTAGAAAAAATTATAACTATCGATTCATATCCAAAATCTGATCTCTAAAAACTTCTAAAGACTTTCAAATATTAAATACAAAAGTAAAAATTCAAATCCTCAGTAAAAAAATTGCCATAGAGATTTTATGAAAAATTCAAAAAATCGCAAAAACTTTTAGTAAATTTTTAACTTTTAAAATGAATATAAATTAATCTAATAATTTTAGAAAATATAATTATCAAATTTAAAAATCGTTTATTTTTTATACTAAATTTATTAAAAATTAGATAAATTACACAAACTTTTATTATAGAAATATCTCGTTATGACTTTGAAAAATCAAAGAGTAAATTTTGATTTTTAATATTATATTATATATATTTTATATTATATAGATATAGTATATACTGAATCTTGATAAATTCTAAAACTTGACAAAATTAAAAAAATTAGTTAAAAGATGACAACGATGAAACTATTAAAAAATTAGTTATGTGGCATTTTAATTAATTAATCTAATAATTTTAGAAAATATAATTATTAAATTTATAAATCATTTATTATTTTTTTACTAAATTTATTAAACATTAGATAAATTACACAAACTTTTATTATAGGAATATCTCGTTATGACTTTGAAAAATCAAACAATAAATTACGAATTTTAATATTATATTATATATATTTTATATTATATAGAAATAGTATATGATATATACGAATCTTGATAAATTCTAAAACTTGTCAAAATTAAAAAATTAGTTAAAAGATGACAGCGATTACGATTGTTAAAAAATTAGTTATATAGCATTTTAATTATTTAATTTCTAACATCATAAATAAATTAAAAGGTCGCATAATTATTTTTTTAACGATCAATTTTGTTCACTAACAACTATTAATAATTTTAAGAAAATAAAATTTCTCTAACAATTTTGTCTCATGGGTTTAACGACGACTAAAAATCTATCGATAAATTTTTATAACTTGGTGGCAATTTACGCACATGTATAAAGTTTTACGACTTTTGATCATATAGATTTTCATTGTCATATTATTTTCTGAAAAAACAAAGTTTGGCATTACTAAAAAAAATACGCATATATAGTATATATAGTTCAATGAAGAATGAGCTTAATTTTTGTGTTGCATCTGTAGCTTCTAAAATTTTATTCGTATTCGAGTATCCAAATTTATCATGAAATAAATAGATTAATATGAATGCTTTCAACATATATAAAATCTCATGCCACAATAATTTAATGAAATAATGAGATTTTCTATAGTTCATGAAAAAAGAGGAAGAAGCTTGCACACATGGGCTAATTAACAATTAATATAAGTTGTAAAATATATTAAAAATATATAATAGTCTATCAAAATCTTGATAAAAAGTCTGTTACTTATTTCATGAAGTTTATAAAAGTCATTTTAAAAAAATCTTTAAAAGTCATTAAAATTAACTTTACAAAAGTCTAATACTTAAAAAAAAAATTAAAAATCTTAATTGAATACTAATTTGCCAGCTACTCGGTCCAGTCCTCTCTCTGTCTGTCAGTCTATATGTATAGTGTATACCAATCTAAAGTTGGTTATACTCATAGTCACATATACAACATCATGTCCTCATTTGGCCTTTGGCCCGAGGCCATGATGTATTATTATTAAATTATTGTCGTAGCGAATTGTTTATTGGTAATAATGGTTGGTTTAAAATAAATACTCTTTCATAAAATTAATATTAATTTTCTAAAAGTCAATAGATATATTTAAATTCAACATAATTTATTTAAGTTTTGAAAACAATAAATTTTATAATTAATAGTCTTTTTAAATAGTTTATGATATTCATAAATATATTATCATAAATTAAATAAATTAATGTCAATTTTAAGTTTAAAAATATTTCTAATTAATTTTTTTAAAATCAATACTGATCATATAATTTGGATGAGAGGTAATATTTAAATTATAAGAGAAAATTCATTTTTAAATATGCAAGTCAAATGACAATTAGACCTAAACTTGATTTGAAATTTTTTTTTGATATTTTCACATCACGAGTAGATGGGACCCACTCACAAGATATTTACACTTTTGTAGGGCATATACAAATGCTCATTATATAAACTCTCTGTCTGTTTGTTGGATATCAGCAGTTCTAAGTTCTAACAGAGAGACTTTCAAGAGAAAGGAACACTTTTAAGCACAGAACTGGACATCTGTGTACTCGGAAAAAACGTCTAGGTACTGGTAGCCAGACAACAGTCATTTCAAATAAGGACATGGAGAAAGCCTACCAGTACCAGATGATACCTAGAATTATTACTGCATCAGTCTTTTATCTTGTATGAGCCAATAGACAAAGGATGAAACTTAACTTATGATATCTGAGGATCTGGTGTCTCAAAGTTCAGTTTCCCATAAAATAATAAATTATTATTGACACTGTGATCACCATCCCAATGAACCCTGCATGTGAAGGGAAATGAAATGCAACAAATGTTTATTGCGATCTGGGCCACAGTTACAAAGACTGTTCCTTCATATTACAACTCCATAGGAGGAGGAACTTACAGTAAAAATCACCTGACAGTAAAAATGGCCGAAAGTAGTGCCACTAAATTTTGTTTCTAGGGGGTGGAAAAGAAAAAATAATTGAACTCTACTGTTACAAGTTACAACAATATATGGGTTCTCTGTCTTGCTGGACTCTTCCAAACAATATCAATATGCCAGCATGGTTGAGAAACAATGAAAAGATTTTGCAGTCTGATGACGGCCGCTAATGTTACATAACAGGTGGGGCAGAACTAGTTTCCCCTCAGTTATCTTTCCTTTGCCACTTCCATCAAAAACTTTAGAGTCATCATAAGAAGAAAGGAAGAAAGTGCCTTGATTCTTCTGCACAAATCTGCATTGCAGAAAAGCGTTGTCAAAACATTATACAAATAAATTGTTTTAGGACCTCAAGTTTGAATTAATATAATCAAGTTTCAATCATCCACGACTCCACAAAAGTTCAGGTACATGTAATACTTAGACAGCAGAAATGATATTAAAAACAATTTTAGCTCAAATTCACCTATGAAATATCTCAACCAAAGAAATATTCCAAATTTTATCTGGTGGAGAAAATGAATATGTATTCATGTACTGGGGACAGGCGATCCACTTCACATAACGAAAGGCACATACTTGAGTCATTTGCTGATTATGTTAAAGCAAATGAAACAACATATCATGCGCGATCAAGCTCGAGAAAATATTTACTACCTCGTCCAAACTTAAGTTACCATCTTTACTTAACACTTGACTATAATATTGCTTCCCATTATACCTTTACAGTAATGAATTGATATATGAAGTAGAGACAACAAAGTTTCAAGCTCTCTTTAAAAATTTAAAGTTCCAAACTTGTAATAGATTCACATACAAAGAGGGTCATTTTAATTGGAATTTTTTTTAAAAATATTTGGGAAGAGTACTGAAACAGCTAATAAAATGCTATCAGACAGATATGAGAGTATTTTGAGTGAAGTATTATGTAATGTATACCAAATTTTATCTCATACTTCTCACTATCAACTGAAACTAATTAGAACATACAAATACACTCAAAATCATTAGAATTTAAGCAATTGTTAATATGGGGAGTTCTTCAAAATGCACTACTTCATGTAAACTCTAAGCACAGACTGATCACTTTGCCAAATAAATGGACTTTCACATGTGCCTCTAATTTTTTCTAATCAGGGTAAGGTAAATAACATGGAAACCAATGATTTTATAATTGTATTCACTAGCATTCGAGCACTGAATAAATGCAGTGAGGGCTGTGCATATAATGTAAAGACTAGCACTCTTACTTGAGAAAGTCATTCAATTTTTGCTGTAAACGAAGCAATGTCTCCTCTTCTATTTTGGCATATGCTAACAACTCTGGCAACTTAACTGCGGAGACGAAGTAGAAGAATCTAAATCATGGAAAGTAGAAGACCACATCAAAAGATCCTTGCTTCTAAAACAAAATAAGATTCATATAATCACTTCCAGGTGCTAGAAAAGCGAGAGCATACCAAAGAGGCGTAACAGATGCTCAGCACCATATATAGATGATGGGGAGGCTTGATCTACAACTGCTTCACTATATTGTTGGCGCTCTTTCTTGTACAGAAGAAGAACTGGCAGTGCTTTGTCGAAGTAACACCTCAACCCATTCATAATTTCTTGAGCCTGATCTGTCATCCTGTATTCAAGTAAAACGTTTCACTGTAAGGAAGACACAAACTATAGACAGATGAAGTTGGATATTGTAAATGTACATTGGAGAGCTTTCTTTGTAATATACTTTCTTGCTTATTATAAAGCAGAAAAAGAGGGAGTTGAAATTGCTAGTTGATGGGAATGCCAACTGAGAAGGGAAAGAGTTGAGTTACAGGGCCAAAAATAATTTAAATCCCCAGACAGGACACTGCTGAAAATCGCAATCATAGCTTATGTCAGTGACCCTAATCTCTAGTCTGTATTACTTTCTATCAAATTCATTTTTCAATTGCCAAAATTATATTAATCATGTTCAGATGCCAATTTAGTTTGAAGCCTTGCTATGAACTTTCTTTTTCTTCTCTACTTTCAACTACCTCTATTATGAAAGTTATGTCCATGGAAGCAAAAGGTCGATAATGGACGATGCTGACATTGTCTGGCAATATTGCAATAATAGCACTCTGGCAGAACTAGCAATACAGAAAAGGATTACACATGGGAAATATTAGGATTAACCAATATCCAAATTTGTAGTTTACCAGGGAACCGTTTTGCAGTTTTAATCTAAGAGCTCTGTTCATTTTTTTTCATTTTGATATAGTCAACAATGCACGCGGGTTAATAGAAAATACAAAGTTGCGGACAAGAAACATTAGACATTGTTAACCATATGTATTCATACATATAAATGAAAGGTAAAAGCAATACTCAAGTAGCAACCACTGTTTTTTCTTTTTCTTATCACCCAATATATCTCAAGCATAAATAAGACACGGCGTAAAAATACTGAACTGGTCTGTCAAATAAATAAAATAAATTAACAAGCAATTTGAAGGGTAATAAATGAAACTTACATCCCATCTTTTGTTGACCTGTATTCCATGTACTTAGAAAGTATAGTATCAACATTAGGAGAACGAGGAAGTTTAACAAGCTGCAAAATAGTATTTCTCATGAGTTCACTTCTACCAAAGAATTGCATGTCCAGATAAATACATGGTTCAGAAACCAAAATTTATATTAGATTTTTAACATACCTCTCATATAGCAGAGAATCATAAAAATAAAGAATAAAAAGGATCAGCCATTAGTTGCCTCCTTAAATTGAACAAGGAAAGCACTATACAACTCCAAAACAAAATTCAAGGAAGAAAACATATGTAGTGCAGTCAAAAAAAAAAAATTAAAAGGCAAAGCTTAAGATTTTTATTATTTTGAGAAATCCTTAAAGTTCATTAGAAAGAAGAACTAGCACAATAGGAAGGACAAGAATTCCTCTGAAGAGAAACATAATGTGGATGAGATATACCCATATACAAAAATCCTTAATGAGGTACAGCATGCCAATCTATTTGCACATTCGAAACATCAACTCCTCTAAAAAGCAAAGGCTACTATAACTGTGTCCCAAATAGACAATTAGAATAAACACCTCATCCTAAAGCTGAAGAGGAAGATACTTTCCAAAGTTAATTTAAGAAATTTTGAATTCAAAATTAATATGAACTAGTTTTAATTTTTAAACAATACAATATGAAAATTGTAGCAGTACTAATTACAAGATTTATTATTCAAAAGTCAAACGAATCACGTCAATTTTGAATTTGAAAATATACTTTGAAAAGTCCAACTTGATCCTATAATTTGGAACGAGAAAATATATAGAAAGAGGAAATATAAGACTTACGCATTTGAAGTAAGTCAACAGTGCAGAGCCAATTGAAAACTAAAGCTGAGACAGAAGTTAATTTTAGAAGAAACTTTAGCCTTCCAAATACATGCGACAAAAATCTAGAGGAGAATGGATACAAGCTGAAAAAAAAAAAAAAAAAAAAAAAAAAAAGAGATTGAAGACTGTAAAAGGCCTACAAGGACCAAAATCTCCCATCAGCTGAGGTAGAGGCAGCAACATAAATGATCAGCCACTCAGCATCATTTAGGACAACAAGATTTCTATTAACACGTATAAATGAATATAATGATGTGATATATATCATTGTAATAAGTAACTGATCCTGCCAAAACCCATCAGATCAGCAAACCAATATTTCACATGCTATGAAGTTATTTTGTAAAATTGCAACAAAAAATGCGTTAACGTTGGGTTATTTGCTAAAAGCACATAATAAAGAAGTTTATTGTTACTTACAACTAAGCCACCTTAGGTGTCTTCTAGTTTCAAAAAAAAATCCAAATTAGTTGAATGCTTACATCAAATGTTTCCTGATTTAGAATGCTACAGTCTTTATAGCATATAATGATTAAGAGGGATGGACACTTGTCAAAAAAGAATAAACAGAAGGACAAGAAGAAGTCGGACAGCATTGTCACTGAAATCATGCTGGATTGCCCTTTTTAAGATGAAGACCTAAAATATATAGAAAGCAAGGATTGATATGGCCCACTTCACTAAGATGGAGTAAGGCCTGTCTACTTGTGAGTTGATTTAAATATTGGAAGTTAGCGTCTAAATTTCACTTATAAACAATTCATATTTAACATTCAGAATTAATCACAAGCATCATCAAGTGATGAAATATAATGATAGAACGTACTCCAGACAAGCTAAAACATATGTACCTTGTCCTGTCGAGTAATGGATTCCCAATCATCAACTAGTTGCTTCTTTAGAGGTGACGGGATTTGAATCCTAACAAGCTTTTCCCCATGTATATCATCTTCCTTCTACCAAATACCAATTATGGAAACCACTTCCTCCATCAATACCAATTTAAAGATACAGTCAACAGACTTAACAATGAAGAATATAAATAGAGTAGCCAACTTATGTGTGATCTACCATTGCTTCCATGAAGAATATAAATAGAGTAGCCAACTTAAGCTTTAAACTATCATTTCTAAAATAGGAGGATACTGCAATAGACTGAAGCCTAGATCTTCAAAATAAAATAGTTGCCTGTCTGTTATGTCAAACTAGAATCTGATCATGTTTCAATTCCGAAGCAAAAATAAAAGGACATAATGTTAACACATATATAGATGCATAGGTACTAATATGTCTGAACTTATTTTCTTTTTATTTGTAAGAACTGTGCTGGAAATGTGTAACAGAAACTTTGAACTTCAATCAGAATTCTGAAGCCAATTCCAAAGTTTGACTAGAGCAGAACTTTATGGACCAAAGATGTACTTCAATTTCCCAAATGGGACAATTAAAGTTGGCAAGAGAAGAACCATTTTGTCAAATGCTATTTGTTATGGTGATAAATAATGAAAAGGAAACTTATATCAGATAAAGCTAAATAAATCAGTAAGAAGTTTGGACTACAGATTAATTTGGTATGCTCAAACAAAGTCATTATGATACTCGTATTGCCATTTCTATTAAACCACACGAACAGGCAAGACTCCTAAAGATGGGGAAAAAACATTCTTCGTTAATCATGGGCACTGTTGAGCAGTACACACATAAAATTTTCATGAGCAGCACAAAGAGGTTGCCTGGTGATTCTAACTTACAACATTACTGTCATCAACATTATGTATTAATCAGATAGGGGGGTTAGCAAAATTTCTATGATAGCCGATGGATTAGCCTCATCTTTTACAAAAGAAACCAAATTTTTTCTAAAAGAAATTTTTTAGCTAGAATGCAAGTGGAACTATGCACTGCAAGGAAAACCTCATCAATAACTACCCACATAGAATACTTTCACTGGAAACAGATACTGAGGATCCCCCGATTTATAGATTAGAATTTAGAGCACGCTTTCGGATTAAGTTTTTCAACAACAACTAACCCAATTAAGTTAATCAAAGTAAATTTGGGTAGAAAAGACCACGGTCAAGTATTTGCTGAGCATACAGTTACCGTACAAAATAATTTTCAGACACAAAAGAAAAAGAAGAAAAAGAAGAGTACAAAATGCAATCACAGATCCAAACATACCTCAGCATCTATGTCACTCTTCCTTTTCTTCCCTTTTGTCCCTGCAATAATATTCGAATAAGAAAATTCTTTTTCTAAGCAATATCCAAATAAGAAATATACAAGGATGAAATTGATGACCGTAAGAGTGTTAATGCATAAGATTGACAAATAACTACACCATTACAAGAAGAAAAAAAACTACGGAAAAGAGTAAAGTACCCTACCAGTATTTCTTGAGTCCTCTTTATCCAATTTGGCATCTGCAGAATCCAATAAAAGATAAATACATGCACACGTGTCTCCGCTTTGAAAATTCTTGGGGAAATGCAACTTCCAAAAAAAGGTTACAGGATTGGGAAGTAACGAGATAGGCTTTTGGTTTAAATGAATCCAATCACAATCAAGCAAAGCAAAATTACTTTCTGAGCTCCTAAAAATATTATAATCAAGTCAAGCAGGGGTGTAAAGGTACCACTCAAGATTTTTGGCTTAGTGTGTGTTGCACGAACTGATTTCAGATTCTTGTCTGCACCCTGTTTTTTGTCAAGAGCCTGCTGCTTCAGGACATTCTCCTCTGTATGTTTCATCAGGCGGTCCATGCCAACCCATTCATCCCAACTGTTGGCAACATATCCAAGCTTCAGTAAATAAAGTCGACCTTTGCCAATTGAAAAAAAGTAAATTACAATATCAGTTAAGCATCCCTTGACATGAGCTGTAAAACTCAAAGCAGCACTATGATGACATATATGCATTATACATAGCTATTGTTTCTATAGTAACATTCTCCATGGAGTAAGCTACTATGAAAGGAAAAATTGGTCAATATGGATGGTCAATACTCGGTACTCACAAACTTTTAATGGTTATGGAATTAGGGCAAATGTACAATTGGCATTTTCTGTCTTATTAACATATCAACCACACAATCAAGCTTGAAGTTCATGAATACTTATAGGATACACGCCAGGGCAGTACTAAATGCAGCCTAGCTTTATATAGTTGTAACAAATTGACAGATAGTTTAGTTGTCCTTAAAAAAAACAATTGATAGATGATCTGCCTTTTTCTTTCAAATTATAAATTATAAGGATCATTTTGGACTCTTGAGAGTCGATTTGAGATATTTTCAAACTCAAATTTGGTATGATTCATTAACAAATACGAAACAATAAATCTTATAATTGGTATTACTTTTTAGATAGTTTTTAAAAGTCAATAATGATCTTATATTTTGGAACGAATGGAGTAATATATAGATGAATCACCACACACAAAAAAAGCCTGTATGTATGTATATATATGTATACACACACACACACACACAAACATAGAATAGAATTAGAGAAAGGGAAAACACCATGCATAAGCATCATATCCACCACCTTACCATTCCCAGATACATGATGGCAATTGCACTTTAGGCAATTCAGTAAGAGAGGAACAGGTGGGAGTGGGGTAACATGAGATGAGAGGTAGTTTTAATAAAGTTTAATTCTAGTTTTGATACGAATTCCATGATCATATTAGCAGTTATGGAAGGAACTGATGGAGCACAAAAAGGTATAAGGGTCTTATTAGAATAATGCAGGGAATACCTAATGGAGTTCTCCTTAAATGATCACAGAGAAAAATAAAAATAAATATTTATATAACATCAAAGGCATGTTATCAATGGATCCTGCAGTGTAATGCATAAAATGATACGTAAAAAATGTAAACTAATTACCCATCACTGAATACTAATTAAGAACAACCCCCCAAAAAAAAAAAAAAAAAAATTAGTTATTAATTGGGGCTTGAATCAGAGTGTTCTCTTTAAGCGTACGCCATCACAAACTCCAACCTCAGAGAAATTAGAAGAAAAATCATTATATCATTTGTAATTGCACAAATTCAGACTGAATACACATTAGAAAGCATTCATTTATCATCTCTATTTGCACAAATTCTATTTAACACAAGAACATTACCAATAAGAATAAAACTTCAAAGGTGAGCAATACTGTAAATGATCACATGGATTAAACCATGCAATCAGTGTAACACAAATAATTAGCAGTCGGTCATTAGAAATGTGTATTAGCTTAATCCAAAAGTGGGAACAAATAAACAACCTTTCCTTGTCAGAGAAGCATATTATATTTCCTCCATAGGGATGACTCCTGATATTCTGATAATCATGCAGATTCATGACCGTACTAAATAAAATTGGGTAACGTAAACAGGAATACAGATCAACTGAACTCCCAAACTGGATTTTATTGAACATCTCAACCACTCCTGCTGCTCTCGAGTGGGATTTCGAGACCATTACGGGATTCCAATAAACCTTCTGAAACCATACATCAGTTTTTTCCTGTTCATAGTTAGTATGCTTCAGAGTGTACAGATACCCTGGCACGGTGGCACCTAATAAAGTAAAATTGTGCATGTACTATTTCACACTGATTACCAAATATTTTGCCATATGATGTGGGGAGTTTTCCACATCCTCACTAAAGAAGACACTAACTTCGATTTTATTAAATTTTGGCATAGCATTAGGTTTACAACTAATAAGAACTTGGAACTCTAATCCATTATTATGTACTTTCCCTGATTGTGGACGTTTTTGTTACATTTGACAGAAAGAAATACAGGATCTTTTCATCCTACCTGCTCATACACCCTCGCAACTTATTATCAATGTTCTAAAAGGCGCTAGGCGGGAGGCGGGCGGCCGAGGGGGGCCTAGCGCCTAGGCGGCCTAGGCGGGGCCTAGGCGGGGCCTAGGCGGGATTTTTTATTTTAAGGTAATTTTAATATTTTATCTTAATTTATCCAAACAAAATAATAATATAAAGCAAAACAATCTATAATAAAGATAATAAAGGCCTTTTCTTAAAGTTCAAACACATATCCATATTGCTAATGTCAAATTTCAAACACATATCCATATTGCTAATGTCAAAGTTCAAACTCAAACATGCAATTGTTCAAAGTTTAAACAAATTTTTAACGTATTAGTTTTATTTATAAATAAGATTGTTATTAAATAATAAATTTTAAAATTTCAAGAATTTAATTCAATATTAAAACTTAAGAAACTAAACATAAATTTAAGAATTATAAAATTGAATTAAACTAAATATTACAAATGTATTCTCATTTATATAATTTGAAGTTTGTACAAGTTCAAAAATTACAACTATAATAAAATTATCCATTTTGACTTGATATTGTTCACTTCTTGTTGTGATTTGATATGCTACAACCTCAGATATTATGAATATGGTAATCATTAGAAAATAAATATATCAAGATTTGGTTTGGGTAGTTATTAAAATAAAAAAATCTCTCCGCTTTAGAACCCGCCTAATTTTATAGAGGATTTTTTGTCGCTTTGGGCCTGGGTGAGGCACCTAGGGGCTTAGAGGCGCCAAGTGGGGCCTAGGTCCTAGGCGGGCGCCAAGAGGGGCCTAGCGCCTTAGGCGGGGCCTAAGCGGACCTAGGCGGGATTTTTAGAACAGAGCTTATTATCCCTAATGGCTTGAACAGGATATTTCATATTAGTAACTTGGTTTTACTAATCAACTAAATATCTGTTGCAGTTGAAACGTTTCAAGTTTTTATTCACTAAAGTTGCATCTTCATCCTAAACAAAACCACAAAGTGGAATAAAACAACTCAAGGCCAGGTCGTAAAGTCAATTTGCGAACTTGGGTGCTTTATACACGTACATATACACAGTTTTCCCTATAAACTAAGATATACACATGACAACATGTGGTATATTAAAATTAGGATTATAGGATCTGGATAAGTAGCGGAAAAAATGTTCTCAAGCCAATGAAATTATGTAGTAACTAGTAAAAATGTGGTAAGGGATAAAGTAAACTAAGATGCAGATAAAATAGAGGAACATCAGAAACTAATATTAGAGGAAAAAGTAAACAAGCCAGGAAAGTAATAAGCAAAATAAGAAGACTTTATACAGCTAAGAAGATTAACCTTAAGATACAGTCTGTTCCCTGTACCCCATTCTGAACACAATAAATTCTTTAATATATGGATATAGAAGAAAAGGCATACTCACTTTTTATTCCAGCCCTGCAAAATAGGAAAGAAACCACAAAATAAGAAGACTTTGTAGGGCTTTGATGCCATGATGTTATTAGCTCTAACATACAATCGTGGCTAAACATATTATGGTTCAAAGATCGTGTGTTCCCAATGAAAGTCAACAAAAAAAATTTATCAAACTTACAAGGTAATGGACAAAGTATCTCCACTCGTTCTTTCGAGTCTCAGCTTTTTGAACCTTTCCAAAATAAAATGAGAGCACTAATTCGATCAGTACAATACAAAGAACCTTTTTTATACATAATAAACATATTATAGAGCACCAAAAAGGGTGGCAATCCCATGTACACATGCAGTACACAAAGTGCATAGGGAAAACAGAAGGCACCTATGCCCAAAAATCTCAGCCCCTATACTCATGTACAAGAGGATTAAACAAAAAGAACAATCAAGCTCTTAGAAAAAATCAGTGTTCTAAAAATCCCCGCCTAGGCGCTAGGTCCCCTCTTAGTGCCCTGCCTAGGTGCTAGGCCCCCTTGGTGCCTTGCCTACGCCTCCCTGTCTGACGCCTCACCTAGGCCTAAAGGTGCAAAAAAATCCCTCTAGGAAATTAAGCTGGGTCTAGGTGGAGAGGTTTTTTTTTTTTTTTTTAATAACTACCCAAACCAGATCTTGATATATTTATTTTTTTAATGATTTATCATATTCATAATACAGGTTGTAGCATATCAAATCACAACAAAAAGTGAACAATATCAAGTCAAAATGGATAATTTTATTATAATTGTAATTTTTTGAACTTGTACCAACTTCAAATTATATAAATGATGATACATTTGTAATATTTAGTTTAATTCAATATAATTCTTAAATTTATGTTTAGTTTCTTAAGTTTAATATTGAATTAAATTCTTGAAATTTTAAATTTTATTATTTAATAGCAATCTTGTTTATGAATAAAACTAATACGTTAAAAATATGTTTGAACTTTGAACAATTGCATGTTTGTGTTTAAACTTTGACGTTAGCAATATGGATGTGTTTGAACTTTAAGCAAAGACTTTTATTATCTTTATTATAAATTATTTTGCTTTATATTATTGTTTTGTTTAGATAAATGTAAGATAAAATATTAAAATTGGTTTAAAATAAAAAATCTCGCCTAGGCCCCCTAAGTGCTAGGCCCCCCGGCCGCCCGCCTCCGGCCTCCCGCCTTTTACCCCAAAACAATCTACAGATAAGACCATTAAACCAAATATGGAGCAAGTTAAAATATAAATCTTTCTTCCTTCCATAACATACTGTAACACCCCTATATAAGGAATTAAGTAACTACCATTCAGTCATGACCTTTTGGGGTGAGTTTGTGGTGAGCTAAGATGACTCAAGAAGATACTATTGGGACATTGGTTTAAGGCCTTATTTGGATAGATTTGATTCGATTCGTACAATTTGACCCAAGATTTGTTTCGTACTCAAGATTTGACCCGGATTGTTTCATCCACCGTAAGCAATTTGGGGCTAAATCGTAACATCTCTGCTCCCTCAACACATATTAAGCAAAGAAGTTATAGCATGAAATTAGACAATATTTTAATTGAACAAAAGTATAATTAGTGAAATACGACAGACGTTGAATGAAAGTAGTCCAAAAACCACAAATAAAATAACATGAACTGACACGAAATACTACACTACGCAATCTCAACACCTCCAAACTGAAATCAGATTGATGGTTTATTGACTCAATACTTGCTTTCACTCATTGAGCACATAAAGAACCTAAAGCAAAAGCCAAACAATAGTTACTAAGCAAACACTGCAAATTCTCCTTATACAACACTAGAATCCAAATGCAAAACACTTCCTGAAAGTAATGCTGCAATGAGACAGAACTAAGTACTTTTCTTCTGTGTTTATTTCACAATCTTTAGGTAATCTACTGATATTACAAGTTTTGGGACAGAAAGCAGCAACTTGGGTGAGCCTTGAATCTACGCCACATACACAGGGGCGAGGATGATGAATACCAAACCACTGTGCCATCCCTTTGTCTATAAAATAAAAAGTCAATATATCGAATCAATAATCTGTACAGATTAATAAATCCAAGATATTTTATTTTCCTCTAGTATGACAACTTTTTATTTTAATTTTGCAAAGACGCCTGGGAGTCGCTTCTGGTAATGATCACATAATAGTATAAGTTGAGAACAAAAAACCACTCCATCAGAAAACAAGATCATCCTACTGCTGACCAAAATTAGCATCCAACTCATCATAAATATGGAAGTGACAAATAGTTAATTACACTTCCAGTAATCGGAAACAATCTTTATCCTCTTATTTAAAAGAAATGAAAAAAATGAGTTAGGGCATAGCAGCAATTCATGACTACTAAACCCTAATCAGACCTTTCAAATATTATTAGGGAAAGAAAGAACAATTTACTAACATTCCAGATAGTAAGACTACTTTGAACTCCTTCGTACGCAAAGAATTATATGCAAAAAGGGTAAAATCAGACAAAAGAAACAGCGTCATGAACACAGCATGATAAAAAATACAAAGCAAAATGGAACAAATTTTGGTCTTGAAAATCAATCTAAATTAGAAAAGATGAAGTTACACGATTCTCAAATAACAGAAACAGAAAATCTAGCCTTCGATGTTCACTATTCCTTCGGCGACCAACCAAAATACAAGCACACAAACCAAGAAAATACAGAACAACATACATATAGTATATATATATATATATATTTATATAATAGGAAAAAAATAACATACATATAAAAAAATAAAAATAAAGAGGGGTGAAATTGGGGAATGCCTTGGCTTCGTAGATGCGAGGGCCGTGATAGGCGAGGACTTTCTCGCCTTCGGAGAAGAGGCAAGAATTGGATTCCGGTAGGTCGCCGCTCGAATTGTCGCTGTCAGTGGCTGAATCTTCATCGTTAGAGCTCCCTCCCATTCCCGAAATTGTTTTAATTTGTCGCGGCGGTGAATTTCTCTCTCCCTAAGTCCCTATACTCTACTCCTCTCCGTTCTACTTTATTTTTGCGCCCCACTTTTCAAACAAAACCTTTTTCTTATATAGGAAAGTGATAATACCATAATATTTTAAGTTTAATCATTTATTACTTATAAAAATCTGAATATTTTGTGAAACATACCATTTCCTTATTTTGAAATCATGAATTTGACATAATAACTGTAATTTTTTTCACAAATATATTAAATACTAATTTTGATAACATAATCCAACCAATATTTATACTCCTAATCAGTCTTTTTATCTTAACAATCTCACAAACGTTATATATTTATTAATACCAAATACACATATGCAAGCGATATTTATATTATTTTTATATAAATTGATGGTGTGGCAGGAATTTTTTGCTTCATACAAAATTATAAAGTTTCTAACAAATGTTTATTGTCATTGTTATTATTTTTAAAAAATTGATAAATTTATAATAAAAAGTAATATTTTTTCATAAAATCGTCGTTATAACGACAGATATATAACAAAAAATTAATTTTCTTTTTTTTTCTTTTTTACAAAGTGTTTAATAGAATTAATTTTAATAGTATAACATTACAAGGTCACAGAATATACTGTATAAAACTTTAATCAATTGTACTTTTTGACGATTGTGATGTAGATATAGTAAAAATATTGAAAATAGTGATTGGACTTTAGTCAACTGATGTTTGAATGCAACCTAATTTTAGAGGAAAACTAAAAATGTTAACCTCTTCTAAAAATATTGCATTTGAACTCAAATTCTCTACATTTAAAAACACAGATTTGTTATGTTATTAAAAATCTGAAACGGTTGGTTAAATTAATGTTATTATTAACTCAAAACATGCACATGTGACAAGAAAATTCAAACTTTTATTAAAAAATACTATCAAATAAATTTAAACTTGGAATAATATACAATAAAAAGAGTAAATGTTATCATTAAAAGGTTTTTTTGGAATAAATAATATTAGTGGGCAGTGGGGCCTACCAAAATGACAAGGGAGTATAGAGACTTGTAGTATGTAATTATGTAGTATAAACTACTCCCCCGTTACTTAATATACGTCGTTTTAGAGAATTGTTTTTGTTCTTAAATATAAGTCGTTTGAAATTTTCAAGTAAACATTAATTGTTTAATTTCTAATATTACCCCAAATAATAAATATAACTTTGGTTATCTTACTATTTTTTGTCCAATAAATAACACTCTCTTTTTTTAATACAAGGGTAATATAGACAATTAATAATATATTTAATATTTTATAATTATTTTTTTAATATTTGTGCACAACTCTAAAACGACCTATATTAAAAAACGGACTGAGTATCCGAACTTCTTAGAGAGAATCGAAAGGAAATGATTTCTTGTTGGATTGGCACTTGCGTTCTCGATGGGACTACTAACTACTTCAAGTATATGTTACCCGCGGCCCAAACACTTGTGTACTTGTCGTCCTTTTTTTTTTTTTTCTTTTTAAAATCTACATTCGATATCATTGACAGCAGGCACATGAAATATATACTTACAAATGGACGTATCTATTGCCACACAAAAAAAAGAAATTACATTTTAACTTTTCAAACTCAATTTGTGAAAGTTTAAAATTTAAATTGATACGAATTTATGTTATTTGTATAACATAATCATTTTTATTATCGATAATTTAAAAATACTAGTAATTACTTAGGCGATTCAATTGAATATATATATATATATATATATATTAAATTTAATTTTCATTTAGGTGAGTATATTTATTTCATAATAGGAAACTTATTTACTTTTTATTAGAGACTTGTAAGAGGCAGATATAAAATGGAGAGAGTACAAATTTTATTGTCTCTAAAACTTACGCCCACATCAGTAATTGGGGTGCAGGGTAGTAGGTACACTAACTATATATAACACTACATACATACATGCATGAAACATATATATATATATATATATATATATATATATATATATTCAAGGGAATCGCGCTTAATTTGCGGGCATTACTAACAATAAAATGAAATAGTAATAAAGAATGAAAGTTCAAGAATGAAAGTGATGAGAGCTAAATTGTTAAGCTTCAGTTGTTTTTTCCAGTAACATAACTGTGGCCCTGGCCAGGAGTCGGACCCGAGTCCTTAATTCCTCCGAGAGTTTTATAATTGGTGAATTTGTGTCCTACACCAGGGCTGGGACCTGAGGGCTTAATGGCACCAAGAGCTAACCCATCAAAGAAACCCCCAACAACACCTTCAAATGCAACAGCAGGAGGATTCAGAGGACGAGCATTGGCCGCAAGCACAACCAAATTAATTACTACTAGAATTATAAGGAAAAAGAAACCAACATTTTTAAGTGATCTAGCCATAATAATATCAAAATTAGAGAGGGAGAGAGACCTATATATAATATATAATTGGCCGGAAATATCAAAACTAGCTTGCTTTTTGTGTGATATGCAATATGGATGGATGTTCTTAATTGTGAGCTACCTAGCTAGCTATTTATATGTGGAACAAGGTACGTATTACTATTGAGTATTGACTATATATATATATATATATATATATATATATCTCGAGAGAAATGTACCATTCAAACAAACGTGATCACGAACCGACCAGGGAGGTTCTTTGCTTCTGAAGTCTACATGGACTTTGAAAATAAGAGACTAATTGCAGGTCTAAATTGGATGGATGCATTGTAGTCTTGTATATATATATATATATATATCATTAGTTTCACCGAAAAGGAGGCTATTAGCCTATTATTAATTAATTAATCAATTTGAACACCAACCATATTGATGCTTGATCGTTTAACTAACAGGCGGCTAGCTTGCGCTATGGGGGAAATCCTTGTTAATTTGAGGACCGCGACAAAGAATTAAAGACCATGCAATTAACGTTCGTTTTAATCACTAGCTCTTGGTGGACTAAGATTCATGATGAATATTGTTTACCATAAAATTAACAAAATTATTGACTTTTCAAAAACTAAAATTCTAACTTATAATAACATTACCCTAGTGGCACTCCTTTGTGGACATTATATGCTTGTATTTTACAGATGGTCCCGAACAAATCTTTGTAATTATTATTCTCTTTGAATATTTGAGAGTGATTATCATTTTTAATTAGACAAAACATACTAATAACTAATTAATTATTACTATGGCAAGGATTTCAAGAACATGTAATACGATTAACATTTGAACCGAAGAAAAATAAAGGGAACAAAATGAATTTTTCCTAATTTTATATTTTTTAGTGCAACAAATTAAATATATTATTTTTTATTTCATTAATTTTTTTTTTAATTATGTTCTTTCAATCCAAACATAAATATATATATATATATATATATATATATAATTGCAGACAATTAAGTGATGACTTGTAGTACCCATAAATAAAGGAATGGCTGCATACTAACATTGCGTCCACCATGGCTGCGGGATACGACCTTAAACGGCATGAGTGTCCACCAAGGCACCAAGTAGTTTACAAATTGCCATGCGATTGTTAAATTCAATTCCACACTAAGAAAATCCTTAAAACACCGACCTTTAATTCCCACTACTTTTGTCTTCGACTTCCTGCAGGCCAATAAAACACGTGGGGGAAAAAATCATGACTTTTATGAATTATGCTTTCTTTACTGTAACATTTATTTATGACTTTTTAGCGCTGCATCATGAAGTCCATCCGTCCCAATTATAAATGTATTAGTAAATTTTTGAAAATTAATTTAAGACGTTTTAACTTTGAAATAGATATAAATTTATTAAATTTTAATTAATATAATAATAAATATTGTAAATCATTTAAAAATAATATAAATTAATAATAATCTTATTTTTTGAAATATATGAAAGAATTGTCATGTGATTGGACCGTAAAAAAGTTTTGATTGTGTGCATGGCTAATCGAGTCGACTATTTAGGGGGATATTTGAAATTAAAATACTCATCGACTCAATTTTTAATTAATTAAAAATTAACTCGATCAATTGGAGAACTCACGCGAGTTCGGAACCAATTCCATCCTTCCATCCTTCAATCCACAAAATCGACGGTGTATCTTCCTCCTATCCTTCCTCTTCCACTTTCAGTTTCTTTCCCTTTCCCACTCGTCCATCTTTTCAATTAACTCAATCCTTTTTCTCCTTCTCCTCCTCATTCTTCTCTCCTTGCAAAATCTAGATTTTGCACTCCTCTCATTTCTCCTTTTTCGGTTCGTTCCTTCAATTCATACTTATCCCTATACATATTTTGACACTTCTTATTTCACAAATTAGGATTATTTCGACCGATCCTTTTCTGTTTTTTTGTTTTGTGGTATATATCAAGCGACAATGATCTGTATCGATAATTTCTAATGGACGTGTAACGGAGATTATTACTCGCCGACTAGGTTTCAATCTCAGGCAGACGCCGTTAAACTAATATGTGGAGCCAAAACCAAGGTGAACGTATTTATCTGTATACTATATATTGACTATAGGCAAAAGTGTTGGTTTTGTTTTATTTGTTGTAAATATTTAATTTGGGAATTAGGGTTTCATCCATCGTTGTGATTGTCCGATGACTCGAAAGCTCAAATGACTGGATTGGATGGAGTTTGAGTCGAGATTGTTAGAAGTCTCCAACTGTGCACGAACATGGTATTGGGCTACAGGTTTTGAGTATTTTTTTTTTGCAACTCTTTGTTGGATATATCGTTGTTTGAGAATTACCAACCAGTTTATGATGATTCTGGTTGGATTTTTTGATTGGTTTTGATGAACAGCAACTATAATTAATGTTCATTTAATCTTAGTAGTAAAAGTGTTTATGTTTTTCTTAACTTCAATGATTGTGATATATCTGTTCCACTCTTCCGTTCCTCTGTCTGCAAATTCTCTCTTCTTCTATCTCAATTGCAGTTGGGGGACCAAATCAACACACAGGAATCAGGTAACGCAAGTCTTGGCGACTATAGTTTCTTTATTTTGAATTTGATGAAACATTTTATCAATATTGGGTGCTATAACTGTTATTTACTTTGGCCGACTTGGTGCACTGTAAGTGTTTGAAATAATGCCACATAATTATGAATCTGCACTATTATAATAGTGGCTCCCTAACTTTATGCTTACTCTTATTAATTTGTTCAAGTGTTGTATTACTGTTGTTGGCATATGATAGTAGAAGCTCTCTTTATTCTTTAATACTGCTGGAGACTGAGTCTGTAATTTTCCCAAATCTTCAGGCTCTGCATAATGAAATATTTTGAGAATATTTTGTTTGGTTATCTTACCACAAACGTTTTTTTTCTAGCTAACTAATTTGTTACCCTGTTTACTGAACAAGGCCAAAAGTGTTCATCTTCTATATGTGCTAGCAACTTGATTAAATATAAGTGCAGAACTGGAAGAATCCTATGAAATGTACTCATATAAGGAAGTGCTATGAAAGGAAATTGCTTTATATCCAAGGCCCTGTTTAGAACTCGAAATGGACAGAAGAACACTTCATTTAGCACTTATGTTCCAAAATTAGAGATATAATTGTAGCATGACAATTTTGTAATTCTTTTTATTTTTGTTAAATTTGTAAATATTAGTTGTAGCAATAAATTGTCAAATTTTCAAAGGCGAAACAAAGTAATTGCCTTCTATCATGTGCATACAACTTTTACAGGTTTAGAGCTGTAAACCCATTCCTCATATAAGATTCCAGCATGCCAAATTGGACCTTAATGAGAACAAAAAGTTTCTTTTTGAGAATACTGCCACTGATTAGTTGGATTATACTTAATAGTCTATTACTGATGCATTGTGGAAATATAAAGCTGATACTTATGAATTTAAAAATGCATGTTTTAATGTTTATATGTGTGTATGTAAGAATTAGAGAAATTTGTTATAGTTGTTCTTGAAATTTAGTTTGCTCTTCGAATAGAAGGATAAATACAGTTTGACATAGTTGAATTAAGAATTAGAATTAATTGGTAACAATTTTTTTGAATTTTACTTGTTAATTCTATTTGATAATTTTATTTATCATGTAGTACATTATTTTTAATATACCCATTTGTATATATTGTGTAGGTATTTATAGCTAATTTCGTGTATGATATTTTTTTCAACAATTTATTTAATTAATGTTCTGAATGTGATTTTTTAACTGTATATGCATAAAGATTGATAGTAGATTGAGTTTGAGCAGAAACTATGCGGCCAAGGATATTAGATTTGGAGTTGAAGCTCGGGCTTTAATGCTTAAGGGTGTTGAAGAGCTAGCTGATGTAGATAAAGTTAGTACGGGCTCTAAGTTACTCTTCATGTGTTCTTTCTCAATTATCATTTTCTTGAGTTTTTCTTATTCATTTCAGTCTGTTTCGTTTTATTGATTTTGATTTGGGGTTGTGTTGTATAAACATTTGATTTTTATGTATGTTGATTAAGCAAGTTCAAGTAAAAGATGTCTTTGAGTTACTGACTTCAAATAGTTGGTTATAGATTTCCAATCACTTTTTTCAAGTTCTTTTAGTGTTGCGAATTGGTAAGTTAACATATAGAAGATGTTGGGACTTTTCAGTTGGACTAATATTTTTATCATGGACTTTGAAACTCAATTAGTTGGTAAATAATACTCAAATTGGTGTCATTTTTCAATTTTAAAGTATGTCTCTCTTCAATTATTTTCTCTAATATCGACTAAACTCATTACTTAATTTGAAATTGTGTGATACGAGTTTACGTTAGTACGTGGATTGTGTATTTTTAGTCTCTTTTATGTCTGACAAATTATTACTTTTATTATTAAAACTAGCCCGTATATTTCACGGAATATCAACTAGTTGGATTAATTTGGGACTTTGAGTTCTACTTGAGATAATAATATTAGACTTAAGTTGAAAGACTTACCAAATGCATTTTATTTATTACTAGCACCAAAATAACTGCCTAATTTTCTCTTGCTTTATAATATAAATAAATAGATTGATATAAGTATTGAATTTTTTGTTAGTTGGATACCTGTTTCAAACTTAACTCTGTTCCATAACAATTTATAATTTATTTTTGTTTTATCTTAATTAATTTAAGATATTTATTTTGATGTATTTAGAACATCTATGATCAAATAATGTTAATGATTTTATTACGTTTAGATGGACATTATATTTTTGTTTAGACTTAGTGTGGCCGTGTGGGAGCTATCAACGAGTGAGAACAATATTGGAATTAAATTTTAATGTGTAGATGAAATAATAATTACTAATTACTAATATATTAATGAAAAGAAGAATAACCCTAGCGCTTCTTTCTTTGTTGGCGGCTTCCAAAATTCAATAATCACGTTGTTTATAGCACAAGTACAAAGAAACCTCACATACATCACAATAACGGAAAAAAATAATAATACTATTATCACATAATATTTATATACATGTATACATATTTGTGGGTCTTATATGTCAGGTAGGAGTCCATAATATACATATATATGTATGTGAAAGTATTATGTGAGTCTTTTTTTATGTGATAGTAGGATTGTTGAAAAAAAAATCTCACATCATATATATTACCTAGCTAGTCATATTATTGGTAAGAAAATAAAATTACGTACCGAGAAGAGAGAAGAAAATAATAAATTGCCCACCTGCATTGTCTTTGCTACATGAATGAACCTGGCATGCATCTATATATATACACAGATGGCTAAACGAACTAGTGATCAACTATATACCTATCCGGACTCCCGCATTTTTTTAAAACATTGTATTATGTAAAAAATTTAATTTCATAAAATATTAAACTTTTTTTTAATTATTTAAAAAAAAAATCCTTAACTTAAGCCCGTCCAGATTTCCAGACTGGATCCCCATAGACACCAAATGTGACACCCCCAAAATAGGTCCATTCCATCCAACCCATTCTGAGTCGCCAAATACATGGTACAGAAATAACTACAACTTTATTAATACATTTGTCGTGCAAATACGACAACATATATATATCGTGAGTTTAAATACTGATATTGCCATCTGCATAATATATCCACACGCAAATAAATTCCCATCATAATTATTGATATATTATTTTACAAAAATGGTGAGGACTACTAAACAACTCTCTGTAGAACCTTCATTCCATACCCCACTAAGACTCTGCTTACATTCTCACCTCCGGAGAAGAAAAATGGAACAAAAGGAAAAGGGTGAGCTTCAATGGCTAAATTTAAAGAAAGAATATTATGACTAAGATAATATACAACAAATTATCGTTAGTCTCCAACGGAAAAAATCTAATAGAATACAATAGACAACCGGTTTTAAATCAATCTTCGCAGTGAAATAATAATTCATTAGAAGAGTTAAGTAAGAGAGAATGCAAACTACTATCTTCTATATATGAATTTAAAAGTTTATCATCGATATTTTATCCCCGTAACATCAATCATATATATATCTGGAATCAAATATTCATCTTTGCACTACTGCCAAAGATATTAATCGATTAATCATGTTCATCTAAACACTGCTCATCTTCACTCTACGGTAGAAGATATTAATCGATCACCATGTTCATCTCAACATCTGCTCATCTTGCACTACGCTGGTAAAGATATTCATCAAAAAATCATTCATCTTTGCACTACGGGCCAAAGATATTCAAGAATATCATCATTTAGGACTGAGGATGATGAAAAATATTTTAAAGAAAACGAATCCAGTGAAGCAAAAGAATAAATATTAAGGATTCGTACTTTAAACAATTCCCATCCAAAAATACTTCATAAATAACCAGAGTGGGGTAAAATTCAAGAATGAAGATCAAAACATAGATCCAATCAAAGATAGGAATTATGTGACGCCCCCAAAATAGGTATACATCACCTATTCTGAGTTGTCAATACATGGTACGTAAACAACTTCAACTTTATTATTACAACAAGAAAAGCTGTGAGTTTGAATACAAATATTATCTTCTGATAATATCTATACTCAAATAAATCCTCATCACATTTATCGATACATTATTTTACAAAATGGTGAGGACTACTAAACAATCCTTTCTAAAACCTTCATTCCATACCCCGACCTGTACTCGCTATATTCTCGCCTCCCGAGAAAAATGGAACAAAAAGGAAAAGGGTGAGTTCAACTAGCTCAAGAAAAGAATATTATGACTAAGATAATATACAACAAATTATCGTTAGTCTTCAACAGGAAAATTTAATAGAATACAATAGACAACAAATTTTAAATCAATATTCACAATGGAAATAATAATTCATTAGAAGAGTTAAGTAGAGAATGCAAACTACTATCTTCTATGTATGAATTTAAAAGTTCATCGCTCATCTTTTATCCCCTGTAACATCAATCAATATACATCCGGAATCAAATATTCATCTTTGCACTACAAAAGCCCAAAGATATTCATCATTATGTCACTGTCATGTTCATTTCAACACTGCTCATCTTCACACTACAGCCAAAGATATTCTTCAGAAATCATTCATCTTTTCAGACTACAGCCAAAGATATTCAATAATATCATCATTTAAGACCGAGGATGATGAAAAATATTTTTAAAGAGCGAACGAATCCAAAGAAAACAAAATGACAAGGATTAAGATTAAGGATTCAGTACTTTATTTTATCCATGTTTAAAAATACTTCAAAAATAATCATAGTGGTGTAAAATTCAAGAATGATCAAAACATGGATACAATCAAAGCTAGTATCCGTATTAGATATTTTAGACAAAAAAGAAAAATTTTATTTTTCGGTGAATAGTCTTCAGATGTGAATAGTCAGATATCGTGAATAAAGCCGATACGTGAATAGTAAATCCGACACCAAAAGATAGAAATTCCACAAAAACATCTTCACGCTTTCACTGAATAGTACTCGTGAATAAGAATCGTGAATAAGAACTCATGAATAAGAACTCGTGAATAAGAACTCATGAATAAGAACCCCGACATGAAAAAAGTTCCAAATTTGATAAAAGTTTCAACCAATATTTCAAAGATAATGATATTGAAGAAATAATATCATTTGAGAAGAAAATAACATCCTTACCCTCAAAATAACCGCATTCTTATTGATCAATTTCTGATATAGTCTTGATGTAAACTTAGACCGAATAAAGAACTCTCAAAATATCAAAATACTCACAAAAATACGCTCAATAATCTAGAGAGAAAGAAAACTTGTTTCTGGTGTGATTTTCAATTCTAACCTAAGCGCCTATTTATAGGAAAATGCTAGAACGCCATAGGAGACTAAAATAATAAAGAATTATTATTTCTTACCAATTCTTCTACGCACACCACAATGATTCAAAGCATGCTAGCCATCTTGGAAAAAAATAGCAGCCCACATGTGTAATCAACACCAACCAAAGTGGGTCCCACCCATAAATTTAATAAAAATTATTTTATTTTCCGAAACTTCAGTAATTCATAGAAAATAAACCGGTTATCAGAAAAATACGAATTCTATATCCATTCTGCCTGAAATCGAATTCTCTACAACTTTACAGAAGAAATTTTTTCCAAATTCCAAACGAAAAATGGCCAAAATCTGCATACGGATAAGTTTTCTAATTTCCTTCTCTTCCCTTTCTTTTCTTCCTTTCCCATAATTCTCCACTAACTCTCTCTCTTCCCCCCACTTCTTCTCTTACCCCACCACTTCTTCCACACACACACAATAAATACGTATATATATATATATATATATATATATATATATATATACATTAAAATATTTACAATTATTAAATAATTTCAATTCTATCTTCTCTCTTCCACCTCATCTATTTATAAACCATGAATTTATTGTAAAATATCACCATCAATATATTATTAAAATAATATATTTAAATGAATTATTTTATCGTAAAAAAGATAAAATATTATTTTTCAACAATTGTCATTTTAAAATTTTTCTCCATCTATATCCATATAAAATCAATATTTTCCTCATCATATGAATCAATAATTAATTATTCACAAATAATATTACGAATCACAATATTGACAACCAGTGCAGCTTCCTGTGAAAGAGGGGCTTTCCAATAAGGATCTCTCCTTATCGCCACGCAATTAGGTGACCAAACCTCTCCTTAGATGTAACTTTCTGTACATCGCTAATAATGTTTTCTAATAATATTATTCGAGATAATATGAATTATTGCTCGATAATGGAAAATACCGTAATGACAATTATCAAACAACAAAGAATATAAAATATCAACGCAACAATTATTGAATCAATAAAATAAAATACTTTGAATAAGAATTATCGTAATAATTATCGAGTAATGCCTTCACGTAAGAATCAATAATTGGTGCAATACCGTACTACTTTTCAACAACGCGATTAGTGTGTTTTAACCACCGGTATTCCAACAAGATAATCTGTGAATAACTACGCCGTTATTTTTAAACAACTTATATTTGTCGCTTTTCATCCAATCGCTTTCACATTATGGGCCCACACATGGTCATACTGTCGCATTTAATATTCCCCACAAAGATTAATATTCCACGACCAAACGAATATTCCCCGACAACAATGAATATTTTATAACCACTTGCTTATTTTGAAATATTTGCGTATTTAACCCCTAACTATCCACATTAATCAAATCAACCCTTACTATTTCAAAATAATAAATAGAGAAAATTAAATTTCATTAATAATAAGTTGGGGTCTTACAACCTCCCCTCCTTATGAAATTTCATTCCTCGAAATCGACGTGACGTATTCTGGTGTTTTCAAAAGGTGAGGATACCTCGCTTTCATTTTTGTTTCCAATTCCCTGTGTCATTTCCTCTATAAAGATGATTCCTCCACAAAACTTTAACTTGTGGTATGACCTTTCATGGCAGTAGGACATGCTCCTTCCTATCCAAAATTTTGACAGTACCTCCTCATACGTTAAGTCTTTGGCTATCTCGTCCTGCTCTAACTCTATAACGTGGTTCGGGTCTTTCACATATTTACGGAAGCAACGATATGTGAAACACATTATGAACACGAGACATACTTGAGGTAACGCAAGTCTATAGGCTACATTTCCTACTCGGTCAAGAATTTGAAATGGACCAATAAATCGTGGATCGAGCTTTCCTCTCTTCCCAAATCTTGTAACTCCCTTCCATGGAGCAACTCGCAATAATACATGATCCCCTACACTAAATTCCACGCCCTTTCGATGAAGATCCGCATAACTCTTTTTTGTCGATCTTGTGCCGCTTTGTATACGCTTGTCGAATCATTTGGATCTTTTCTAGAGTCATATCGTATTTAACTCGGGTCCCAACAATGTTGCTTCACCCACCTCATCCCAACATATCGAGAAACGACATTTTCGCCCATATAATGCTTCAATGGAGCCACACCTATACTTGCTCGATAATCGTTGTAGGAGAATTCCACCAATGGTAAATACTTATCCTAACCGCCTCAAGTCTAGGACACGTAGTCTTAATAAATCTTCAAGAGTTTGAATAGTCCTCTCTCGATTGTCCGTCTGCTTTGGGATGGTATGCCAACTAAATCGCAAATTGCGCTCCATAGCTTTTTGCAAGCTAACCCAAAATCTTGAAGTGAATCTTGGGTCACGATCCAAAACTATGGATACAGTGCATGCCATGCAACCTCACAATCTCATTTACGCATATACTAGCAAGACGCTCAAGGAATAAGTCTCCGTGACGGCAAGAAATGAGCAGACTTGGTTAATCTATCAACAATAACCCAAATAGCATTTGATGCCTTGAGAAACCGTAGGAAGACCCGTGAACGAAAATCCATGGTAATGTGTTCCCACTTCCATTCCGGAATCTCAAGTGGTTGCAACGGACCCTTAGGTACTAGATGCTCTACCTTTTACACGTTGACAAGTTAAACACATTGAGATAAACTTTGCAATCTCTCTCTCATATTGTTCCACCAAAATGTATGTCAAGATCACGATACATTTTAGTACTTCCAGATGGATTGCAAATGGTGTATTGTGCCTCCATCATAATCTTGTACTTCAAATCGTAGTCGTTAGAACACAAAGTCTAGAGTGGACTCAAGTATTCCTTCTTCATCAATTCTCGCCTGAGAATAGCTCCTTCAGTACTTTCTTCTTCATACGATCACCGGCCTGCGGGTTTCGAGCAACCTTAACTTTTTCTATTAAAGTCGGCTTTACGCGATACTTGACATCATCGCACTCGCTCCTCAGATATGATCTTCTACTCAACGCCGCCACCACCACGCTCACTTTTCCGTGATGGTATCAATAGTGTGGTCGTAGTCTTTCAATAGTTCGAGCCAACGTCACGCCGCATGTTGAGTTCTTTTTTGAGTAAAGAAATATTTAAGGCTTTTATGGTCCTAATATATCTCCACTTTCTCCCCATATGATATAGTGCTCTCCATATCTTTAATAAGAAAACGATCGGGCGCTAACTCTAGATCATGAGTAGGATAATTCCTCTCATACTCTTTTAAGTTGTCGCGAGGCATAGGCTATGACTTTCCCACGCTGCATGAGAACACATCCTAACCCTTTGCCTCAAGATCATCAGAGAGATAACAAATCCATCCGAACCAGATGGTATTGTTGTAACAGTCCGAAATAAGTCTCCTCTTAAGCTCTTGAAAACTCTTCTCGCATTCTTCACTCCAAACGAATTTTGTATCCTTCCGAAGTTAATGAAGTTAATGGAGTAGCGATTCGAGAAAACCTTCCACGAATCTCCGATAATAACCAAATAAGCCCAAAAACTACGTGACTTCGGCCACCGACTTCGGCTGCTCCCAACTTTGTATTGCTTCAATCTTCACGGATCAACAGATACTCCATGTTTCGACACCACGCGCCCAAGGAATGCTACTTCCTCAAGCCGTAACTCGCATTTCTTCAATTTGGCATATAGTTTGTTTTCACGAAGCCTTTGAGTACCAAATTTCAAATGGTGCTCATGATCTTCACGACTTTTGAATATATAAGGATGTCATCAATAAAGACAACAACAAACCGATCCAAATATTCCTTGAATACTCGATTCATCATATCCATGAAAGTCAGCAGAGCATTAGTCAATCCCGAAGACATGACTAAAAAAATTCATAATGCCCGCATCGAAGTTCTAAAGGCGCTTTTGAATATCCTCGCCTAATCATCACCGATGATATCCGTAATCGAAGATCGATTTTTGAAAAGAATTGTGCCCTTTAAATCGGGTCAAACAAGTCATCAATACGAGGTAGAGGATACCTATTCTTGATGGTGACATGGTTCAATTCCCCGATAGTCAATACAAAGTCGAATACTCCCGCCTTTCTTCTTTTACAAATAAAAACAGAGCACCAAGGAGATGTACTAGATTTAATGAAACCGATGTCCAACAATTCCTCGTAGTTGGACCTTTAACTCCCGAAGTTCAATAGAGCCATTCGATATGGGTTTTAGAAATGGGCTTTGTACCAAAGTTCAAGATCAATAAAGAATTCAACTTCACGCTCGGGGTAGACCGGAAGTTCTTCAGAAATACGCCAGAAAGTTAATAACAACAGAATATTATTCAAATTTGACGTGTCTTTATTCAAATCCATAACATGGGCTAAGAAAGCTTGACATCCGCTTTTTCAATAAACGAATAGCTTTATGATTAGATATGACAAATGATTGATTTTAATGGTTTAGTTGCTTGAATTGCACAACAAAGTTGGTTAGAATATGAAAACTAACAACCTTACGAAAAACAATCAATTTTGGCATGATGAGTAGTTAACCAATCAATCCCTAAAATCACATCAAAAGCAAGTATCTTTAAAGAGATAAGGTCAATGTAAGGTAATGGTGCCAACTTGAATCAAACAAGATTTATAAACAAAGGATGTGATGAAAGTTTCTCCCAACTGAGTTTCCACAGATAGGTCAAAGTCTAATTTCTCCTGAGTCAAGTTTAAACGCTGAGCACATGCAGGAGAGATAAATGAATGGGTAGCCGGTATCAAGTAAGATATAAACTTCGCAAGAATTTATAAATAGCTTACCCGTAATCACCTCGTTTGGGTTCCTCGAGATTATGACCACCACAACAAACGCTTCTTCCCTAATCGTTGACTTTGACTTTTCTCTCGATACCGAGTCACCGTCCCCACTGAACTAGGTTTCGCCATCGTATAATCTCGAGCGATATGTCCTTCCTTTCCACAATTATAGTATACCTTGAACTGTTGTGGATGCTTTGGACCGATATGTCCCTCTTTCCGCATTTATAACATACGACCGGTGGTCGCTTCTCCTCCTTAACCGCTTGTCACGCCAAGACCGCCGCCTTCATATGGTCATTGTTAAATCTCCTCTTTTAAAATCTCCTCCCGACTCGCTTTCTTCTACTTTTCATGGCCATGATTACCACCAGAGTGGTTACCATTTTGTCCGTCTGCTTTTTCTCCGCGGGTTATCATTATTCTCATTGATCGCTATCTCTCGGTACGATCTTGGTCAGGGTCCTCAATTGACCGTATTTCGTATCTCGCCTAATAATTGAGCCCTGCTTACAACATCCGAATAGAGAGAGAAAATTTATGAGAAATGAGATATCGACGACGCCGGGTTTCAAACCTCTAAGAAACATCCGCGCATACGCTCCTCATTCTCCACCAAATGAGGTGCAAACTCGATAACTCGCAAACTTTGCCTCGCATCGAGACACCGCCATGTTGTTCGCTCCAGCCTAATAAACTCCACTTCCTTCATACGAAACACTTTCGTGAAAGTATTTGTCATTAAATAGTTTCAAACGCCTCCCAAGACATACCGAAAGTGCGGCCGATGGGTACGCTTCACGCATCTCCACCAAGAGTCTCCGCTTCGCCACTTTTAAACATAAAGGTGGCGAATGGAACCTTCGTTCTCTCCGCATCCCAAGACATCGAATATCTTGGTAATTTGTTTGACCCATGTTTCCGCCGCATGATCGGATCCGCTTTCCTTAAATTCGTGGTCCCAACTTTTTTGAATCGCTTGGGTCAGTGATAACCCGTGAATTGCTATCATTTCCACCTCAGATTTTGAACACGAAGTCTCCTCGTCTCGATTTTGCATGAATCGCAAAAAACTTCTAAACATCCCTCGCTCATCATCTCGCTTCAATGGTGTTGTTCACACAGAGGAACATTGCCACTGCAGCACGCTCTCCTCGTTGGTGAGTACAAAGCGCCTCCACGGTCTCATTTCCATTGTTAATATTCTCACGACATTCTCAAATACCGCCATAAAACAAGGGTTAATTAAGGAAATCAATATATCACATAATATCCCTATATATCGACCAACTAACAAATAAGCTTAGTAGGACACACTAGCGAAGGATTTACTCGCCTCCCTCCTAGTTCTATTCCCCGATCTCCGCCAGAGATCATATCCCTAAGCTCGATACCAACCGCGACGCCCCCAAAATAGTATATACATCACCTATTCCGAGAAAGTTGTCAATACATGGTATGTAAACAACTTCAACTTTATTATTACAACAAGAAATCGTGAGTTTGAATACAAATATTATCTTCTGATAATATCTATACTCAAATAAATCCTCATCACATTTATCGATACATTATTTTACAAAATGGTGAGGACTACTAAACAATCCTTTCTAAAACCTTCATTCCATACCCCCCACTTGCACTCGCTATATTCTCGCCTCCCCGAGAAAAATGGAACAAAAGGAAAAGGGTGAGCTCAACTAGCTCAAGAAAGAATATTATGACTAAGATAATATACAACAAATTACCGTTAGTCTTCAATAGGAAAAAATTTAATAGAATACAATAGACAACAAATTTTAAATCAATATTCACAATGGAAGTAATAATTCATTAGAAGAGTTAAGTAGAGAATGCAAACTACTATCTTCTATGTATGAATTTAAAAGTTCATCGCTCATCTTTTATCCTCGTAACATCAATCAATATACATCCGAATCAAATATTCATCTTTGCACTACTGTGCCAAAGATATTCATCACCAATTCATGTTTCATTTCAACACTGCTCATCTTTGCACTACAGCCAAAGATATTCTTCAGAATCATTCATCTTTGCACTACAAAGCCAAAGATATTCAATAATATCATCATTTAAGACCGAGGATGATGAAAAATATTTTTTTTTTAAAGAAACGAATCCAAAGGAAACAAAATGACAAGGATTAAGGATTTGTACTTTATTTTATCCATGTTTAAAAATACTTCAAAAATAATCATAGTGGTGTAAAATTCAAGAATGATCAAAACATGGATACAATCAAAGCTAGTCTCCAGAATAGATATTTTAGACGAAAAAAAAGAAATTTTATTTTTCTATGAATAATAGTCAGATACGTGAATAAAGTCAGATATCGTGAATAAGAAATCCGACACCAAAAGATAGAAATTCCACAAAAACATCTTCACGCTTCATGAATAGTACTCGTGAATAAGAACTCGTGAATAAGAACTCATGAATAAGAACTCGTGAATAAGAACTCATGAATAAGAACTCCCCGACATGAAAAAGTTCCAAATTTGATTAAAAGTTCCAACCAATATTTCAAAGATAATGATATTGAAGAAATAATATCATTTGAGAAGAAAATAACATCCTTTACCTTAAAATAACCGTAAATTTCCGATCAATTTCTGATATAAGGTGATGAAACTTGCACCTGAATAAAGAACTCTCAAAATATCAAAATACTCACAAAAATACGCCAATAATCTAGAGAGAAAGAAAACTTGTTTCGTGTGATTTTCAATTCTAACCTAAGCGCTTATTTATAGGAAAATGCTTAGAACGCCATGGAGACTAAAATAATAAAGAATTATTATTTCTTACCATTCTTCTACGCACACCACAATGATTCAAAGCATGCTAGCCATCTTGGAAAAAAATAGCAAATTTACATGTGTAATCAACACCAACCAAAGTGGGTCCCACCCATAAATTTAATAAAATCATTTTATTTTCCTCAAACTTCAAGAATTCATAGAAAATAAACCTATATCGTAAAAAATACTGAATTCTATATCCATTCTCGCTTGAAATCGAATTCTCTACAACTTTACTGAAGAAATTTTTTCCAAATTCCAAACGAAAAATGGCCAAAATCAGATACGGATAAGTTTTTTAATTTCATTCTCTTCCTTTCTCTTTCTTCCTTTCCCATAATTCTCCACTAACTCTCTCTCTTCCCCCACTTTCTTCTCTCTACCCCACCCACTTCTTCCACACACACACATACAATACGTATATATATATATATATATATATATATTAAAATATTTACAATTATTAAATAATTCCAATTCTATCTTCTCTCTTCCACCTCATCTATTTATAAACCATGAATTTATTGTAAAAATATCACCATCAATATATTATTAAAATAATATATTTAAATGAATTATTTTATCGTAAAAAGATAAAATATTAATTTTCAACAATTGTCATTTTAAAATTTTTCTCCATCTATATCCATATAAAATCAATATTTTCCTCATCATATGAATCAATAATTAATTATTCACAAATAATATTACAGTAATCACAATATCGACAACCAGTGCAGCCCTCAGAAAGAGGGGCTTTCCAATAAGGATCTCTCCTTCATCATGCCAATTAGGTGACCAAACCTCTCCTTGTATGTAACTTTCTAGACATTGCTAATAATGTTTTCTAATAATATTATTCAGATAATATGAATTATTGTCTGATAATGGAAAATACTTGTGTAATGACAATTATCAAAACAACAAAGAATATAAAATATCAACGCAACAATTATTGAATCAATAAAATAAAATATCGAATAAGAATTATCGTAACAATTATCGAGTAATGCCTTCACGTAAGAATCAATAATTGGTGCAATACTGTACTACTGCTCAACAACGCCAGATTAGTGTGTTTTAACCACCGGTATTCCAACAAAGATAATTCGTGAATAACTACGCCAAGTTATTTTTAAACAACTTATATTTGTCGCTTTCTCATCCAATCGCTTTCAGTGGGGGGGCCCATACGGTCACTACCTTGTCGCATTTAATATTCTCAAGCAAGATTTAATATTCCACGACCAAACGAATATTCTCCGACAACAATGAATATTTTATAACCACTTGCTTATTTTGAAATATTTATGTATTTAACCCCTAACTATCCACATTAATCAAATCAACCCTTACTATTTCAAAATAATAAATAGAGAAAATTAAATTTCATTAATAATAAGTTGAGGTCTTTACAAATTATAACAGAACAATCTTGGACACGAAAAAGAAAATTTAATTTTTACGTGAATAGTGTCGTGATTCGTGAATAATTAATCGATATCGTGAATAGTGCGATATCGTGAATAGTAACTCGACCTCAAAAGATAGAAATTTCACAAAAAAACATCATCACGCTTAAGTGAATAAGACTTTCGTGAATAATAACTTCGTGAATAAGAACTCATGAATAAGAACTTATGAATAGTAACCCCAAAGCATGAAAAAGTTCCAAATTTGATAAAATTTCCAACCAATATTTTGGCATAATGATATTGAAGAAATAATATCATTTTCGAATAAAATAACATCCCTTACCTCGAAAGACAATACTTCTAGTTGAAACACCTGATATAGGTTATGACTTGAAACTTTCAGTATAGCAATACTCAAAGTATACTCAAAATACTCACAAGAATACGCTCGATAATATAGAGAAAAAAACTTGAGTTTACGGTGTGATTTTCAATTCTAACCCAAGACCCTATTTTATAGGAAAATCTTTTGTAACACCAAAGTAGAAAATTTATTAAAATATTAATATTAATATTACAATTCCTACGCCCACTTCTAAGGATCTGAATTCAGCCACTTCTAACACATGTAAGACCCACAACAATGACAAAAAACGTTTTTGTCATTTAAAATATTTTATACTTCCAAAAATTAATTATTTTGGAACTCCGAAACTTCAATAATTCATAATAAATAGCCTTTTATCAGAAAATTCGAATCTCGCGAGTTTTTATAGGAAATTAAATTTTCTACAACTTTGCAGAAGAATATTTTTCCAAATTCCAAACAGAAATTGACCGAAATCCACAAACGGACGATTTTACAGGCTATAATCAAATTTCGGTCAATAATTGTATCCACCAACACACAAAATATGTGTTAAACATTTAATGCCACAAAAATACTCTTCCTCCTCATATACTCATATATCCCACATTCATTATAAAAATATCACCGTTAATATATTATTAAAATAATATATTTAAATGAATTATTTTATCGAAAAAGATAAAATATTAATTTTCAACAATTGTCATTTTAAAATTTTCTCCATCTATATCCACATAAAATCAATATTTTCTCATCATATAAATCAATAATTAATTATTCACAAATAATATTACAGAATCACAATCTTGTGAACCGGTAGCTCCTGGAAAGAGGGGCTTTCCAATAAAGATTTCTCCTTCTTGGCCTTGATTAGGTGACCAAACCTCTCCTTGTACAAAACTTTCTAGACATTGCTAATAATGTTTTCTAATAATATTATTCAAAAAATATGAATTATTGCTTCGATAATGGAAAATACCGTAATGACAATTTATTGAAACAACAATAATATAAAATATCAATGCAGTGATTATTGAATCAATAAAATAAAATCTTGAGCGATAATTCTGTAACAATTATTGAGTAGTGCCTTCTTACGTAAGAATCAATAATTGGTGCATCTACTGTGCCTTCTTGCTCAACAACGCGTATTAATGTGTTTTAACCACCGGGTATTCCAACAAGATAATCGGTAATAACTACACGCTGCTATTTATAAACAACTTATATTTGTCATTTTTTTCATCCAATCGCTTTTAGTTATGGGGCCCACAAAAATCAAGCTGTCAGTAAATTAATATTCCCAAAAAGATCTAATATTCCACGACCCAAACGAATATTCCCAATGATAATGAATATTTTATAACCTCTTTATTATTTTAAAATATTTATGTATTTTACCCATAACTATCCACATTAATCAAATCAACCCTTACTATTTCAAAATAATAAATAGAGGAAAATAAATTTCATTTATTAATAATTTGGGGTCTTACAACCTCCCCTCCTTATGAAATTTCGTCCTCGAAATTAACGCACGTACCTTGTGTTTCGAAAAGATGAGAATACCTCGCTTTCATTTCCGTTTCCAACTCCCAGGTCATTTCCTCAATTGCATGGTTTCTCCACAAAACTTTAACTTGTGGTATAACCTCGATTACATAGGACATGTTCTTTCCTATCCAAGATCTTGACAGTACCTCCTCGTGACGTTAAGTCTTGGCTTATCTCGTCCGATTCTAACTTCAATGACGTGGTTCGAATTCGTCCACATATTTACGTAACATCGATACGTGAAAAGCGTTATAAACACGCCATCATACTTGGCGGTAAAAGCGAGTCTATAGGCCACAGTTCCTATTCGATCGAGAATTTCAAATGGATTAATAAATCGAAGGTTTGAGCTTTCCTCACCTCACCGATTCTCGCTTTTGAAATAACAACTTCTTGCACCTCCTTCTTCAAATTCATCACCTCGGTGTGTGGCTTGAAACGACTTTAACTTTATCGATTAAAGTTGATTATACTCAGTATATCATCACGTGGGTACCTAGAGTTTTCATCTCCATCTCTATTATTTATAAATTATACGAAATGAGTCTTTGACAATATCGTACTTTCGTCTTGTATCTCGATCTTCTACTCAACACGTCACCTACCACGTTCGCTTTTCCGGGATGGCATGGTCGAAACATGTCTTTGAAATGAGTCTCCTCTTGAGTTCTTTGAAGCTCTTCCCACATTCCTTGCTCCATTCGAATTTTGTATCTCTACGAGTCACCAAGCGTTAATGGAATAGCGATTCGAGAATATCCTTCAACGAATCTCCGATAATAACCAACTAAGCCTGAAAGCTACGTTTTTCGATTCTGACTTAGGTTTTTCTCAATCGTGACTCATATCCCAACCTTGGATAACACGTTACAATGACACCTATCGGTTCTTATCGCATCTATATGGTGTCCCCTATGAGAATCCGGCAGGTGCATTCCACAAAGGAAGTCACCAGGATAAAGGCTCAGTACCAAATTCTATAGTTGAATTTTTAACTCCGAAGTTCAATAGAGCCATTTGATATGAGATTTTAGAAATGAGTTTTGTCACCGGGTTCAAAGTCGATACAAAATTTAATATCGAGCTTTGGGAGTAAGCCAAGAAATTCTTCGAGAAATATGTCGGGAAAAATCAATAACAACAGAATATTATTCAAATCGGCGTGTCTTTATTCAAATCCATAACATGGACTAAGAAAACTTGACATCCGTAATAAACGAATGACTTCATGGCTTGATATGAAAATGTTTGACTACAATGGTTTGATTGTTGAATTGAATAACAAAGTTGCTTAGGAATATGAAAACTAACAACCTTACGAAAAGTAATCAATTTCGGCGTGATGAGTAGTTAACCTTAAAATCACATCAAAAGCAAATATCTCTATAGAAATAAGGTTAACGGTAATGTGATAGTGCCACTGAATCAAGCAAGATTTCTAAACAACGGATGTAATGAAAGTTTCTCTAACTGAGTCTCCATAAATAGATCAAAGTCTAATTTCTCCGTAGTCAAGTTCAAACGTTGAGCGCAAAAGCAATAGAGATAAAAGAATGGGTAGAATCCCAGATCTAGTAAGGTATAAACTTCATGAGAATTTATAATTAACTAACCTGTGCTAACTTCGTTCGGGTTCTCGCATTTTAATGAAGTCCACGACAAACGCTTTCTTCCGAACCGATTGATTTTGACCTTTACGGGACATCCTTTTGAGTCACCATTCCCGCTTGGTTGGTTTCGATATCGTCTGATCTCGGCGATATGTCCTTTTTTCCATAATTATAGCATACCTTAAACTGTTGTGGACGGTTTGAAATGATATCCTCCCTCTTTCCGCATTTGTAATATCTGACCGGGTGGTCTTTCTCCTCCCTTGGAACCATTTCTTCTTTGGTGTTGGCGTCTTCACATGGTCGTTATTGAATCTCCTCTTTTAAAATCTCCTCCCAACTCGCTTCTTCTATTTTCATGGCCACGATTACCACCGTGAGAGTGGTTCTTGCCTTTGTCCGTATTCTTCTTTCTCCGTTTGGTTATCGTTATTACGATGATCGCTATCTTGATATGATCCTGGTTATGGTCCTCTTGGTTGAACGTACTTTCGTTATCTTCTCTTCTATAACCGAGAGCCACAATGACAACATCCGAATAGAGAAAATTTATGAGAAATGAGATCTTCGACGTATCGCCGAGTTTCAAACCTCTCGTAAACATCCGCGTCATCGTTCCTCATTCTCCATCAAATGAGGTGCGAACTGGATAACTCATGAACTTAGCCTCGTCTTTGGGACACCGTCATGTTATTTTGCTCCACTAATAAACTCCACTTCCTTCATATAGCGAATACTTTCGTGAAGTAATTGTCATTGAACTGCTTCAAACGTCTCTCATGACATCTTTGAGTGCGGTTGGATGGAGTGCGCTTCACAGATTCCCACCGATGTCTGCCTCATTCTGGAACATAAAAGTAGCGAATGGAACTTTCTGTTTCCTCCGTGCATCCCAAGACATCGAATATCTTGGTAATTTGTTTGACCCACGTCTCGCCTTTAATCGGATCCGGCTTTCCTCGAATTACGTGGTCCCAACTCTTTGAAGCCTTGCATTTGACCACCCGTGAGTTGTTATCATTTTCTCCTCAGATTTTGAACACGAGTCTCCTCGTGCGATTTTGCATGAATACGCAAAAAGCTTACAAACATCCTCGTTCATCATCCGCTTTCGGTGGGTTGTTGTTGGGAGGTACATTCTTGCTTTGTTGCGTTCTCCTCGTTGGTAAATCTGAGGCATCTCCACGGTCTCATTTACTCCTTTGTTAATATTCTCAATCGACATTCTCAAATACTTTCATAAAACAAGGGTTAATTAAAAAATCAATATATCACATAATATCCCATATCTTAACCAACTAACAAATAAGCTTAGGTAGGACACACTAACGAAGGATTTACTCGTCTCTCCCTCTAGTTCTATTCCCTAATCTCCGCCAGAGATCATATCCTAAGCTCGATACCAACCCATGACACCCCAAAATAGGTCCATTCCATCCAACCCATTCTGAGTGCCAAATACATGAGTACGAAATAACTTCTGACTTTATTAATACATTTGTCGTGCAAAAATCAACAACATATATCTTGTGAGTTTAAATATAGATATTGCCATCTAGACAATATCATAAGACCCCAACTTATTATTAATGAAATTTAATTTTCTCTATTTATTATTTTGAAATAGTAAGGGTTGATTTGATTAATGTGGATAGTTAGGGGTAAGATCATGCAAATATTTCAAAATAAGCAAGTGGTTATAAAATATTCATTGTTGTGAAATATTCGTTTGGTGGTGGAATATTCAAATCTTTGTCGGAATATTAAATGCGACGGTAGCGACCCGTGTGTGGGCCCATAACGAAAGCGATTGGATGAAGAAAACGACAAATATAAGTTGGTTAAAAATAACGGCGTAGTTATTACCAGTTATCTTTGTTAAAATACTCGATGGTTTAAAACACGATGACACCACGTATTGCACCAATTATTGATTCTTACGTGAAGGCACTACTCTTTCGATAATGGTTACGGTAATTACTGCTTCGATATTTTATTGAGTTAATAATTCTTTGCGTTGATATTTTATATTATTGTTGTTTCAATAATTGTCATTACACAATATTTTTCATTATCGAAGCGATAATTCATATTATCCTAATAATATTATTAGATAACATTATTGGCAATGTCTAGAAAGTTACATCTAAGGAGAGGTTTGGTCACCTAATTTAGCGGCCATGAAGAAGAAATTCTTATTGAAAGCCCTCTTTCTGAAACCGCTATGCAGTTTTGTCGATATTGTGATTACGTAATATTAATTGTGAATAATTAATTATTGATTCATATGATGAGGAAAATATTGATTTTATGTGGATATAGATGGAGAAAATTTTTAATGTGACAATTGTTGAAAATTAAAATTTTATCTTTTTCTCTCGATAAAATAATTCGTTTAAATATATTATTATATTTTAATAATATAATAATGGTGATATTTTACAACGAATGTGGGATATATGAGTATCTGAGGAGGAAGAGTATTTTTGTTGCAATAAATGTTTAAAACATGTTAAACATGTCGGTTGGACCCCATTTATTGATGAAAATTTGATTATAAATTGTAAAATCGCCTTGCTTTGTGGATTTCAGTCCAATTTCTATTTGGAATTTGGAAAAACTTTCTTCTGTAAAGTTGTAGAAATTGAATTTCCTATAAAAACTCATGAAATTTGAATTTTCTGATGAAAGGGCTATTTATTATGAATTATTGAAGTTACGAAGCTCAAAATAATTGATTTTGGAAGTTTAAAATATTTTAATTACAAAAACGTTTTTTGTGTTTGGTTAGCCTCATTAAACACATGCAAGTTGCTGAATTCAGATGGTTCTAGGTGCGTAGAGAATTTGTAATATATATAATATTATTATATTAAATTTTACTGCTTTGGTGTTAAGATTTCTATAAATAAGTGTCTTGGGTTAGAATTGAAAATCACACCGTAAAGCTGAAGTTTTCTCTCTCTATATTATCGGCGTATTCTTGTGAGTATTTTGAGTATACTTTGAGTATTGCTATCTGGCATGAAGTCCAAGTCATAGCCTATATCCGGTGTTTCAAATTTAAGTATTGATCTTTTCGAGGTAAGGGATGTTATTTTCTTCTCAAATGATATTATTTCTTCAATGTCATTATCTTTGAAATATTGGTTGGAACTTTTATCAAATTTGGAACTTTTTCATGTATGAGGGTTACTTATTCATGAGTTCTTATTCACGAGTTCTTATTCATGAGTTACTATTCACGAGTTCTTATTCACGAGTACTATTAAGTGAAGTGTGAAGATGTTTTTGTGAAATTTCTATCTTTTGGTGTCTGAGTTACTATTCACGTATCGGCACTATTCACGTATCAATGACACTATTCAATAAAAAATAAAATTTCTTCTTTTTGTCCAAAATATATATTCGGATACTAGCTTTTATTGTATCCATGTTTTGATCATTCTTCAATTTTACACCACTGCGATTATTTTTGAGGTATTTTTTTTGGACGTGAATAAAACAAAGTACGAATCCTTAATCCTTAATCCTTGTCATTTTGTTTCACCGGATTCGTTTCTTTAAAAATATTTTCATCATCTTCGATCTTAAATGATGATATTATGGAATATCTTTGGCACAGTAGTCTGCAAAGATGAATGATTCTGAAGAATATCTTTGGCTTTGTAGTGTAAAGATGAGCAGTGTTTTAGATGAACATGACCAATCGATGAATATCTTTGGCTCATAGTGCAAAAGATGAATATGTGATTCGAGATATATATTGATTGATGTTACAGGGATAAAAGATAGAGCGATGAACTTTTAAATTCATACATGAAGATAGTAGTTTGCATTCTCTACTTAACTCTTCTAATGAATTATTATTTCATTCTATGAGTATTGATTTAAAATTTGTTGTCTATTGTATTCTATTAGATTTTTCCTGTTGAAGACTAACGGTAATTTTTATATATTATCTTAGTCATAATATTCTTTCTTGAGCTAGTTGAGCTCACTCTTTTCATTTTTGTTCCATTTTTCTCGGGAGGCGAGAATATAGTGAGTGCAGTCGGGTATGGAATGAAGGTTCTAGAGGGTTGTTTAGTAGTCCTCACCATTTTGTAAAATAATGTATCAATAAATGTGATGAGGATTTATTTGAGTATAGATATTGTCTAGAAGATAATATTTGTATTTAAACTCACGCTTTCTTGTTGTAATAATAAAGTTGTAGTTGTTTACATGCATGTATTGTGAACTCGGAATGGGTGATGTATACCTATTTTGGGGGCGTCATGGTTGGTATTAGAAACTTAGGGATATGATCTACTGGCGTAGATCGGGGAATAGAACTAGGAGGGAGAGAGCGAATAAATCCTTCGCTAAAGGTGTACTACCTAAGCTTATTTGTTAGTTGGTCGAAATATATGGGATATTATGTGATATATTGATTTCCTTAATTAACCCTTGTTTTATAATAGTATTTGAGAATGTCGATTGAGAATATTAACAATGGAAATGAGACCGGTGGAGCATGTGTGCGCCCCCAAAATTAGGTATACGTCACCCATCTTGGGTCGCCACTTACATGGTACGTAAATTCAAATACAACTTACTAACCTAAGCGTAGGTGTACAATCGACATAAATGTGAGTTTGAATACAAATATTGTCTACTAGATATTATACAAACTCAAAAGGAGTCCTCATTACAACTATTATCACACTATTTCACGAAATAGTGAGGGACTACTAATCTATCCTCCGGACCATTACTTCGTTCCCAGACTAAGTCTCGGTATGTTCTCATTTCAAGAGAAAAAGATGAAAGAAAGGATGAGCTCAACTAGCCCGATAAGAAATATTATGACTAAGATAATGCGAATAAATTATCATTAGCCTTCAACAAAGTTAAACCGATAAAATACAATAGACAACCAGTTTAAACTGCGGCGTGAATTAGCAATCCATTAAAAGAGTCAAGTAGAGAATAAAGTCTACTATCTTTTAGGTTTTAAAAGGTTTTCATCAATTTTTATCATTGAGACTCGACAATAAATAAACCACCACATCTAATCATCCTCGCATCTACCACGGTCAAGGATTTTCATCAAATTATCAATGGTCATGACTATCTTAGAATCACCCACAGTCATAATCATACCAAAAACTATCCATCAACGCATTACGAATACTTGAGGACTTTTGTCACATCATTTATATCAAGTCATGATTATACCGAATGATCCTCGGTCATAATCATACTAAGTTCATCTATGCACGTAAGCGAAAGATAACATAATATAACATGAGGATGATGACAATGACGTAATAATTCAATAAAACAAGTTCAAGAATTATTTAATCCATGAATTATTAACGTCCAAATTGTCGACATAATCTTTGCTTAAGAAGTAAAATTCAAGAATGATCGGAAGAGTATTTCCATGAAAAGATCTTTGGATGAAACGCAAATATCACGGATATTCTACTAATTTCATGGAGTATAGAAGTCAAAGTTTTAACCAACCGGGTATAATAAAGAATGGAATAACAAAAGAAATCACCATGTATGCGGTACTTAGATGAGGCGAGTTATTCAACAGAATAATAATAACGGAACCGAGTCGGTGAAATTCACACCGGCGGGATGTTCAAATGAATAATAAAGATGGAACCGGATCCGGTGTAAAACACACAGATAGGATATTCCAACGAATGATAAAGACGGAACCGGTCCGGTGTAAAACACATATCTGAGATGTTCCAATGAGAATAATAAAAAGCGGAACCAGTCCTATGTAAAAACACATGCATGTGATGTTCCAATGTAATAATAGAAGAATGTCACCAAGTATAGGGTAAACCGCGTGATCAAAGTTATTCCAATGAATAATAAGCGATGGAATAACATAAGGATTTCACCAAGTATAGGGTATCTGGCGTATCACGGTTATGTATAGGGTATGCCACTTTTACAAGTTATTCCAATGAATAATAATGAATGGAATAATGAAGTTCTCTTCAAGAAGAAAGAATAACACCCTTACCGTAAAAAGAACGAATATAGAAGTAGTGAAGTAGCGAGAATACTCTTCTTCTTTCTATAATTTTCTCTCTATAAACTTCTCTCTATAATTTCTCTCTACAGAGTTTCAATGAATTAAATAAGAAAATAATGAAGGAATGAGCTTATTTATAGGAAAATGGAATGCATAAGTATTAATCCATGAACGGTCAGTTGATTTACTTTAATCGACGTGGTCCATATTTAAAGAAAAATCTTTTAAATAAAATATAATATATTCTATTTATATAAAAACATTTTACTATGCAAACACTATGCAAAATACTATGCAAAACACTATGCAACACTATCGTAATAAAATATAATATATTCTATTTATAGAATAACTTTAATAAAGTATTCTATTTTATATAAAAAGATGTTTACATTTTTATTACGTTAATAATACGAATAAAACAAAACGTCATTATCGCTATAATAATTCATATTATTAATCGTGATAATGGAATCAAACCGGTGACTTCTCACATAAGCATCGATAATCAATACCGTGTCTTTCTTATGCAACCACACGTATTCTTTGTATTTTTACTACCGAGTAGTTCAACAATAACTACTGGTAAAACTTCCGCCGTTATTTTAATAAAATATTTTTGTCGTTTTCTCGATCCGATAAATAATTACATTATGGGGTCCACCAATGATTGATCCGTTATGCGAATATTCCTGCTTAAACCAAATATTCACCGACCAATCGAATATAATATAACCACTTACATACTTTGCAAAATTTATAAATACTACCCACAACTATAATATTATCTCAAATTCACACCATAATATTAAAAAATTATTTCGACAAAATTTAAATCTTTATTAATAAAATCTGGGTCTCACGCTGTACTTTCACCAACGAGGAGAAGCGTCTGATAGGTGGCAATGTTCCTCTCCTGTGAACAACACCACCTGCTGCGAGATGATGAGCGAGGGAATGTTTAGAAGCTTTTTGCGATTCATACAAAATCGATTTAGGAGACTCGTGCTCAAAATACGAGGAGGAAATGATAGCAATTCACGGGTTATCACAAATGCAAGCGAGCCTCAAAGAGTTGGGACCACCGTATCTTTAAGGAAAGCCGATCCGATCATGGCGTAAAACATGGGTCAAGAAAATTACCAAGATATTCGATGTCTTGGGATGCACGGAGGTCTGAAGGTTCCATTCGCCACCTTTATGTTCCGTGGCGAAGCGGATTCTTGGTGGAAGTCTCGTGAAGCGTACCCATCCAAATTTGACTTTCGATGTCTTGGGAGACGTTTGAAACTATTTAATGACAAATACTTTCCGAAAGTGTTCGTCGTATACGAAGGAAGTGGAGTTTATTAGATGGAAGCGAAACAACATGGCGGTGTCTCGATGACGAGGCAAAGTTTGCGAGTTATCGAGTTTGCACCTCATTTGGTGGAGAATGAGGAACGTATGACGCGGATGTTTCGAGAGGTTTGAAACTTAGACATACGTCGATATCTCATTTCTCATAAATTTTCTCTATTCAGATGTTGTAAACAGGCTCAATTATTAGAGCGAGATAACGAGTACGGTCAACCGAGGACCACAACCAAGATCGTACCGAGAGATAGCGATCAATGTAATAATGATAACCAAATGGAGAAAGAAAGCAGACGGACAAAAATGGTAACCACTCGGTGGTAATCATGGCCATGAAAGTAGAAAGAAGTGAGTTAGGAGGAGATTTAACAATGACCGTATATTTAAGACGGCGGTCTTGCAGTAGAACCGGTTCTAAGGAGGAGAACGACCACCCACCATATGTTATAAATGCGGAAAAGAGGACATATCGGTCAAACCGTCCCACAACAGATTCAAGGTATGCTATAATTGTGGAAATGAAGGACATATCGCCGAGATTATAAGATGGCGAAAACCGAAGTTCAATGGGACGCGTTGACTCAAAAGACTATCCTGAAAAAGCCAAAGTCAACGATTCCGGAAGAGCGTTTGTTGTGGATCGGTCATAATCGAGGAACCCAAACGAGGTGATTACGGGTAAGCTATTTATAAATTCTTGCGAAGTTTATATCTTACTTGATCTTTGGTGCTACCCATTCATTTATCTCTCTCTGCGTGTGCTCAACGTTTAAACTTGACTCAGGAGAAATTAGACTTTGACCTATCTGTGGAAACTCCGTTAGGAGAAACTTTCATAACATCCACTCTTTATAAATCTTGTTTGATTCAAGTTGGCACCATTACCTTACCATTGACCTTATCTCTTTAAAGATACTTACTTTTGATGTGATTTTAGGGATTGATTGGTTAACTACTCATCATGCCAAAATTGATTATTTTCGTAAGGTTGTTAGTTTTCATATTCTAACCAACTGTTATGCAATTCAAGCAACAAAACCATTAAAATCAATCAACATCATATCTAATCATAAAGCTATTCGTTTATTGAAAAAGCGGATGTCGAGCTTTCTTAGCCCATGTTATGAATTTGAATAAAGACACGCGTCAAATTTGAATAATATTCCTGTTGTTATTGACTTTCTGACGTATTTCTGAAGAACTTCCGTCTACCCCCCAGGCGTGAAGTTGAATTCTTTATTGATCTTGAACTCGGTACAAAGCCCATTTCTAAAACCCCATATCGAATGGCTCTATTGATCAACTTCGGAGTTAAAGGTTCAACTACGTGAATTGTTGGACATCGGTTTCATTAGGTCCTAGTACATCTCCTTGGGGTGCTCTTTGTGAGACCCAGTTTTTATTAATAAAGATTTAAATTTTGTTTAAAATAATTTTTTAATATTATGGTGTGAATTTGAGATAATATTATAGTTGTGGGTAGTATTTATAAATTTTGCAAAGTATACAAGTGGTTATATTATATTCGATTGGTCAGAATATTCGGTTTAGCGGGGAATATTCGTATAACTACTCAATCATTGGTGGACCCTACAATGTAATTATTGACGGATTGAGAAAACGACAAAAATATTTTATTAAAATAACTACGAAAGTTTTACTGTAGTTCTTCGTTGAACTACTTTCAGTAGTAAAAGTACGAATACGTGTGGTTTGCATAGAAGCACTACGGTATTGATTATCGATGCTTATGTGAGAAGTCACTCGGTTTGATTCCATTATTGTTTATTAATAATATGAATTATTATAATGATAATGACGCTTTTGTTTTATTCAGATTATTAACGTAATAAAATGTAAACATCTTTTTATATAAAATAGAATACTTTATTAAAATTATTCTATAAATAGAATATATTATATTTTATTATGCATAGTGTTGCATAGTGTTTTGCATAGTGTTTTGCATAAGGTTTGCATAGTAAAATATTTTTATATAAATAGAATATATTATATTTTATTTAAAAGATTTTTCTTTAAATATGGACCGCCGATTAAAGTAAATCAATCTGGACCGCTCATGGATTAGTTACTTATGCATTCCATTTTCCTATAAATAAGCTCATTCCTTCATTATTTTCTTACGAATTCATTGAAACTCTGAGAGAGAAATTATAGAGAGAAGCTATAGAGAGAAAAAAGAAAGAAGAAGAGAGTATTCTGCTACTTCACTACTTCTATATTCAGTTCTTTTACGGTAAGGGTGTTATTCTTTCTTCTTGAAGAGAACTTCAGTTATTCCATTCATTATTATTCTCGTTGGAATAACCTTGTAAAAGTGGCATACTTTATACATAACTCTGTGTACGCATGACATACCCTATACTTGGTGAAATCCTTATGTTATTCCATTGCTTATTATTTTGTTGAATAACTCAGATACGCTGCTTTATTTATATACTTGGTGACATTCTTCTATTATTCTCGTTGGAACATCCTCGTCATGGTGTTTTTTACACCGACACAGTTCCGCTTTTTATTATTCTCATTGGAACATCCTCATCTGTGTTTTTACACCGACTCGGTTCCGCTCTTTATCATTCTGTTGGAATATCCTATCTCATGTGTTTTACACCGATCCGGTTCCATCTTTATTATTCTGTTGGAACATCCTCGCTTGTGTGAATTTCACCGACCGGTTCCGTTATTATTATTCTGTTGAATAACTCGTCTATGCTAAGTACCGCATTTACGCATGGTGATTTCTTTTGTTATTCCATTCTTTATTATACCCAATTGGTTAAAACTTTGACTTCTATACTCCATGAAATTAGTAGAATATCCGTGATATTTGCGTTTCATCCAAAGATCTTTTCATGGAAATATTCTTCCGATCATTATTGATTTTTACTCTGCAAAAACAAAGATCATGTTGACAATTTGGACGTTAATAATTCATGGATTAAATAATTCTTGAACTTGTTTTATTGAATTACTATGTCATTGTCATCATCCTCATGTTATATTATGTTATCTTTGCTTACGTGCATATAGATGAACTTAGTATGATTATGACCGTGGATCATTCTAAGATAATGACTTGATATAAATGATGTGACAAAAGTCCTCGATGGCACGTAATGCAAATGATGGATAGTTTTTGGTATGATTATGACACTGGGGTGATTCTAAGATAATATAGTCATGACCATTGATAATTTGATGAAAATCCTTGACCGTGGTACACGGATGATTAGATGTGGTGGTTTATTATTATTTCGAGTCTCAAATGATAAAAATTGATGAAAACCTTTTAAAACCTAAAAGATAGTAGACTTTATTCTCTACTTGACTTTTTTAATGGATTGCTTATTCACCGCAGCTTAAACCGGTTGTCTATTGTATTTTATCGCTTTAACATCGTTGAAGGCTAATGATAATTTATTACGCATTATCTTAGTCATAATATTTCTTCTCGGGCTAGTTGAGCTCACCTTTCTTTCACCGTTTCTTCAGAAATGAGAACATAGTCGGGAAGAGTCGGGAACAAGTAATGGTCCGAGGATAAGCATTAGTAGTCCTCACTATTCGTGAAATAGTGTGATAATAGTTGTAATGAGGACTTCTTTTGAGTTTGTATAATATCTAGTAGACAATATTTGTATTCAAACTCACGCTTTATGTCGTATTGTATACCTGCTTATATTAGTAAGTTGTATTTGAATTTATGTACCATGTAAGTGGCGACCCAAGATGGGTGACGATACCTAATTTTGGGGCATGCACACAGTTGGTATCGAGCTTAGGATATGATCCTGGTGAGATGTGAGATAAGAACTAGGAGGGAGAGACAGAATTCCTTCGCTAGTATGACCTACCTAAATTTATTTGGTATTTAATTGGTCTGATTCGGAGTATAGGGATAATATGTGATATGTTAATTAACCCTTGTTTTGTGGCAGTGTTTGAGAATGATATCCGAAAATCTTTGAGATAAGCAATGAAGCACATGAGAGTGTTGATTCAAATTTCAAACAAAAGGTAACGACCAACAACACGATAATAATCATCATACTTGGTGGCAACGGTATCGTAACAATGATAACCATCGTGGGGAAAATTATCATGCTAAGAATGGTAACCACTTGGTGGTAATCATGGCAAAGATAATAGAAGTGGAAATTGCAAGAAGAGAAGGTCATTTAGCTCAATTTTGTTGTGCACCAAAGTCAAGTCTAGCTGGGGACGGTGGCACCAAAGGTGGATATGGACAAAACAAAGTCGTTGGTTTTGGAAGTACATTTTCATGACTTCTCAAAAAGTAAGTAAACCGAACGTTAGCACGGTAAGTTAATTATAAATTAATGCGAAGTCTATACTTTATTCAATACAAGTTCTACCCACTCTTTTATTTCACCTAGTTGTGTTCAACGTTTGAATTTGACTCAAGAAGAAGTTAAACTTTGACTTATTGGTTGAAACTTCGTTAGTCAGAGCCTTCGTTACCGCATCGCTTATATTTTTAAATCTTGTTTAATTCAAATAAACACTTTCACGTTACTGTCGATCTTATCTCTTTGAAAATACTTGCCTTTTGAGGTAATTTTTGAAAACGATTGATTAACTACTCATTATTTTTTTTGTAAGGTTGTTAGCTTTCATATTCCTAACCAACTTTGTTATACTGAATTCAAAGTAACCAAATCCTAAAGTTAATCAACGTGATATCAAGCCATAAGTAAAGAGCCCCCCTTTCCTTTCGTTGTTGACTTCCTTGTGTGGAATGCACCGCCGGACTTTCTGTAGGCGACATCGTGAATGAAGATGGCAAGTTTATAGGTATCATTGTGAGGTGCTATCTAGGTTAAGGGATAGAAGTCACGCTTGGTATCAATATAACGTATTATCCAAGTCTTGGATAAGAGTAGCGCTTTGAATGATATTTCTATCATTAATAAATTTCTTGACGTATTCTTGAAGATTTCTAGCCTACCCTAGAGCGTGAAATCGAATTTTGTATTGACCCCAAAGATAAAAACCCATTTCTTAAACCTCAAATATTTCTTCAACTAAATGAATAGGTTTACGTGGTTTATGATGAAAGTCATAATAAAAGCATTGGAATAATGAAAATCATGGGTATATGAAGTATTAGTAAGTTTTATGATGAGTTATGTTGGTTAGTATGTGAAAAACATGAAAGTTTCTTAGAAATCACAAAAAGTTGAAAATCGATTTTGGTGAAAACGTAATATGAAATTCAATTGACTATATCTCTTATTATATTTTGAATTTTTGAATTTGGTCAAGTCCTAGAGTTAGATCTATGAGTTACCTAACTAATCCAAGTGTAATTACTGGAAAAGGTGTTGTAGATTTTGTGTGGACTGATTTTAGCAAAGGAGGCCAAAGCTGTAAATTTCAAAAAATGCTACTGCCCAGAAACTTTAAGGGACTATTTCGGTCACTTAAATTATGAGAAAAATTCTGGGTTTTGGGACATGAAAGTATATGGTATAAAGTACCTCCTGTCCAAAAATGAGCTCATTCTCTCGACTTAAAATGAGCAAGTTATGACTATTTCAATATTTAGGTTTTTCCGAATTAAAAACGCTATAACCGAAGTTCTATAACTCCGATGACCATGAAATTTAAACTGAAGCTCACGTTAACATGTGTAAGGTCCTGCCAAGATTTGGGAATTTTGGAGTTAAACTTGAGGTAGCTAATTTCTTAAGGAATTAAGTGGAAATTGATTTTTGAAAAATAGTAAATGAATTTTAAAAATCCGAGAAAATATATTTTCATTATGGGACTATATTATGCTAAATCCCAGAAAAGAAATATTTTTGGGACTGATTTGGTATTTTTCATGAAAATAGTTTAGTTACTTAACATATGAGTTAAATATGTTATGTGAAGTAACAAAGTTGAAAATAGGATTTTATGGCTAAAGAATCCTATATAGAGTAGTATATGCATTTTTTTTTGATGAGGATTTGATAATTGGTGATGATATTTTATGAGTATGGCATTTTGAATGATTAAATGCATTATATGGTAAAGCGTAAACAATTGAGATAAATTGTTTATAAATTTAAGTGATTAAAATATTATTATAATATTAATGTTATTAGATTATGAGATTATTAAGTGATTGATAACATGGGGATATTCTTGAATCTGGATAAATTATATTATAAATGTTTAATATTTATCCTTTATCTCATTTGATTGATTCTTTATATCATTATCCTCATGCTTATATTATGTTGAAAGTCATCTCATGGCAGAAATAGTGCATAGATGGACTTGGTATGATTATGACCAGGATTGTTCTATAATCATAACCGTAAATGAATACACGATTATCTTTGGTAGTAGTGCATGGATAGTTGTGGTCGTGATACTAATGAATACACAATTATCTTTGGTAGTAATGCATGGATAATTGTGGTCGGATATTAATGAATACACAATTATCTATGGTCAGTAGTGTATGGATAATTTGTGGTCGTGATACTAATGAATACACAATTATCTTTGGCCGTAGTGTCGTGGATAATTTGTGGTCGTGATACTAATGAATACACGATTATCTTGAGGAAGTAGCATTTCTTGGGCACGTGGTGTCGAAACATGGAGTATCTGCTGATCCGTGAAGATTGAAGCAATACAAAGTTGGGAGCAATCAAGTCGGTGGCCAAGTCGTGTAGCTTTTTGGGCTTAGCCGGTTATTATCGGAGATTCGTGGAAGGGTTTTCTCGAATCGCTACTCCATTAACTCAAATAACTTGAAAGGATCTGAAATTCGTTTGGAGCGAAGAATCGAGAAGAGTTTCCAAGAGCTTAAGAGGAGACTTATTTCGGCACTGTTCTAACAATACCATCCGGGTTCGGATGGATTTGTTATCTCTGCCGATGCTTGAGCAAAGGATTGTGGATGTGTTCTCATGCAACGTGGGAAAGTCATAGCCTTTATGCCTCGTGACAACTTAAAGAGTATGAGAGGAATTATCCTACTACGATCTAGAGTTGGTGTGACGCCCCAAAAATTAAGTATACGCCACCCATCTTGGGTCGCCACTTACATGGTACACATAAATTCAAATACAACTTACTAATATAACTGCTGTGTATAATACGACATAAACCGTGAGTTTGAATACAAATATTATCTACTAGATATTATACAAACTCAAAAGGAGTCCTCATTACAACTATTATCACACTATTTCACGTAATAGTGAGGACTACTAATGCTATCCTCCGGACCATTACTCCGCTCCCCGACTCGTCCCCAAATTTATGTTCTCATTTCCTTCAAGAGAACAAAGGTGAAAGGGGTGAGCTCAACTAGCCCAAGAAGAAATATTATGACTAAGATAATGCGTAATAAATTATCATTAGCCTTCAACAAAGTTAAACCGATAAAATACAATAGACAACCATTTAATCTGCAATGAATATGCAATCCATTAAAAGAGTCAAGTAGAGAATAAAGTCTACTATCTTTTAGGTTTTAAAAGGTTTTCATCAATTTTTATCGATGAGACTCAAATTAATAAATAAACTACCACATCTAATCATCCCCGCACTACTTGGCCAAGGATTTTCATCAAATTATCAATGGTCATGACTATACCGAATCACCCCTCGGTCATAATCATACCAAAAACTATCCATCAACGCATTACAAAGCCACCGAGGACTTTAGTCACATCATTTATATCAAGTCATGATTATACCGAATGATCCCTGGTCATAATCATACTAAGTTCATCTATGCACGTAAGCCAAAGATAACATAATATAACATGAGGATGATGATGAAATGACATAATAATTCAATAAAACAAGTTCAAGAATTATTTAATCCATGAATTATTAACGTCCAAATTGTCAACATGATACTATTTCGTAGAGTAAAATTCAAGAATGATCAGAAGAATATTTCCATGAAAAGATACTGGATGAAACGCAAATATCAAGGATATTCTACTAATTTCATGGAGTATAGAAGTCAAAGTTTTAACCAACTGGGTATAATAAAGAATGGAATAACAAAAGAAATCACCACGCATGCGGTAGATTGCGATGTATGCGTTATTCCAATGTAATAATAATAACGGAACCAGTCGTGAAATTCACACCGACACGATGTTCAAACAGTAATAATAAAGATGGAACCAGATCCTGTAAAAACACACGATAGATATTCCAACAGAATGATAAAGATTTTAACCAGTCCTGTAAAACACACGCATGTGATGTTCCAATGTAATAATAAAAAAAGCGGAACCGTGTCCCAGTAAAAACACACGCATGTGATGTTCCAATGTAATAATAGAAGAATGTCACCAAGTATAGGGTAAATCACAGATACAAAGTTATTCCAATGTAATAATAAGCAATGGAATAACATAAGGATTTCACCAAGTATAGGGTATGCCAGATATACAAAGTTATGTATAGGGTATGCCACTTTTTACAAAGTTATTCCAATGTAATAATAATGAATGGAATAATGTAAGTTCTCTTCAAGAAGAAAGAATAACACCCTTACCGTAAAAGAACCTAATATAGAAGTAGTGAAGTAGCGAGATACTCTTCTTCTTTCTATAATTTTCTCTATAGCTTCTCTCTATAATTTCTCTCTCTGTAGTTTCAAATGAATTCGTAAGAAAATAATGAAGGAATGAGCTTCTATTTATAGGAAAATGGAATGCATAAGAATCAATCCATGAACTATCCGTATTGATTTACTTTAATCGACGGTCCATATTTAAAGAAAAATCTTTTAAATAAAATATAATATATTCTATTTATATAAAAATATTTTACTATGCAAACACTATGCAATACTACGCAAAACACTACGCAAAAAACACTATGCAACACTACATGCATAATAAAATATAATATATTCTATTTATGTAATAACTTTAATAAAGTATTCTATTTTATATAAAGATGTTTCGCTTTTATTACGTTAATAATACTGAATAAAACAAAACGTCATTATCGCTATAATAATTCATATTATTAATCGACAATAATAGAATCAAACCGAGTGACTTCTCACATAATCATCAATAATCAATACCGTATGCTAGTATGCAACCACACGATATTCTTTCGCATTTTTACTACCGAGTAGTTCAACAAGAACTACTGTAAAACTTCCGCCGTTATTTTAATAAAATATTTTTGTCGCTTTTCTCAATCCGACAATAATTCTGCTAGGGTCCACCAATGATTGAGTAGTTGTATTTAATATTCCTCGCTAAACCAATATTCCCCATTCAATCAATATATATATAACCACTGCATACTTTGCAAAATTTATAAATACTACCCACAACTATAATATTATCTCAAATTCACACTATAATATTAAAAATTATTTCACTAAATTTAAATCTTTATTGATAAAATCAGGGGTCTCACAATCTCCCTCCTTATGGAATTTCACCCTCGAAATTAGGATACATACCGGTATGATAAAGAGGTGAGGATACCTTGAATACCTTTATCGTTGAAAACATTAAATTCATCTTCGCAATCCTACCAAAGATATTCATTAACAATTCATCTTTGCACTACAGCCAAAGATATTTATTAACAATTCATCTTTGCACTACAGCCAAAGATATATAACCGTAAAACCAATAATATCGAGACTCAAATTAATAGTATCACAACCATGAATTATCCATGCACCATCAAGGCAAGGATATTCGTGTTTTCAATTACTACTTATGATTATACCGAATAATCCGTGGTCATAATCATACCAAGTCTATCAATGCACTACTACCAAAGATGACTTTTACCACATCCATGAATTAATATTTCATTCTTGAGAGACTCAAATTTCAATAATTAATCCATATCATCGAATCATCCCCGCACTACAAAAAGCCAAGGATATTCATTAAGATCACGACCACGAATTATCCATGCACTACTACCAAAGATAATCGTGGTATTCATTAAGATCACGACCACAAATTATCTATGCACTACTACCAAAGATAATCGTGTATTCATTAAGATATCACGACCACAAATTATCCATGCACTACTACCAAAGATAATCGTATTATTCATTAAGATCACGACCACAAATTATCCATGCACTACTACCAAAGATAATTGTGTATTCATTAAGATCACGACCACAAATTATCCATGCACTACTACCAAAGATAATTGTGTATTCATTAGTATCACGACCACAAATTATCCATGCACTACTACCAAAGATAATTGTGTATTCATTAAGATCACGACCACTTATTATCCATGCACTACTACCAAAGATAATTGTGTATTCATTAAGATCATTGCGACCACAAAAATTATCCATGCACTACTACCAAAGATAATTGTGTATTCATTAGTATCACAACCACAAATTATCCATGCACTACTACCAAAGATAATTGTGTATTCAATTACTAAGCATGATTATACCCCAACAATCCCTCATTCATAATCATACCAAGTCCATCTATGCACTACACAGCCCATGTATGACTTTCAACATAATATAAGCACGAGGATAATGATATAAAGAATCAATCAAATGAGATAAAGGATAAATATTAAACCTTTATAATATAATTTATCCAGATTCAAGAATATCCCCATGTTTTCAATCACTTAATAATCTCATAATCTAATATCATTAATATTATAACAATATTTAAATCACTTCTTAAATTTATAAATAATTTATCTCAATTGTTTACGCTTTACCATATAATGCATTTAATCATTCAAAAATGCCATACTCATAAGATATCATCACCAATTATCAAATCCCGCATCAAAAAATATGCATATACTCTATATAGGATTCTTTAGCCATAAAATTCTATTTTCAACTTTGTTACTTCACATAACATATTTAACTTATATGTTCGTAACTAAACTATTTTCATGAAAAATACCAAATCAGTCCCAAAAATATTTCTTTTCTGGGATTTAGCATAATATAGTCCCATAATGAAAATATATTTTCTCTTAATTTTTAAAATTCATTTACTATTTTTTAAAATCAATTTCCACTTAATTCCTTAAGAAATTAGCTACCTCAAGTTTAACTCTAAAATTCCCAAATCTTGGCAGGACCTTACACATGTTAACGTGAGCTTCTAGTTTAAATTTCATGGTCATCGGAGTTATAGAACTCCTGGTTATAGCGTTTTTCATTTAAAAACCTAAATATTGAAATAGTCATAACTTGCTCATTTTAAGTCGTAATGAGCTCATTTTTGGACAGGAGGTACTTTATACCATATAATTTCATGTCCCAAAAGGCCAGAATTTTTCTCATAATTTAAGTGGCCGAAACAGTCCCTTAAAGTTTCTGGGCAGTAGCATTTTCGAAATTTACAGCTTTGGCCTCATTTGCTAAAATCAGTCCACACAAAAATCTACAACACCTTTTCCAGTAATTCCACTTGGATTAGTTAGGTAACTCATAGATCTAACTCTAGAACTTGACCATACTCAAAATTCAAAATATAATAGGAGATATGGTCAATTGAATTTCATGTTACGCTTTTCACCAAAATCTGATTTTCAACTCTTTGTGATTTCTAAGAAACTTTCATGTTTTCACATACCAACCAACATAACTCATCATAAAACTTACAAATACTTCATATACCCATGATTTTCATTATTCCAATGCTTTTATTATGACTTTCATCATAAACCACGAAAACTGCTCATTTAGTTGAAGAAATATTTGAGGGTTTAAGAAATGGGTTTTTGATCGGGTCAATACAAAATTCGATTTCACGCCTAGGGTAGGCTAGAAATCTTCAAGAATACGCCAAGAAATTTATTAATGATAGAAATATCATTCAAAATCTTACTCTCATCCAAGACTTGGATAGTACATCACATTGATACTGTAACCGTGACTTCTATCCCTTAACCTAGATAAGACCTCACAATGATATCTATAAACTTGCCATCTTCTTCACCATGACGTCGCCACGTAAAGTCTCGCTTTTGCATTCCACACAAGGAAGTCAACAACGAAAGGATCGGGCTCTTTACTTATGGCTTGATATAACAAAGATTAACTTTAGGATTTGGTTACTTTGAATTGTGATAACAGTTGGTTAGAATATGAAAGCTAACAACCTTACAAAAAGAATAATGAGTAGTTAATCAATCGTTTCAAAAATTACCTCAAAGGCAAGTATTTTCAAAGAGATAAGATAGACAGTAACGTGAAAGTGTTTATTTGAAACAACAAGATTAATAAACAAAGTGGAGGTAACGAAGGTTTCTCCCAACGAAGTTTCAATAGATAAATCAAAGTCTAATTTCTCCTGAGTCAAATTTAAACGTTGAACGCAAGCAAGAGAGATAAAAGAATGGGTAGAACCCAGATCTAATAAGGTATAGACTTCGCAAGAATTTATAATTAACTAACCCGTGCTAACTTCGTTCGGGTTACCCACTTTTTGAGAAGTCACGAAAAACGCCTTTCTTGAAAACCACCGACTTTGTTTTGTCCAGATCCGCCTTTGGTGCCACTATCCCACCGGACTTTCCGGCTTCACTATACGACAAAATCGAGCTAAATGACCTTCTCTTCTTGAAATTTCCACTTCTATTATCTTTGCCATGATTACCACCGGCGTGGTTACCATTCTTAGCATGATAATTTCCCCACGATGGTTATCATTGTTCGATAAATTGCTGCCACCAAAGATGATTATTATCGTGTTGTTGGTCGTTACCTTTTGTTTGAGCCGAATCAACACTCTCATGTGCTTCATTGCTTATTTCACAGATTTTCAGATGCCATTCTCAAACACCGTCACAAAACAAGGGTTAATTAACATATCACATATTATCCCTATACTCTAATGAACCAATTAAATACCAAATAAATTTAGGGTAGGTCATACTAGCGAAAGGAATTCCCCTCCTCCCCTCCTAGTTCTTATCTCACATCTCGGCCGGGATCATATCCTAAGCTCGATACCAACCGTGACGCCCCAAAATTAGGTATACGTCCACCCATCTTGGGTCGCCACTTACATGGTACATAAATTCAAATACAACTTACTTAATATAACTGTAGTGGTACAATACGACATAAAATCGTGAGTTTGAATACAAATATTATCTACTAGATATTATACAAACTCAAAAGGAGTCCTCATTACAACTATTATCACACTATTTCACGTAATAGTGAGGACTACTAATGCTATCCTCTCGACCATTACTCTGCTCCCCGACTCGTCCCAAATTATGTTCTCATTTCACAAGAGAAACGGTGAAAGAAAGTAAGGAGCTCAACTAGCCCAAAAGAAGAAATATTATGACTAAGATAATGTAGAATAAATTATCATTAGCCTTCAACAAATTGTTAAACCGATAAAATACAATAGACAACCAGTTTAATCTGCGATGAATATGCAATCCATTAAAAGAGTCAAGTAGAGAATAAAGTTTACTATCTTTTAGGTTTTAAAAGGTTTTCATCAATTTTTATCATTGAGACTCACAATAAATAAACCACCACATCTAATCATCCCTCGCATCTACTTGGCCAAGGATTTTCATCAAATTATCAATGGTCATGACTATACCGAATCACCCTCGGTCATAATCATACCAAAACTATCCATCATCGCATTACAAAGCCAATCGAGGACTTTTGTCACATCATTTATATCAAGTCATGATTATACCGAATGATCCCCGGTCATAATCATACTAAGTTCATCTATGCACGTAAGCCAAAAGATAACATAACATAATATAACATGAGGATGATGACAATGACATGATAATTCAATAAAACAAGTTCAAGAATTATTTAATCCATGAATTATTAACGTCCAAATTGTCAACATGATATCGTTTAAGTAGAGTAAAATTCAAGAATGATCAGAAGAATATTTCCATGAAAAGATACTGGATGAAACGCAAATATCAAGGATGTTTCTGTTTTATATAAAAAGATGTTTCTGTTTTATTACGTTAATAATACGAATAAAACAAAACGTCATTATCGCTATAATAATTCATATTATTAATCGACAATAATGGAATCAAACCGAGTGACTTCTCACATAAGCATCAATAATCAATACCGTGCGCTACTATGCAACCACACGACATCGTACTTTTACTTTTACTACCGAGTAGTTCAACAAGAATCATGCAGTAAAACTTCCGCCGTTATTTTAATAAAATATTTTTGTCGTTTCCTCAATCCGACAATAATTACATTGTGGGTCCACCAATGATTGAGTAGTTGTATTAATATTCCCTCGCTAAACCTAATATTCCCACCAATCGAATATAATATAACCACTTGCATACTTTGCAAAATTTATAAATACTACCCACAACTATAATATTATCTCAAATTCACACCATAATATTAAAAATTATTTCACAAAATTTAAATCTTTATTAATAAAATCTGGGGTCTCACAATCTCCCTCCTTATAGAATTTCGCCTCGAAATTAGAAATACGATACTGTATGATAAAGAGATGAGGATACCTTGAATACCTTTATCGTTTAAAAATATTAAATTCATCTTTGAAATCGCCAAAGCTATTCATTAACAATTCATCTTTTGCACTACAAAAGCAAAGATATACAACTCAGAAACCAATAATGCCGAGACGCAACTTAATAAAGATTATCACGACCACGAATTATCCATGCACCAATCGCCAAGGATATTCGTGTTTTCAATTACTGATCATGATTATACCTTAGAATAATCCTTCGGTCATAATCATACCAAGTCTATCAATGCACTACTGACCAAAGATGACTTTTACCACATCCGAGAATTAATATTTCATTCACGAGACTCACTTTCAATAATTAATCCATATCATCGAATCATCCCCGCACTACATTAAGAGCCAAGGATATTCATTAAGATCACGACCATAAATTATCCATGCACTACTACCAAAGATAATTGTGTATTCATTAGTATCTACGTACCAAATTATCCAAGCACTACTACCAAAGATAATTGTGTATTCATTAGTATCATCACGACCACAAATTATCCATGCACTACTACCAAAGATAATCGTGTATTCATTAAGATCACGACTACAAATTATCCATGCACTACTACCAAAGATAATCGTGTATTCATTAGTATCACGACCACAAATTATCCATGCACTACTACCAAAGATAATTGTGTATTCATTAAGATCACGACCACAAATTATCCATGCACTACGGCCAAAGATAATCGTATTTCATTAGTATCACGACCACAATTATCCATGCACTACTGACTACTACAAAGATAATCGTGTATTCATTTACGGTTATGATTATACCGAATCAATCCTCATCATAATCATACCAAGTCCATCTATGCACTACAGCCGTACGATGACTTTCAACATAATATAAGCATGAGGATAATGATATAAAGAATCAATCAAATGAGATAAAGGATAAATATTAAACATTTATAATATAATTTATCCAGATTCAAGAATATCCCCATGTTATCAATCACTTAATAATCTCATAATCAAATAACATTAATATTATAATAATATTTTAATCACTTCTTAAATTTATAAACAATTTATATCAATTGTTTACGCTTTTACCATAATAATGCATTTAATCATTCAAAAATGCCATACTCATAAAATATCATCACCAATTATCAAATCCTCATCAAAAAATATGCATATACTCTATATAGGATTCTTTAGCCATAAAATCCTATTTTCAACTTTGTTACTTCACATAACATATTTAACTCATATGTTCAGAATTAAACTATTTTCATGAAAAATACCAAATCAGTCCCAAAAATATTTCTTTTCTGGGATTTAGCATAATATAGTCCCATAATAAAATATATTTTTCTCGAATTTTTAAAATTCATTTACTATTTTTCAAAAATCAATTTCCACTTAATTCCTTAAGAAATTAGCTACCTCAAGTTTAACTCCAAAATTCCTAAATCTTGGCAGGACCTTACACATGTTAACGTGAGGTTCCAGTTTAAATTTCATGGTCATCGGGTTATAGAACTTGATTTATAGCGTTTTAAATTTTAAAACCTAAATATTGAAATAGTCATAACTTGCTCATTTTAAGTCGAAATGAGCTCATTTTTGGACAGGAGGTACTTTATACCATATACTTTCATGTCCCAAAAACCCAGAATTTTTCTCATAATTTAAGTGGCCGAAACAGCCCCTTAAAGTTTCTAAGGCAGTAGCATTTTGAAATTTACAGCTTTGGCCTCCTTTGCTAAAAATCAGTCCACACAAAAATCTACAACACCTTTTCTAGTAATTTCACTTGGATTAGTTAGGTAACTCATAGATCTAACTCTAGGACTTGACCACACTCAAAAATTCAAAATATAATAGGAGATATGGTCAATTGAATTTCATGTTACGCTTTTCACCAAAATCGATTTTCAACTTTTGTGATTTCTAAGAAACTTTCATGTTTTCACATAATAACCAACATAACTCATCATAACACTTACTAATACTTCATATACCCATAATTTTCATTAGTCCAATGCTTTTATTATGACTTTCATCATAATCCTCGTAAACAGATCCTTTTAGTTGAAGAAATATTTGAGGGTTTAAGAAATGGGTTTTTTGTACTGGGGTCAATACAAAATTCGATTTCACGCTCTAGGGTAGGCTAGGAAATCTTCAAGAATACGTCAAGAAATTTATTAATGATATAAATATCATTCAAAACTGTTATTCTCGTCCCAAGATTTGGATAAGACGTCACATTAATACCAACTGCGACTTTCATCCCAACTTTGGATAAGACGTCACAATGACACCTTACATAAAATGTATAGTCAAAATCGATTTAGAAATTAGAATCTTTGGGAAGTGCTCAAGAAACCTTCGTATATGGGAGGCCATGCTTTAGGTTATGATAGATATCATATGGCCACAGAATTATTCTTGGTTTACCCAATAGACCCCAAAGAAAAATGAGAAGATTACTATCATATTCTTCCCAATGGTGAGTCTTCTCTTGATTTATCATTATCTCCACTGTCTCAAATTGAGAATTATACTTCAAACAAACACCAAGATCATATAGGTAGTGCTCGTAAATATACTCAAGAAGTGGATGAGCACAACCTCGCCTTATGATGACACGAGGTTGTATGTCATTAGACATCTTGTATGATAGTGGCAAAACACTCTTTCAACGTTGGGTTCGCTTTCACCCTAGTTGATTCACCAAATATAACTACTAAATGATGACCACCGCTCTATTCCATCATTACCCCGCTCGACCTAGCTACACTCTTATTACCCTTAAGGAATTGTGAAGCAAAAGGGTTAATTAATATATCAAATATTATCCCTATACTCCGATCGACCAATTAAATAACAAATAAACTTAGGTAGGTCATACTAAGCGAAGGAATTTCCGCCTCTCCCTCCTAGTTCTTATCTCAAGATCTTAGCCAGGATCATATCCCTAAGCTCGATACCAACCGTGACGCGCCCCAAAATTAGGTATACGCCACCCATCTTGGGTCGCCACTTACATGGTACATAAATTCAAATACAACTTACTTAACCTAACTGTGTCAGGTACAATACGACATAAACCGTGAGTTTGAATACAAATATTGTCTACTAGATATTATACAAACTCAAAAGGAGTCCTCATTACAACTATTATCACACTATTTCACGTAATAGTGAGGACTAATAATGCTATCCTCCGACCATTACTTCGCTCCCCGACTCGTCCCAGCTTATGTTCTCATTTCCTCAAGAGAACGGTGAAAGAAAGGGTGAGCTCAACTAGCCCAAGAAGAAATATTATGACTAAGATAATGCGAATAAATTATCATTAGCTTTCAACAAAGTTAAACCGATAAAATACAATAGACAACCGCTTTAATCATAGCTGAATTAGCAATCCATTAAAAGAGTCAAGTAGAGAATAAAGTCTACTATCTTTTAGGTTTTAAAAGGTTTTCATCAATTTTATCACGAGACTCGACTTAATAAATAAACCACCACATCTAATCATCCCCGTACCACTGGTCCAAGGATTTTCATCAAATTATCAATGGTCATGACTATACCGAATCACCCCGTCATAATCATACCAAAACTATCCATCACCGCATTACAAAAGCCAATCGAGGACTTTTGTCACATCATTTATATCAAGTCATGATTATACCGAATGATCCTCGGTCATAATCATACTAAGTTCATCTATGCACGTAAGCCAAAGATAACATAATATAACATGAGAATGATGACAATGACGTAATAATTCAATAAAACAAGTTCAAGAATTATTTAATCCATGAATTATTAACGCCCAAATTGTCAACATGATATCGCTTTGTTTAGAGTAAAATTCAAGAATGATCGTAAGAGTATTTCCATGAAAAGATATCGGATGAAACGCAAATATCACGGATATTCTACTAATTTCATGGAGTATAGAAGTCAAAGTTTTAACCAACCGGGTATAATAAAGAATGGAATAACAAAAGAAATCACCATGTATGCGATTTCAGATGATGCAAAGTTATTCCAATGTAATAATAATAACGGAACCAGTCGTGAAATTCACAATCATGTGATGTTCCAATGAATAATAAAGATGGAACCAGATCCGGTGTAAAACACACAGATAGGATATTCCAATGTAAATGATAAAGACGAAACCAGTCCCAAAAAACACATCTGGATGTTCCAACAGAATAATAAAATCTAACGGTCCGGTGTAAAACACATGCATGTGATGTTCCAATGTAATAATAGAAGAATGTCACCAAGTATAGGGTAAACCATGTATCTGAAGTTATTCCAATGTAATAATAAGCAATGGAATAACATAAGGATTTCACCAAGTATAGGTATGCCACTTATACAAAGTTATGTATAGTATATGCCACTTTTACAAAGTTATTCCAATGTAATAATAATGAATGGAATAATGTAAGTTCTCTTCAAGAAGAAAGAATAACACCTCTTACCGTAAAAAGAACCTAATATAGAAGTAGTGAAGTAGCGAGAATCTTCTTCTTCTTTCTATAATTTTCTCTATATTCTCTCTATAATTTCTCTCTCTAGAGTTTCAATGAATTCGTAAAAATAATGAAGGAATGAGCTTCATTTATAGGAAAATGGAATGCATAAGAATTAATCCATGAACGGTCCGTATTGATTTACTTTAATCGACGGTTCTATATTTAAAGAAAAATCTTTTAAATAAAATATAATATATTCTATTTATATAAAAATATTTTACTATGCAAACACTATGCAATACTACGCAAAACACTATGCAAAACACTATGCAACACTATACATAATAAAATATAATATATTCTATTTATGTAATAACTTTAATAAAGTATTCTATTTTATATAAAGATGTTTCGCTTTTTATTACGTTAATAATACTGAATAAAACAAAACGTCCATTATCGCTATAATAATTCATATTATTAATCGACAATAATGGAATCAAACCGAAAGTGACTTCTCACATAAGCATCAATAATCAATACCGGTATACTACGCAACCACACGTATTCTTATATTTTTACTACCGAAGTAGTTCAACAAGAAACCACGGTAAAAACTTCCGCCGTTATTTCAATAAAATATTTTTGTTGTTTTCTCAATTCGACAATAATTACATTGTGGGGTCCACCAATGATTGAGTAGTTGTATTTAATATTCCCCGCTAAACCTAATAATCCCCGACCAATCGAATATAATATAACCACTTGCATACTTTGCAAAATTTATAAATACTACCCACAACTATAATATTATCTCAAATTCACACTATAATATTAAAAATTATTTCGACTAAATTTAAATCTTTATTGATAAAATCTGGGTCTCACAGGTTAGCGGCGATCGTTTTGCTATTAAAGATATGGAGGCACTATCTATATGGGGAGAAAGTGGAGATATATTCGCACCATAAAAGCCTTAAATATTTCTTCACACAAAAAAGAACTCAACACGCTGGCGGACGTTTTGCTCGAAGCTATTGAAAAACTACGACCACACTATTCAATACCATCCTGGAAAAGCGAACGTGGTAGGCGACGCGTTGAGTAGAAGATCATATCTTGAACGAAAAGCGATGATGTCAAGTATACGACAGAGCCAACTTTAATAGAAAAAGTTAAGGTTACTTCAAGCCACCGCAATCTTGATCGATGCGTATGAAGAAGAAAGTACAAGAAGGAGCTATTCCTAAGCGAGAATTGATGAAGAAGGAATACTTGAGTCCACTCTAGACTTTGTGTTCCTAACGACTCGATTCAAGTACAAGATTATGATGGAGGCACACAATACACCATTTGCAATCCATCCTGGAAGTACTAAATGTATCGTAATCTTCGACATACATTTTGGTGGAACAATATGAAGAGAGAGAGATTGCAAAGTTTATCTCAATGTGTTTAACTTGTCAACGTGTAAAGGCGAGCATCTTGTACCTAAGGGTCCGCTGAAACCACTTGAGATTCTCGAAATGGAAGTGGGAACACATTACCATGGATTTCGTTCACGGGTCTTCCTACGGTTTCTCAAGGCATCAATGCTATTTGGGTTATTGTTGATAGATTAACCAAGTCCGCTTTCATTTCTTGCCGATACGAGAGACTTATTCCCTTGAACGCCTTGCTAGTATGACGTGAATGAGATTGTGAGGTCAGCATGGCATGCCAAGATCCATAGTTTCGGATCGCGACCCAAGATTCACTTCAAGATTTTGGGTTAGCTTGCAAAAAGCTATGGGCGCCGGATTTGCGATTTAGTTCGCATATACCATCCCCAAACGGACGGACAATCGAGAGGACTATTCAAACTCTTGAAGATCTATTAAGACTTGTCCTGTGACTTCAAGGGTAGTTGGGATAAGTATTTACCATTGGTGGAATTCTCCTACAACAACAGCTTATCGTGCAAGTATAGGTGTGGCTCCATTCAAGCATTATATGGATTTAAAATGTCGCTTCTCCAATATGTTGGGATGAGGTGGGTGAAACAACATTATTGGAACCCGAGTTAATACGTATGACTCACCGAAAAGATCCAAATGATTCGACAACGATACAAACGGCACAAGATCGACAAAAGAGTTATGCGGATCTTCATCGAAAGGACGTGGAATTTAGTGTAGGGGATCATGTATTGTTGCGAAGTTGCTCCATGGAAGGGAGTTACAAGATTTGGGAAGAGAGGAAAGCTCAATCCACGATTTATCGGTCCATTTCAAATTCTTGACCGAGTAGGAAATGTAGCCTATAGACTTGCGTTACCTCCAGTATGTCTCGTGTTCATAATGTGTTTCACATATCGGTATTTCAGAAATATGTGAAAGACCCGAACCACGTTATAGAAGTTAGAACCGGACGAGATAGCCAAGACCTAACGTATGAGGAGGTACTGTCCAAATTTTGGATAGGAAGGAGCATGTCCTACGCTGCAAAGGTCATACCACAAGTTAAAGTTTTGTGGAGGAATCATGCTTATGAGAAATGACACGGGAATTGGAAACGAAAATGAAAGCGAGGTATCCTCACCTTTTTGAAACACTGTGTGATCACGTCAATTTCGAGGGCGAAATTTCATAAGGAGGGAGGTTGTAAGACCCCAACTTATTATTAATGAAATTTAATTTTCTCTATTTATTATTTTGAAATAGTAAGGGTTGATTTGATTAATGTGGATAGTTAGGGTAAAATACGCAAATATTTCAAAATAAGCAAGTGGTTATAAAATATTCATTGTTGTGGGAATATTCGTTTGGTCGTGGAATATTCGTCTCGCTTATCGGGATTATTCGTGCGACGGTACAGCGTAGCCATGTATGTGGGCCCCATAACTGAAAAGCGATTGGATGAAGAAAACGCAAAAATAAGTTGGTTAAAAATAACGAGCGTAGTTATTACCAAGTCTTAACGTTAAAATACTCGTGGTTAAAACACAAGAAGACACCAGGTATTGCACCAATTATTGATTCTTACGTAAGAAGGCACTACCCAATAATGGTTACACGAATTACGTTCAAGATTTTTATTGAGTTAATAATTGTCGTTGATATTTTATATTCTTGTTGTTTCAATAATCATTCATTACACAATATTTTTCATTATCGAAGCAATAATTCATATTATCTCAATAATATTATTAGATAACATTATTGGCAATGTCTAGAAAGTTCATCTAAGGAGAGGTTTGGTCACCTAATCATGCGCCAAGAAGAAGAAATTCTTATTGGAAAGCCCTCTTTCCTGGAACCGCTTCGTGTCACAATATTGTGATTCAGTAATATTAATTGTGAATAATTAATTATTGATTCATATGATGAGGAAAATATTGATTTTATGTGGATATAGATGGAGAAAATTTTAATGTGACAATTGTTGAAAATTGAAATTTTATCTTTTTACGATAAAATAATTCATTTAAATATATTATTATATTTTAATAATATAATAATGGTGATATTTTTACAAATCTAATGTGGGATATATGAGTATACGAGGAGGAAGAGTATTTTTGTTGCAATAAATGTTTAAAACATGTTAAACATGTCGGGACCCCATTTATCGATCGAAATTTGATTATAAATTGTAAAATCGCCTGCTTTATGGATTTCGGTCCAATTTCTATTTGGAATTTGGAAAAACTTTCTTCGTAAAGTTGTAGAGAATTGAATTTCCTATAAAACCTCGCGAGATTTGAATTTTCTGATGAAAGGGCTATTTATTATGAATTATTGAAGTTCTCGAAGTTCAAATAATTGATTTTGGAAGTTTAAAATATTTTTAATTACAAAAACGTTTTTTGTGTTTGGTTAGCCTCATTAAACACATGCAAGTTGCTGAATTCAAATGGTTCTAGGTGCGTAGAGAATTTGTAATATATATAATATTATTATATTAAATTTTCGCTTTGGTGTTCTAGCGATTTTCCTATAAATAGGGTCTTGGGTTAGAATTGAAAATCACACCGTAAATCAAGTTTTCTCTCTCTATATTATCGAGCGTATTCTTGTGAGTATTTTGAGTATACTTTGAGTATTGCTATCTGGTATGAAGTCAAGTCATAGCTTATATCCTGTTTTAAATTAGAAGACTTGATCTTTCGAGGTAAGGGATGTTATTTTCTTCTCAAATGATATTATTTCTTCAATGTCATTATCTTTGAAATATTGGTTGAAACTTTTATCAAATTTGGAACTTTTTCATGTCGGGTTACTATTCATGAGTAGTAATTCACGAGTTACTATTCATGAGTTACTATTCACGAGTTACTATTCACGAAGTACTATTCACGTGAAGCGTGAAGATGTTTTTTTTGGAATTTCTATCTTTTGGTGTCGAGATTACTATTCACGATATCACGGCTATTCACGATATCTGACACTATTCACCAAAAATAAAATTTCTTCTCTTTGTCCAAAATATCTATTCTGGATACTAGCTTTGATTGTATCCTTGTTTTGATCATTCTTGAATTTTACACCACTGCGATTATTTTTGAGGTATTTTTTTTGGACGTGAATAAAACAAAGTACAATTCTTAATCCTTAATCCTTGTCATTTTGTTTCACTGGATTCGTTTCTTTAAAAATATTTTTCATCATCTTCATCTTAAATGATGATATTATGGAATATCTTTGGCACATAGTGCAAAGATGAATGATTTCTGAAGAATATCTTTGGCACGTAGTGCAAAGATGAGCAGTGTTTTAGATGAACATGACCAATGATGAATATCTTTGGCTTTGTAGTGCAAAGATGAATATGTGATTCGAGATATATATTGATTGATGTTCTGAGGGATAAAAGATGAGCGATGAACTTTTAAATTCATACATAGAAGATAGTAGTTTGCATTCTCTTACTTAACTCTTCTAACAATGAATTATTATTTCATTGCGAATATTGATTTAAAATTTGTTGTCTATTGTATTCTATTAGATTTTTCCTGTTGAAGACTAACGATAATTTGTTGTATATTATCTTAGTCATAATATTCTTTCTTGAGCTAGTTGAGCTCACTTTTCTTTTCTTTTGTTCCATTTTTCTCGGGAGGCGCGAGAATATAAGCGAGATGTAGCTCGGGTATGGAATGAAGGTTCTAGAGAGAGGTTGTTTAGTAGTCCTCACAATTTTTGTAAAATAATGTATCAATAAATGTGATGAGAATTTATTTGAGTATAGATATTGTCTGAAGATAATATTTGTATTTAAACTCAAAATTTTCTTGTTGTAATAATAAAGTTGTAGTTGTTTCGCATACCATGTATTGACAACTCGGAATGGGTGATGTATACCTATTTTGGGGCGTCACAATATCCACACGTAAATAAATCCCCATCATAATTATTGATACATTATTTTACAAAATGGTGAGGACTACTAAACAACTCTCTCTAACCTTCATTCCATACCCCGACTAAGACTCGCTACATTCTCGCCTCCCGAGAAGAAAATGGAACAAAAGGAAAAGGTGAGCTCAACTAGCCCAAGAAGAATATTATGACTAAGATAATATACAACAAATTATCGTTAGTCTCCAACAGGAAAATCTAATAGAATACAATAGACAACCAGCTTTAAATCAATCTTCGCAGTGAAATAATAATTCATTAGAAGAGTTAAGAGAGAATGCAAACTACTATCTTCTATATATGAATTTAAAAGTTCATCATTTATATTTTATCCCCGTAACATCAATCAATATATATCTCGAATCAAATATTCATCTTTGCACTACAGCCAAAGATATTCATCACCGGGTCATGTTCATCTAAACACTGCTCATCTTTGCACTACTGCCAAAGATATTAATCATCATTATGTTCATCTCAACACTGCTCATCTTTGACTACTGGCCAAAGATATTCATCAAAAATCATTCATCTTTGCACTACGGGCCAAAGATATTCAAGAATATCATCATTTAGGATCGAGGATGATGAAAATATTTTAAAGAAAACGAATCCAAATGAAGCAAAAGAATAAATATTAAGGATTCGTACTTTAAACAATTCCCATCCAAAAATACTTCATAAATAACCAGAGTGGGGTAAAATTCAAGAATGAAGATCAAAACATAGATCCAATCAAAGATAGAAATTATAATGAACATAATCTTGAACACGAAAAGAAAATTTAATTTTCCCGTGAATAATGTCGATTCGTGAATAATGTCGTGATATCGTGAATAGTGGCCGTATACGTGAATAAGAATCCAGACCTCAAAAGATAGAAATTTCACAAAAAATATCATCACGCTTCATGAATAGTACTTTTAAATGAATAAGTAACTCGTGAATAAGAACTCATGAATAGTAACTTATGAATAGTAATCCCGACATGAAAAAGTTCCAAATTTGATAAAATTTCCAACCAATATTTTGGCATAATGATATTGAAGAAATAATATTATTTTCGAATAAAATAACATCCGATTACCTCGAAAGACAAGATTTCTTAGTTGAAACCTGGATATAAAGGCTATGACTTGAACTTGCAGATATATAGCAATACTCAAAGTATACTCAAAATACTCACAAGAATACGCCGATAATATAGAGAGAAAAAACTTCGCTTCGTGTGATTTTCAATTCTAACCCAAGACCCTATTTATAGAAAATGCTTGTAACAAAGTAGAAAATTTATTAAAATATTAATATTAATATTACAATTCCTACGCCCACTTCTAAGGATCTGAATTCAGCCACTTCTAACACATGTAAGACCCACAACAATGACAAAAAACGTTTTTGTCATTTAAAATATTTTATACTTCCAAAAATTAATTATTTTGGAACTCCAAACTTCAATAATTCATAATAAATAGCCTTTTATCGAAAAATTGAAATCTCGCGTTTTTTATAGGAAATTAAATTCTCTACAACTTTGCGTAAGAATATTTTTCCAAATTCCAAACAGAAATTGACCGAAATCCACAAACGGACAATTTTACAGGCTATAATCAAATTTCGGTCAATAATTGTATCCACCAACACACAAAATATGTGTTAAACATTTAATGCCACAAAAATACTCTTCCTCCTCATATACTCATATATCCCACATTCATTATAAAAATATCACCGTTAATATATTATTAAAATAATATATTTAAATGAATTATTTTATTAGAAAAAGATAAAATATTAATTTTCAACAATTGTCATTTTTAAAATTTTCTCCATCTATATCCACATAAAATTAATATTTTCCTCATCATATAAATCAATAATTAATTATTCACAAATAATATTACAGAATCACAATCTTGTGACCGTGCCGCTCCTGTGGAAAGAGGGGCTTTCCAATAAAGATTTCTCCTTACTGGCGCGCAATTAGGTGACCAAACCTCTCCTTAGACAAAACTTTCTAGACATTACCAATAATGTTTTCTAATAATATTATTCAGATAATATGAATTATTGCTTCGATAATGGAAAATAATTGTGTAATGACAATTTATTGAAACAACAATAATATAAAATATCAATGCAAAGAATTATTGAATCAATAAAATAAAATATCGAATAAGAATTCTTGTAACAATTATTGAAGTAGTGCTTTCACGTAAGAATCAATAATTGGTGCAATACCGCATGCCATCTTCAACAACGCGTATTAATGTGTTTTAACCAATTCAATATTCCAACAAAGATAATTGTACTAACTACGCTGCTATTTATAAACAACTTATATTTGTCATTTTTTTCATCCAATCGCTTTTCAAGTTATGGGGCCCATAAAAGATCAATACTATTCAATATTTAATATTCCCCGACAAGATTTAATATTCCACGACCAAAACGAATATTCCCCAATAATAATGAATATTTTATAACCTCTTACTTATTTTAAAATATTTGCGTATTTTTTACCATAACTATCCACATTAATCAAATCAACCCTTACTATTTCAAAATAATAAATAGAGGAAAATAAATTTCATTTATTAATAATTTGAGGTCTTACACAAAAAAGACAGATTAAATCTTTATTTTTTTTAAGTTTCATTTTTAAAATTCTCCAGTATATATATATATATATATATATATATATATATATATATATATATATATATATATATATATATATATATATATATAGAGAGAGAGAGAAGAGAGTTAAATCCACAAAGGTTCTTTGTGGAAGCAATCCCTTTTTTAACATTGTGTCAATTTTTTTATTTTATTTTTTTTCTCCAGCTGCTACAACACAAGACTAAAAAAACAACTGATTGCTGTGGATGGAACCCCATATATATATATACTACAATATTAATTCTCAACATCGATTACTAAACATGCATATATATTAATTGTAGTCAAGATATATATTTGTAAGTGATTAGTGACCGTGACCGTGGCGGCTCGGACCAGAATATGCTCGTCGTAGTGTGAACGGAAAACCAGTTAGTGGTCTTGAACTCTCTACCACAGTGGTGGTGTTAAAAATGATAATGATGCAAAATAACATTAAAAGAGAGTTGATAAACGACTTCACAACATAATGCTGCTGCTGCTTCCTTGCTAACTTTTGTGCCACTAACAACATCATCATATATTGAATTTATTCGCGTGTGAATTAATGCAAAATGGTACAGATCTTGAAACTCATTTTAAGCAAATTTGAAAGCTTCAAGTGTAGATCAAATGTGGTGGGGTTCGAAGAAACACCACCATATATATGAACTATATATTTGGATCGTTGGTGCGTATATATATAGATTTTAATGCCGGATTCCAAGTATGTTTGTCCCACTTTAATTGTACAAAATCATAACCTTTAATTGTTTTTGTCACCTTCGCCAAAGTCAGCTATGTGTATATGCCCTGGTAGTACAGTACGTAAAAATTGACGGTTTTCATTGCATGTATTGGGGGGATGGGAGATTTCTTAATTGCCTCATTGCTGCAACTCTGTCTGGGATGCATGGGATCCGCCTCAACATGAGCTAGCGCCGTCTTAAATTACTTTAATAATAAATTAAGAATGGGAGAGGGAGAGACCATTTGTTATTATTAAATTACTTTAATAATAAATTAAGAATGTCACTAACTTCCGTTTGGTAATTATGCACAGTCAGCATTTTTTTCTGTTTTTTGGACAAAAATTCAAAGTAATGACCATTTGGTAAGTTTTTAGACTATAGTTATACGATTGTAACAAAAAAAAATTTAGTAATTATAATGAAAATCAAACCTTAATACAGTAATCAAAAAATCAATTATCCCTTTGAATAAGCATGCAATTAATAAGCTATGTGATTATCCCAATTTCCAGCAATTGTGGTCGATAATGAGTTTGGTCTGGTCGGTAAGTAGAAAGATAATCAATTTCATTATTATTAAATAAATAAATTGACTTTTACCGGAGTAGTATTCATATGTAAAAGAAGCAGATCGAATACAATTGATCTTCTCAGCTTTATCTAATTTTGTTCTTTTTTCTTTGAATTAGATCAGAAAAATAGATTAATGGGGTACCTTATGTTGGTGTTAACGTCAAAATCTTTCCACGCGCTTCAATCACGTAACAACGCGCTATATTCTCGCGATAAACACGACAAATACCAAAAGCAGCGGTTTAAATCCGAGGGATAAATTCGGCGTGAGTCGATCTGAGCGATCACAAGGTTAACAATGGAGGATAAAATATCTAGTGTATTGAGAGAGAGAAAATTATCAGTTACATATGTGTGTATGCCTTTTGCTTGAAGACTTCTCTATGTTATGTTATCTCAAACCCGGTTTCTGCAAGTACCACCTACTATCGTCGAGACGCATTTCACTCTCGATGATCTCTGCCGATTGCATGCGGTTTGTCACCTTTTTGCCTTTGTTTTATCTTATGCCACGTACGGTTATAATCCCATCCACATTAATGATCTGCGCAGACTTTTTTGGTCAATGAGCTTTCCTTTGTCGTCATTCTGAAGTCGAAGATGGAGATATTAAAATATCTAATGGAATTGACCCAATTGACCAATTCCGATCTTGTAAGGGCCCAATAGGAATGAGATGATGACTAGGTCTAATAACTTTGGGACCCAATAGTGAAAACCCAATGGATTAACTAAATAAGTAGGCCCAATCCATTCGGCCCAATAGGAAAAATATCATGACCCAACAGTTGGGAAGGGAGAAATTAAGGTTACTACATTTTGTCATATATTAATGGTGATATATACTCACTTAATATTATTCAAAAATAAAATAAAAATTCTCTTAATTATTTGTGTTCACCAGCATATATACTAATACATCGATCACATGTACACATCTATATATTAGGAACATAAAGTTCAGGTGTGTGAAATTTGTTGGGAAAAAATCACCTCCCAAATATCGTTATCTTTGATAAATTAGACGGATATGTCAAACAGATTAAATTTGCAGTTCCACCAAAATAATAACCACTGCAGGAAATAATGAGTAGAAAATATCCAACCATGAGACACCAAGATTTTTACGTGGAAAACCCTCTAAAACTAAGAGGTAAAAATCACGGGACAAACTCCGAAGAATTCATTAGAATAATATGAGAGAATACAAAGATATCTTAATTTGAGTACAAACCCAAATTATTTTACCACAATAACTATGTGATGAAACTCAAATAAAACACTATTTTATTTGAACTACCTTTCTCTCTCTATTTTCTAAAGCTTTACAAAAGCTTCTCTCTCCCACTCTCTATTTCTTCCAACTCTCGGATGAAACTTGGAAGAGTTTTTGGTGTGTCTATCTTCCATTCATTTGGTCTCCTTTTATAGCCACAAACTGAGAGAGTCAAGAAAATGCCCAGGCGGATTTCAATGGGCGAGCATTAATGGGTGAGGATAGCATGTTGACCAACAATCTCCCCCTCTGAACCCATTAGAGGAGGTAATCTCCGTAACCCCGTCACTTGGATTCTATGCCGGCCAATTCCTTGCAAAATTCCAGCTTGTCACGAGTGATAACTTTTGTCAACATGTCTGAGGGATTCTCGTCAGTATGAACTTTCTTCACTTTCATCAATTTCTTTTCCATCACTTCTCGAAGCCAGTGATAACGAACATCAATATGCTTGGTCCGATTATGATACATGGCATTCTTGGTCAAGTCAATTGCACTCTGACTATCACAATAAACCACATACTCATCTTGTTTTAAACCCAACTCTTGGAGAAACCGTTTTAACCACAACATTTCCTTGCCTGCTTCAGTAGCAACGATGTATTCTGACTCAGTTGTAGACAAAGCAACACACTTTTGCAACTTGGATTGCCATGATACTGCTCCCCCTGTAAAAGTAAACAAATTCCCCAAAGTAGACTTCTTCTCTTCAGAACCTGTTATGTCTGCATCTGTAAAACCCTACAAGACTAGACTCGTACCACCAAAACCTAAACATAAACTGGAAGTAGCTTTCAAGTATCTGAGAATCCACTTAACTGCTTCCCAATGTTCTCTGCCAGGATTTGACAAATACCTGCTCACAACGCCAACTGCATGAGCAATATCTGGCCGCGTACAAACCATTGCATACATAAGACTCCCTACAACAGAAGAGTACGGAACTACTGCCATATCATCTCTCCTTTTCTTGGTAGAAGGACACATGCACTTTGTCAACTTAATATCATGACTAGCCAGTGGCGTGCTAACTGGTTTAGCATCACTCATGTTGAACCTTGCAAGCACCCGCTCAACATACTTCTCTTGTGACAACCACAACCTCTTGGCTTTCCTGTCACGAATAATCTTCATACCCAAAATCTGTTTAGCTGGACCTAAGTCCTTCATATCAAAGAGCTTGAACAACTCACCCTTGAGCCTTCGAATCATATCGGCATCCTGCCCAACTATCAATATATCATCTACATATAGCAACAAAATAACAAAGTTACCATCCGGGAACCTCTTGACATACACATAGTGATCTGCAACTGTTATACTATAACCTTGATCCACCATAAATGAATCAAATTTCTTGTACCACTGCCTTGGGGCTTGTTTCAGGCCGTATAAACTTTTCTTCAACTTGCAAACCAAGTGTTCTTTCCCTTTAACTTCAAATCCCTCTGGTTGTTCCATGTAGATTTCTTCCTTCAAATCACCATGAAGAAAAGCAGTCTTCACATCTAACTGGTTAAGCTCAAGATTCATACTAGCTACTAATCCCAGCACTACTCGAATAAAATTCATCTTCACAACTGGAGAAAAAATCTCATCGAAGTCAATACCTTGCTTTTGAACAAAACCCTTGATGACTAATCGAGCCTTGTACTTCACTAGTTTTTCACCATCCTTCTAAAGCTTAAACACCCATTTGTTCTTCAATGCTTTCCTGCCCTTCGGAAGTGTAGTCAACTCATAGGTGTGATTCTTGTGTAAAGAATACATCTCATCCTGCATAGCTCTCAGCCAATTACTTTTCTCCTTATGAGTCTTGACTTCTTGAAAACCCTCTGGCTCCCCCTCCTCAGCAACTAAAAGATATTCAGATGAAGGATATCTGACTGATGGCACATGTTCTCTAGTGGATCTTCTTAGCTGAGGTTCTTCAATATCAGGTTGCTCCCCTGATCAATACTCTCTGCATCTGACCCATCACCATCGTGCATATCTTCATTTTGACCTCCTTCTCCAACTGTGGCATCATGTATTGGAGATGGAACTTCACTGAGGTCTGGAACTCTATTATCTTTGGGCTGTGTAGCATTATCAAAATGCTCATAATTCTGGTGCTCATGAAACACCACATCTCTGCTCCTGAATAATTTCTTCTGCACTGGATCCCATAACCGGTATCCAAACTCAGCATCTCCATAGCCAACAAATACACATGGAGTAGACGTGTCATCAAATTTTGATCTTTGTTCCTTGGGGATATGTGCAAAAGCCTTGCACCCAAATACCCTCAAATAAGAATAAGACAAATCCTTACCACTCCAAATCTTTTCTGGAATCTGAAAATTCAACGGTGCTGATGGAGATCTATTAATCAGGTAACAAGCAAAGACGATCTGACTTTCACCCCGAATGACTTAGGCAGTTTAGCCATTCTCAACATGTATCGCATTCTCTCAATAATAGTGCGGTTCATTCTCTCAGCCACACCATTATGCTATGGAATACCAGGAACAGTCTGCTCATGTCGAATTCCATGCTTACTACAATATTCAGCAAACTCCTTAGAAGTGTATTCCCCTCTGTTGTCGCTACGAAGACACTTCAACGATTTTCCAGTCTCCCTTTCAACCATAGCATGAAAACTCTGAAAATACTAGAATACCTGGTCTTTTGTTCTCAACAAAAATACCCACACCTTTCGCGAAACATCATCAATAAAGGTAACAAAATACCTATTTCCACCCAAAGACTCAACCTCAATGGGTCCACATACATCAGAATATACTCTCTTTGGTAGCTCTGATTTTCTTTTAACTGAACTACTAAAAGAAACTCTATGTTGTTTCCCAAACAAACAATAATCACAAGGGCTTAAAACAATTCCTTTATGTGACACCCCCAAAATAGGTATACCTCACCCATCTTGAGTCGCCAGATACATGGTACAAAATTCAAATACAATCTTAATTATACAACAATCGTGCAAAATACGACGACATATATACTGTGAGTTTTAATACAAATATTGTAATGTATATAATACGACAATATTCATACTCAAATTAATACATGCCATATAAAGTACAACAACAAATATTTCAAGTCTCCAAAGGGACACAAGAAGATTTCTGTTCTCTTTATTTTACTGTGGTGCACTTTTGACGTTTTTCGGTTGGCCTGCCCTCATCACCCTAATGTTGTTCACCAAAATCAATTATTAAGTGATGTATAAAATATGACACACATCTTAGGTCCTCAATACAATTATATATTGCATGTCATGCCATAGTAAGGACTACTAATGCTATCATCATGGATCATCACTCCGCTTTCCCAGGCTAAATCTCACTATATTCTAATTTCACAAGAGAATAGTGAAAAAGAAAAAGGTGAGCTTAACTAGCCCAATAAGAAATATTATGACTAAGATAATACAGAATAAATTATCATTAGTCTTTAACAATGTTAAACTGATAAAATACAATAGACATCAAGTTTAACTGCAGCGAAATAAGCAATCCATTAGAAGAGTCAAGTAGAGCATAAAATCTACTATCTTCTATGATTTAAAAAAAAATTCATAAACTTTATCGCTGAGACTCAACTTAATAAATAAACCACATCATCCCTGCACCACGGCTAAGGATTTTCATGTAATCATCAATGGTCATGATTATCTTTAAGAATAATCCACATCATAATCATATCAACAACTGTCCACCAATGAACTACAGGCCAATGAGGACTTTTACCACATCATTCGTTACATTATGGTCATAATTATACCGAATATTCCCTGGTCATAATCATACCAAGTCCATCTCTGCACGTAAGCCAAAGATGACTTTCATCACAATATAAGCATGATGACGACGACAATGATATAAGCATTAATCAAACGAAAACAAGGATAAATATTAAAGACTTTAAATTTATCCAAATATTATCAATCACTTAAAAAACTCATCATCTAATATTGTTAATATTATAACAATATTTTAATCACTTCTCAAACTTATAAACAATTTATTTCAATTGTTTACACTTTACCAAATAATGCATTTAATCATTCAAAAATGCCATACTCATAAGATTTTATCACCAATGATCAAATCCCTCATAAAAAATCTGCATGTACCCTATATAGGATTCCCAAACCATAAAATCCTATTTTTCAATTTCGTTACTTCACATAACATATTTAACTCATATGTTTGTAACTAAACCATTTTCATGAAAAATTACCAAATCAAATTATTATTTTTCTATCCTTTGTCCAAATATATATACATATATTTCATACACAACAAGTATTTTTTTATAATTTTTCAACTCCCTTAAGTATTTTTCAAAAATCAATTTCTAATTAATTCCTTAAGAAATTAGTTACCTCAATTTTAACTCCAGAAATTCCCAAATCTTGGCGAGGATCTTACATATGTTAACGTGAGCTTCCAGGTTTAAATTTCATGGTCATCTGAGTTATAGAACTCCTAAGTTATAGCGTTTTTTGTCAGAAAAACCTAAATATTGAAATGGTCATAACTTGCTCATTTTAAGTCAGAATGAGCTCATTTTTGGACAGGAGGTACTTTATACCATATATTTCCATGTCCCAAAAGGCCGGAATTTTTCTCACAAATTAAGTGGCTGAAAATGCCCTTTTAAATTTATGGGCAGTAGCTTTTTGGTAATTTGTAGTTTTTGACTCCTTTGCTAAAATCAGTCCACACGAAAATCTACAACACTTTTTCCAGTGATTCCACTTGGATAAGTTAGAAAACTCATAGATCTAACTCTAGAACTTGACCACACTCAAAAATTCAAAATATAATAGGAGATATGGTCAATTGAATTTCATGTTCTATTTTCACCAAAAATCTAATTTTCAACTCTTTGTGATTTCTAAGAAACTTACATTTCATATAATAACCAACATAACTCATCATAACACTTACTAATACTACATATACCCATGATTTTCATCAGTCCAATGCTTTTATTATGACTTTCATCATAATCAACAGTCCAATGCTTATATTGTGACTTTCCAGAATTTTTGAGGGTCAGAAAAATTACGAAACTGCAAATGAATTTTCACCCGCCATGCGGTAATCCACGTAGACAGATCATTTTCACAATTTAATAAGTAAATACTAAGGATCATTCACCATAATGTGGTAATCCACATATACAAGTTATTCCAACAGAATAATAAAGAATGGAATAACAGAAGAATTCACCACGTACGTGCGATAGAATCGCATGAGATGTTATTCTCAACATAATAATAAATAATGGAACCAGGTCATGCGTAAACGCACAAACAGGATATTCCGACAGAATAATAAATAATGGAACCAGGTTATGCAAAACGCATGCACGTGATATTATCGACGACATAATAAAGAATGGAATAATAGAAGAATTTCACCACGTATGCGATCTTGACATAGGCGAGTTATTCCAACATAATAATAAAGAATGGAATAACGAAAGAATTTCACCATATATGCGGTACTTGGCATATCTGAGGCTATTCAACGAATAATAAAGAATGGAATAACGAAGTTCTCTTCATGAATCTGAAAAGAAATAATACCCCTTTACTTACGACAAAAAAATAATATCCTTACCTTATAAAGAGAAGAGTATTCCGAAGCGGGTGAAAGGGGATATACTTGAAGAAAACTTGCACTTCTGTTTCAAAGCTTTCTTAAACTCTAAAGAAATACGTCAAGATTATAGAAGAAGAATTCTCCGAATTTCCCATGTGTTTTCAATTCTAACTAAGCATCCTATTTATAGAAAAATAGAAAAGGATACTATGCAATAAAATATAATATAAAATATATATATATATATATATTTATTTAAAATCTAATAAAACAATTAACTTTATAAAAGTATTCTATTTTATATAAAAAGATTTTACTATGCAAACACTATCTGCAGTACTATGCATAATAAGATATATTATATTCTAATTATTATACAATAAAATAAATAACTTTATAAAAGTATTATGTTTTATATAAAAAGATTTTACTATGCAAAACACTATGCATAATAAAATATATTATATTCTAATTATTGTCTAATAAAACAAATAACTTTATAAAAGTATTACATTTTTATATAAAAAGCTTTTCTATTTTATTACTTTAATAATACTAATAAAACAAAATTAATATAATATATATATATATATATATATATATATAAACTTCCATGACTTCATAAAAAACACCTCAATATATTTAACAACATTTATCATCATTATTATAATTCATAATATTAATCGACCAAATTCGTTCCTGGAAAAGGGGCTTTCCAATAAGGATTTCTCCTATTGGCGCGTAATTAGGTGACCAAACCTTTCCTCGCGTAACTTACTAGACATCGTTAATATTGCAAATAATAATATTAATAACTTCGTGTCTCAATTATTTATTGATTTAATAATATTTAAAATATCGACAATAATTGAATCAAATAACGTGAGATCTTATCTGAACAATTCTTCGTAGCAATAATTGAACAAAACCGAGTGACTTCTCACGTAAGTATCGATAATCAATACTGTGCTACTTATGGAACCACACGACATCGTACTTTTACTACTGAGTAGTTCAATAGTTTTAACGGTAAAACTTCCGCCGTTATTTTCATAAAAATATTTTTGTCGTTTTCTCGATCCAAAATGATAATTCCGTTATAGGGTCAACTAATGATTGTCTTGTCGTGCGGATATTCCCCAAACAAAAAGAATATTCCCAGACCAAACGAATATTATACAACAACTTGCATACTTTTTAAAATTTATAAATATTACCCACAACTATAACATTATCTCAAATCCACACCATAATTTTGAAAAAAATATTTTGAGAAATTTAAATCTTTATTCATAAAATTTGGGGTCTCACACTTTAGCAAAAGGAATGAGTGACCTTTTTGCTAGTAATTGCAACCCTTTTTCACTCATGTGGCCAAGCCTCTTATGTCATAAGTTTGGCGAAGAGTCATCCTCAACTGCATTCAACTCACTAGAACACACCTTCACATGAGTCTTGTACAATGAACAACAAGCAACACCTCTTGCAATCACCATAGAGCCCTTGGTAAGCTTCCACTTTCCACTGCCAAAGTGATTCTCATAGCCTTCTTTGTCCAAGGCCATACCAGAAATCAGGTTGAGACGCAAATCTGGAACGTGTCTAACATCCCTCAAGGTAACAGTGCAACCAACACCTGTCTGAATGCAAACATCACCAATTCCAATAATCTTGGACTGATAAGTATTTCCCATTCTCACATACCCAAAGTCTCCAGCTTTGTAAGTTGTGAAAAATTCTCTCTTAGGTGTAGCATGATACGAGGCACCAGTATCAACCACCCAATAAACTTTCTGATCATCAACATGCAAGCATTCTTCTTTCCCAAATGAAAGAATCACAACGTCTTCGGTGACTGTGGCTGCAGTGTTCTTCTCCTCAACCTTTCCCTGCTCACCATTTTTCTACTTGTCTAACTAGATTATGCAATTTCTCTTGTAATGACCTTCCTTATTACAATGGAAACATCGATACGTTTCACCTTATCTGGTCTTTGACTTGCTCCTGTGATTTTTGCTTTTGCTGCGACTTGTATCTCATTTGTGAGATCCCCTAAAATTATACCTTACTGCTCTCTGTGTGAAGAGCATGTGTCTCAAAATTTACGCCTTGCTCCTTTCGCTTGTCTCCTCATTATGAAGACTGCCCTCGACCATCTGTGATAGTCATTTTTTCTTCTTCGGCCCGAATTGCTAGAGACACCACCAAAGTTTCCAATTTGTTTGGCAACGAATCGAGAAGCAAAAAGAGCTCTGAATCTCATCATCAAGATTGACTTCATGGTGGACATCTGTTCACCAAACCTTGAACTCATTCATATGCTCGGACACACCGCCTCCGAATCCTTGTACTTTTTAGATTCAAAATTTTTGAATAACAAAAGTTTTATTTTGTGCATTCTTCTTCTCGTACATAGACTCTAGTGTTGTCCATAAAGTGTGAGCATCCATCTCCTGCGAAACATGGTGGAACACATTTTGATAAATCCATTGCCGGATATGACCAATAGTCTTTCTATTCTTTTTATTTCAATCGGCCTCAGACTTATCCGCGAGCTTCTTTCCCTTGAGCTCCAACGGATCATACAAATCCTTGCAATAAAGGATATCCTACATTCGCGGCTTTCAGATCGAAAAATTTGAAAAGGTCAATTTAATCATGGCTCCGACTGATTCCTCCATAAAATTATCAAAAACAACCGAGCAAATAACCTTAGCTTTGATACCAGTTGTTGGGAAAAAATCACCTCCCAAATACCGTTATCTTTGATAAATTAGACGGATATGTCAAACAGATTAAATTTGCAATTCCACCAAAATAATAACCACTGCAGGAAATAATGAATAGAAAATATCCAACCATGAGACACCAAGATTTTTACGTGGAAAACCTTCTAAAACTAAGAGGTAAAAATCACGGGACAAACTCCGAAGAATTCACTAGAATAATATGAGAGAATAAAAAGATATCTTAATTTGAGTACAAACCCAAATTACTTTACCACAATAATTATGTGATGAAACCCAAATAAAATACTATTTTATTTGAACTACCTTTCTCTCTTTATTTTCTAAAGTTTTACAAAAACTTCTCTCTCCCACTCTCTATTTCTTCCAACTCTCGGATAAAATTTGGGAGAGTTTTTGGTGTTTATTTTCCATTCATTTGATCTCCTTTTGTAGCCACAAACTGAAGGAGTTAAGAAAATGCCCAGACGGATTTCAATGGACGGGCATTAATGGGTGAGGATAGCATGTTGACCAACAAAATTAATAAAACTTTATTGTCCCCTAAAAAGATACTATCCAAATTCGCTTCGCCATTTGATTCTTAATTTGTTCCGAAAATAACGTCGTATTGCACGGTTTATAGCAACAAGTAATATGCCTGCCTACGCGTCCAAATTTAATTATATATAGATACTATGATCTTAGTTTTAAAATTGAGAATGACTGGCTACGATATATTATATATATAACCTAGTTGCACACGTTCGTTGACTAATAGTATACCTTAAATTTTCAATTAAATTATTAAGTGAGTTACACATTCTTTCATAAATTTCCATTTAAATTAATGCACACATATATAGTAAGATAAAGCGAAACAAGTTTATAATTATATATACCAAAGGAAAACATAATTTAAATTATAAAAATGATGAATGATAAAATTGATAAAGTAATCATTAATAAATTATTCTTGTCACAACCATCCATGCATGTTGTCCCAAATATAAAATACATATAAAATTCCTTTTTATTATATATATATATATATATATATATATATATATAGGAGTGTAGATTCAAAAATAGGTAGCTAATTAATTGAGAATTAAAATACCTAGCTAGCTAGACAAGATTCTTTTTATAGAAAATAAAAATAACGGGGATTCTTTATTTTTTTTATGCATTTGAAACCACAACGTGTGAGGGAATTTCAAGAAGCCCCAACCAAATTAATGTGAAAGTAAAGCACACAATTCAATCCCATTCCAGGCCACCCACCAAAATTAGTCTTGGTCAAATATAAACCGTATATCATGAAGGGCCCCAGCCCAAAAAGCCCTTCACCGTCCTTATTCCTTTGCCAATCAATCCAACCCCTTAATAATTATATAAAGTCAGTTCCTTAGGCCAGGGAGATGCTGCACCATTCTTTTTTCAGATGCCCAAAATCCGTATGTATAGACCACCAATATATATACAACATAGAGTTTAATTGGAATATATATAAGATATACATGCAGGAGGTTAACTAAAAAACCATATATGACAACTATGAGACACTTATGTTTAGTATTGGCAGTGATATTCCTGGTGGTGGTTTCACAACCATGTACTTTTGTAAACGGTAGAGTACTACTTGATCTTCATTCAACTTCAGCAACAACAAATGAGACAGTTGAAAGAGAAGACGTACATACGCTAGCCTCCGGCCCGAGCAGAAAGGGACGTGGTCACAGGTGAATTAATTGCCTTTGCCAAATTCATTTGCATGGACGTTACAACTTAATTTCAACATGCATGGGATTGGGAGGTGTATCATATCAAGTACGTAGTGCGCGCAGCTATAGATTTTGGTACTTTATTCTTTCATTATATATCTTTTGCTTGTTAACGTTAACGTACGTACATATTAGACCACGATATATATAATATATATATATATATATATATATCGTGAGTGTATGTAGAAAAAGAAATATGGACTTATATAGCAACGAGGATAAAGTTGTTTGCCTCTTATTTTGGTCTGTACGTACGTTGCTTCAACTTCTTTTGTTACAGAAATCACTCGGAAGTGGTATTTGCTTGGTAAAAAAAAATCAAATTAATCTGAAAATAAGATTCTCAAGGCGGGTACGGTGTTTAGTGAAATTATTTATTGTTTCCATCTGGGGTACGTAGGTAGAATGCTGCTGTTTCTCAAAAATGATGTTATTTTTGTTCCATATATAATAGCATTAATTAATTTCTTCTTTTTATTCATACTAGTATAAAATAATATAATATTCTGAAATTGCCTTAATATTTACAAATTTTGTAAATGGAGTTTATTCTTTTGTGGAATGGAGGAAGAATTTCATGATTTTTAAAGGAAATTGTTATTTCCAAAACTATCTTAATAATTAATTTCAGGAATTACTCTCTGACGAGTATCAAAATGATTATTTCAATTTCCAATTTAAATTCAACCGGCCAGTTCTTATTTTAATGTTAATTAAGAATCAGAATGAGGCTTTTGAGACCAACAGTACTGAAGATTCCTCCTCTGTGTAAGTCTCCTCCTTCTAAGCAAGAGTTAATTTATATTATGACTTACGGGCAATGAAATTAGCCCATAATTAATCCAGTACTGTCCACACTATATATATCTATATGGGTATTTGATGCTTGTTCTATTTGCGCGTTCATATGAAAAAGTCTTGCTTAATTAATTAATTAAATTATACTCCATGCATGGAATCATTTTCATTTCATATACTTTGTCAAAGCATCATCCATCCGTGAATGATAATGCCATCCCATATTGACTCAAGAGGATTTTTTGCTCCCTTTTTTCAATATGTTAATTAATCCCAATAGAAAAATTCATCTCTCTGTTATGTTGGGTAGGATTGCAGATCTAGTATTTATTTCCCCTACAATATCAGCAAAAGATTTGTTTTACTTGCAAATTCAATTAATTTGTACTACTATTAGTTGACAAATGAATTTGGATTTAAACTTTAAAAAAATTAAGATAACTAAATTTGAACGGAGAGAATACTACTACTACTAAACATGCCATTTAAAAATAAGCGCACGGAGCACAGGTTGAGTTGCATTTCTATCACAGATAATTGTATTTAAGATGATTTAAGTTGGGTCGCAACTTAAATCATTTTAAATAATTAAATATTAGTATTATTTTTGTTCTAAAATTAGAAATTTAAAGTCTACAACGATATAGTATTAAATTTCAAAATTTGTATGACTCACAAAATTTTATAATTAAATAAACTTTGTGATTAATAGTTTTTGTTATATACTTATACAATTACAATAATTCTATCAGCTAAAATTAAATAAGTTCATGTTAATTTGAAATTTAATATATCGTCATTTGACCTTAAAGTCAAATTGTATCTCTAATTTTAGAACAAAATGAGTATTTAAGAGACGAAAATGGAAAATTTTAAGTTTAAATATAATTTACTACCCTAAACTATATAAGACATATTACACTTTGCTGATCCACCTTTCAATTTTGTCAATTAGATAATTTAACTATTCATTTTTTTAATTTCATTCAATTGAGTTTGTCACGTTAGAAATTGCTGACGTGATTGTCTGAGTGGGGCATAACTCAACTGTTGTGTGTCACAAAAATAATTTTTTTATTTTGTAATTAAACATTTTTGATATGTTAAAGGGTAAAATCGTCACCCCCACCATCTCCAATCCAAAAATTTGAGCCGCTACTACTCACAAAACCTTCGCTCCCCAATCTGAAGAAACTTGGAAGAGAATTGTCAGGGTTTTGCTTCAATCATTCTTCGGTAATAAGCATCTGTATTGTTGTAACAGTTATGGGGACTAAAGGAACACGAGTAAATTCAACCACAACACCAACGAAATTAGATATAAATTATTTATTTAAATTCGAAATTGATACTGAAATTACAAGAAGATAAAAATAGTGAAGAAGACTGGACTGAAAATTAACTATAAAACTGAAATATGAACAATAAAGAAAAAAACATTTATGAAATTGGCAAATCTTTCCCCTTAACCTAAACTCTTTTTTATTCTTCAAATTCGATTCGCTTGATTGTGCCAAGAACTAAGAATGATTCCCTACCTTAATTAAAGCCCTATGATCTTGTAATAAGATCAAGAGATTTGTGAAATTACGAAAGTGACATCGGATTGTAGAATATTCGTTACAATTGTCATGTCTACCACGTCCATGATTCGAACCATAAGATTCAGCTCCACCGCCACAGATCCGACTTCCCCGACCACCATCAGAACCATCGCCGCCCCCTAAAACCACCATTTGCAATACCATATCTTTCTCCGACAAAGCAATACGACAATGATCTTCACCCAACCCGGAGCTCCATAACAAACTCTCTATTGAATCGATCTTCACACCAGTAAAGTCCAGTTTGTGTAACCTGAATGGGCTTGGGAGGCGGTTTGGCAATAAGTTTGTTGTTCTTGTTGGAAACGAGTGTTTCTCGAAGGTCAGGGTCGGATACAACTTGGCTCGAAGAATCGTCAAAATTAAGTGAGGACGAGAAGGGTACGGATAGAGTCATGGAGAGGCGAGGGATGCAGAGATGATCAGGTTGAGGAGATGATTCCCTGGAATTTTAAGATATCCATGAATTCAATACAAGAGTCTCAATGTATTAAAGAAAATGGTGTGACGATTTTAACCTTTAATATATCAAAAGTATTTAATTACAAAATAAAAAACTATTTTTTTTGACACAAATTGAGATATCTTTTTAGACCTGCAATGGCGTCGAAATTCTTGGCGTGATGTGCAGACTGATGTATGAAATTAGAAAATTTTAATAGTTCAATCATTTAATTGACAAAATTGAAAGGTGAACCACAGAAGTAAAATATGATCTACATTATAATTTAGGATAATAAATTATATTTAAACCAAAAATTTATAATTCTGATGGATCTTATAGCATTATTTTGAATCCATCCAATATCTTAATTTTACGAGTATTATATAATTATCTGTATAGACTGCGCGCAAATGAACTTGCTAGAATTGAAATCTTTGTTTTTGAAATCTATTGTTTTTACGAGTATTGTTTTTGCTAGAATTGAAATCTATTGCTAAACAAATAAAATGCATATCACATTACAAATAAACCAAAACAAATAAATAAAAAAAGAACAAATTTTGGAAGCAAACTTACACCAGACCATCAATTATCTGCATCACCAATCCTCAACTCGGAGAACACGACAATTTAATTTGCATAAGTCATAACCGAAATATTATCTAAACTAAAGAGGCATTTCATCTTCCTCAACAACGGTGCTATTAGAAGGCAATTGCTGAGCAATAGGCAACAACATCGCCCATGACACATCTGTATTGCTATCCTCTTGAAGTTGTTGAAGCTGCAATGCATATTCCAAGTCCCACAACACGTCGACCATCCTAGGCCTATCAACACCATAATCCAGGAGACATTTCTCCACAATTTCTCTAAATTTTCTCAAAGAACTGGAATTATGGGTGTAAATGAACTAAGTCAAGCCGAGTATTGAGTTATTCAGATTTGGTTCACAAAATTTATCGAATATGAAATAAGGTTTGATTAAGGCTACGTTTTAAATCTTAGAGTTGAGCGTGATCTTGAATTGAGCCTTTTAGTTTCAACTTTTTTTTGCGAATATAATTCAAGTATCAATAAAAAATTATAATTTGAAGAGATTCGAGTAATTTGCTCATATTTGAATTATTTATATTTCGAGTCGAACTCAAATGGAACTTTTAGTCAAGCGAGTATGATCGAGCCCGAACTTTAGTTCATTTTATAACCTTAACTGGGATTAGTTTTGCCAACAGGAAAAGGATCAACAATATTTTCAAGCAGCCCCTTTTTATGCCAAGAGCTTCCCCAGTCAGCCACGTTCACTTGGTCACAAGGTAAAAATTTATTAATGGTCGGTCTAGCACAAAACACTTCTATAAGGACTACCTCAAAAGAGTACACATCAGATTTCTGAGTTAATTGTTGACTTCTAAAATATTCAGGATCAAGATAACCATAATTGCCTTTCACCTATGTACTAATATGTGTTTGATCAAGTGGACTTGATCTCGAAAGACCAAAATCAACAACTTTGGCAACAAAATGTTTGTCAAGTAAGATGTTCGTTGACTTGACATCACGATGAATTATTCCCCCACCCGAACCAGTATTTAGGTAATGCAGACCCTTTGTTGCACCTATGCAAATCTCAAGCCTCTGATTCCAAGACAATTTGGATAGTGAAGATGATTTGTTACCGATTTTATATAGATGTTCTCTCAGTGTGCCCTTCTTCGTGAACTCAAATTAATATAATCCCAGGCCTTTCATCACAATACCCAATCAAGGAAACAAGATGCAGATGACGAATACTGGATAAGACCATAATTTTTGTTTGAAATCCTCTTAAAACCCTGTCCATATCCTGGCTCACTTCTTTTCATAGCCACTTTCAAGCCACCCATAAGAAATCCTTTGTAGACTTTTAACCAAAGATTTAAACTAGAAATAGGGTTCGCATTATTAGCAGTCCTCTCAGTATGCACACATTAAATGAATTTCCTCCATATAGATTCACTACTGGCAGTCCAAAGTCTCAACTGCCTTTGCTTTCCTCCGTTTCAATCTAAATAATAAGACCACCACCTAAATGAGCATAAGACCAACACCTCCCACAATAACACCAATTATTATAAACGGACTCTTGTTCTTCGGCTTATTAATTTTCCTCCAAATTGACTGCTCTAAAATATGTTATTTCCATAATCTCCAACCCATTCAGAAAGGTTGTTTGATTGTCTGAATCATGTCGAGGACCAATACTGATGCTTAATAACCCAGAAGTATCCGAATCAACCACAAAATCATAGTAGAATGTGACTACCAAGTGGGGAATTACCTTGTATGACTCAAGGAACAGATTCAACTTGCTATAAATATAGAAATTAAACTTGGCAAAACTGAGGGGTGGAAGGATAATGTTACAGAAATGAGCCCGAACAAAATGTGTAGCATTTTAAGTTACATTAAACTGCAATGTTGCATTGAAAAATTCATATAGACCACCGGTAGATATATTCAATTCTTTGGCAGTCTTATACACAAAATCAGAATTCATGAGCAATATACTCAGTTGCCACTCCTTCCTGATACTTAAGGCGACTACTGTATTAATGTATTATTTTTTGCAGCATCTTTAAAATAAAATAAAAAATCATCATCAGGGATCCAATTTCTCCATAGTATCATTATCAGGAGAGAGAATTTGACCTCCAACGTTAATTCTATAAACTGGCTGTAAAAGATTAGAGAACGAACCCCTGTAATTAATGTTACTTCCTTCAGGGGCAACATGCATGAGTGGCAGAATCTGGAATGAAACTTTTGTGGACGATAAATTTTTCGATTGCATTTAGAAATGCAAAAGATGATTCTTAACAAGGAGTGATGTAAAGTCTGAACTTTGTAACATTGATGATAAAAATGAATTCTTTAATGACATGTGAATTAGTACGGCTTAGGACTCTGAAATTCGATAATGGCAAAAAACCAGAAGCTGAGACATTGAAATAAGCATCTAGGAGATTGTTTTGAGATGAAAAGGGATAGAAATGAAGGCGTACCATGCAAGTCCTATGTTGGACTAACTCTAGCTTGTACCAAGATTGGTTTTTGAAAATTCATTTTGTTTGATAATAGGGGGAGGTGTCATTTGATGGATTGGTGTCATCGTAACTGGAGGAGAAGGAGCCGGAGTTGATGTCGCCGATAAAGTTCTGACCGTTGACTATGGTGTTTGAGTTTGACCCACAATTGATGAAGTACTGTCGAGGTGTGTTGTAAGTTGATGAGTGAAGTGAGAACTGAACAAGGAGGAGATTGAGAGAGAAAATGATCGATCTTGTGGGAGGTGGAATTTTCCATTAGAAATTGGGTGAAAATATTGAAAATTATTGTTAGAATTCTCCTTAAGAAGAAGATTCCTTCATGCAAAAATTCCAAGTGAACTTCTTTATTACATCATTGTCATTGTAGTGTAACATAAATACAATATTGAAGATTTTGGGGTTAACTCATGTAATGACCCTCTGATACACAATATATGAATTTCACACTAATGAAATAGTTGTTTTATCATGAATATAGACCGCATAGTTTGTAAGGTTTTGTGTGCACAAATTTTTATTATAAAATTATTACTACTCCCTCTGTTTATAATTTGATTTTTGAGATCCAACAACAAAGTATATTTAAATTTTAAATTGATGTGAATTTAGTTAATATAATTATTATTAAAAGCCAATGAAATATTTTTTAGCTAAAAAAAATGACAGGCTGAAAAAGGAACAAAATGAAATATCTTTAAAAGAGGTTTCATGTAGCCCCTGATTTTGTCTATATATACTCCCTAAGAGCAACTCGAGGAGGCTGGAGGTGCGAAAATTCTAGACTATATTTAGTTTAGGATGCAGATTTTGTTCTAGAAAATGGACTAAATATAGTCAAACGATTTTTTCGGTTAACCAAACCGACCAAATCAATGAACCAAAATCTCATGAACTATAATTTTATTATATTTAAATGGGAGAAAAGCTGAATAAAAAAAAGAAAAAGAAGATGAAGGGATGTTGAAGAAGAAAATACTGAAAAAGATGAAGGGGGCAGATGCTGCAACGGATAAAAATTGATCAGAACGGTAATAAAAAAAAGTAGAAATTAAAAAATATTAATTTGAAAATCTATAAATATGTACAAGAATTCAATACATTTTACCATCTCTCAATCAACCACTTCAACATTTAGCAATTGTAAGTATTTTGTTAATAATAGTTTGTATTTTTATTATATTTGATTTTTTATTTTTTATTGATAATCTCTCTTTAATTTATTTTTTAGATGAAAAATTATGGTCCTCCGATGTATTATTCTTTATTATTATCTGAAAGTTTCTCACTTGATGATCCAAATTTGTTGTATGAATTTCCAATTCAAACTGATGTACCAATTCAGACTCCCGAAAATGAGTCCAATAAAAGAACAGGGTGAAAAGGAAATTACACAATTGATGAAGATGTCCTTCTTATTTACACGTGGCTTAATGTAAGTATGGATCCAATTCAAGTAAACGATCAGAAACATGGAAGATATTGGGAAAGAGTTCACGAATACTTTAATGATTACAAATTTTTGAGTTTAAACGCAATTTTACTGCTTTGGCGAAACGTTGGTCAACAATTCAATTTGCGGTGAATAAATTTTGTGGATATTATGTTTCAATTGAAAGAATGCAACAAAGCGGTGTAGGTGAACAAAATAAGGTATTTCAATTTTTTTCATGTAAAATTTCATTAAATTTATTCTTATATTTTATACTTAATACTTTGTAAATTTTAAGAATAGATATGTCAAGCATTAGAAATGTTCAAAGTATCCAAAACCATCCATTTAAATTTATGCATTGTTAGAGAATATTAAATGATGCACCGAAATGGAGAACAAATAATAGTGAAAAAAATTAGAAAAGTATTAGAAAGTCAAATCCAACAGCGTCTTCTCCGTCAACTTTGGATGAAAACGATGATATTAAAAATACAATCTCTGCACGATTAGATAGGCCAACGAGAAAAAAAGGCATCAAAAAACATTATTTAAAAAGGCATTATTTTTCGTAGTCAATTAATGATAGTTTCAAAATAAAACTGATGTGATTCATTATTTTTTAAAAATGATATTTTTTTTAATTAATATTATTATTTATACAATGTACAATAGAAATAATTATACTATATAAAATTATTTTAATTTTCATCAAATTTGAAAATATATTATTTCTACTTAATTACTATAGACATGTTGCTATTTATTTAGTACTCAGATATTCTTTTAACCATGGACATGGAGTGATACTTTTAACACACTTTAAAAGCAATATATTTTAATTTCATTTGGTTTTCAAATTTTTTTAGTTATTAGAGAAACTAAAAACTTATAGTTTTTAATAAAATAATTTGAAGAAAAATAAATACTCTTTAATCCTTTCCATATTTGTAGCCCCACGCGATTGGCAACGTACCCTGCTAGGTATTTAAAATTTGAGAAGGTGACGCCGATTTGGGAGAATCGTTACCGGTGAACTCCATTCTCCATATTTCTCTGTAAAATTCAAAGCTAATTGAACTACATGATTCTTTAGCATCTCTCTTCTGCTTTCGTTCGCTAAACTTCGGGAAGATGACGTCTATCACTTCTGTCGAATTGAATTACCTCGTTTACCGTTATCTTCAAGAATCAGGTCCCTCTCTTCTTCTCCAATTCTATGTGAATTACTAGGGTTTATTTGGCAATTCCCGTTTTGAATTTGTTGTGAGAAGGATTATGAGCTTTTGTTGTATTCACCCGGTTATAATTAAGTTTTATGAGAATATTTATATACACAGCCTGCATATTAAATGTTAACTCGGGGTACTAATGGTGGAAGCTTTTGGATCCATGAAAACTGGTAGTGCTTCTTTAATTTTTTTTTTTTGGGAATAATTGTGAGCTAAAGTTGTGGTCTTTTTTTGACTACTGGAAAATTTGCCTTAGGGCTTGCAAGCAGTTAATTGGAGAAAGCTCTTAAGTAATTTTGTATATATATATATATATATATATATATATATATATATAGACACAGAGAGAGAGAGACACATACATACATTTCAAAATAGTTAGCTTAGTTAAGACATGCATGCATAATTTCTCAATTCTATCTGAGTTTCAGATGGTTCTTTGCATAATAAAAAGTAAAGTAGATACCCTGAACAAGGTTCCTGCAAATAGCAGGGTCATTGGGTAATACAGTAGAAATGGGGTTTTGTGGTGAATATATAAGGAGGCTGAAATAGATTAATTGTATTGAATTTGTTTTTTCAAAAGTATTCTTGAATAGAATTTATCTTAGGAGTATCCTAAAGGATGCTTATACATCCAGATTTCATGGGCTCCTTAATTATGTGAAGAACAGTTGAAAAAGTTGTACTACCTATGTTCCAAACGAGAATACCTATTTTTTAAAAACCATGCATTTCAAGAAAAGCTGTTAATTTTATGTTTAAAGCTTTCTAACCCAATTTAAATATTGGTATTAGATGAAAGCTAGGTTTAAGCATTTTATCATTAACGAAAAATCTTGATCACCATATCACTTTTTAGCCTATTTTAGAAAGGAAAACTCTTATTCTGTGACACACAGAAGGGGATGTTTGACTGTTATTTTGGAATGGAGGAAATATTTATCAGTGTATGATGAGCTAAGGAAAAGGATTGATAAACAGTAGTAGTGTTAAAGGTGTCAACTATACATCCTAACAAGTGCCAACTGCCATGTGAGTGAACAGATGTGTTGTTTCAGTGGGCATAGCTAGCTGTTGATTAAAAAATATTTTTGATCTGCATAACCTTGAATACATATTATGGATCAATAGAAATAACGCATTATGGTTATAGTTGTGGTTCATTTACTATCTAATGACAGCACACTTACTATGGAATTTGAACTCTTCTTATTCCCCTCCCCTCCCTCTCCCCTCCCCTCCCCTCCCCTCTTTGGATAAGCAATCAGATTTGCTTTGAATTGACAGGTTAAAAGGGCCAAATATTACATATGTTCCCACATGGCAAGTTGGAGAAGAACTATTTTTGCTTTGCTTTTTATCTCCTGTATATATATATATATATATATACTGAATGTGCTACTGTCATACTCTCTCGCAGGTTTAACGCATTCAGCTTTTGCTTTTGGAAATGAGGCAGGTATCAACAAGTTCCCAATTGACGGCAATTTGGTTCCACATGGAGCACTTATTAAATTTATACAGAAAGGGCTCCAGTACCTAGAGATGGAAGCAAACTTGAGTAGTGTTAGCATGCCTACATCTTTTATTTATTTTTTAACTGTTTTAAATATATATATATATATATATTTTAAAAATGTTTGCATTATGCATTTATGCTGATCGTTGTTTGTTTCAAGTATGCCAGAGCGACACTGATATGGATGAAGATTTCTCATTTATTCAACCTTTGGATCTCATCACAAAGGATGTCTATGAACTGAGGCAAATGATAAATGAGAAAAAGAAAAGTCAACAAAAGGATATAGACAAGGTATTTGACAGGGAAAACGAAAGAGAACCTAGGTGTGTAACTGAGAGGGAAAAACAATATAAGGGGAAAGAACATGAGAAGGACAAAGAGGCTAGCCAAGTATCTGAGAGGGGAAAACAAGATAAAAAGAAAGAGCATGAGAAGGCGAGAGACAGAATAGAAATAGATGAGGACAGAGGAAAACATCATGAGGATTTCACAGATAGAGAAATGGTTATGTATCAAGAAGATAAGGCCAATGTCGAACACAAAGAAAATGGGATCTATGGAGGTAAACTCACTTTGTTTATGGTTCATTTGTTTGCTTTTTTGAGCATACATCTATCTAGATAGCATAATCTAGGCCTGTTTAACATTTGAATATAGCAAGATTTGTTTCTTCTGAGCATTATGTATCTGTCTAGTAGATGACATAATTTAGGAATTAGACTACATAATTTAGGCATCCCTGTTTAACATTTGAAAATAACAAAATTTGTTTGCTTTTGAGCATTATGTGTCTGTCTAGTAGATGACATAATTTAGGAATTATACTATGTAATTTAGGCGTTGCTTACATGTAATTTAGTAGGCTATTTACATTTTTATCAACAAAATGGTCCAAATATAATATGTTATATTTTTGGATTTTTACTAGGACCAGAACCGATGGATATCTCCACTACCTCAACATCTCAGGCCAGTGAAATTCCTATTTTAAATGTTATAATTTTGGAGGGACATACTCGTGAGGTTTGAACACCATCTCTAATCTTCATGCATATATCCTTCTCCTTCTCCTTCTTAGTCGTTTTTTAGCTTCTTTAGCCTTTGCAGTAACATGTGCATTCTTTATTTATTTGTTTTCTCTAGGTTTGTGCTTGTGCTTGGAGTCCAGCAGGGTCACTTCTTGCATCTGGGTGGGTAATTGCGTGTCAAGTTAGATTCCTTGATGACAATTAACAATAGTCCTTTATTTATGTTTTTATCTGTTTAAAAAAAATTGTTGTTTTATTGTATCTACAAACCTTAATGCTCTTCTACTTCTTGCTCTCACTTGTTTGAAACTGTGTTGTATAAAAACTACTGCAGATTATTGTTTCTGCATTCTTAACCTATAGAACTGATTTGGCGAGTCTTATGTGATGAATTATAGCAATGGATAAAATTATAGTGTGCTTAGGAATTTTGGACTAATGTGGCACATTTAATTTCATATCTCTTGGAAAACTATAATATGAATCTGCAATATAACTATCTAATAGGCCAACACTAAAGTTGATAATATTTATTAAAAGTGGTAAATGTCCCGTGAGTTGGAATATTTAGGTCCATCTTAGTGGTTTTATTTATCACTTCTCCTTGGGGCTTTCAAAACCCAAGATTGGCTCCCACTTGGTGCCACTAGAATGACATTATTCTTATCATTTGCCATTTTGGTTTGTGTTATGTGCTATGTGCGTTATTCAATTCCTAATGGTTATAACTTGTAACAATTATACTTATGACGTTATATAGAAAAAATTGTTTACAACCGTTATGGTTAATTATATTTCTTCTAATTTGCATATTGTACTATATGTTTTGTTGCATTCAAACTGAGATGAGTTTATCCCGAAAATCAACTTTTTTCTCTTATGTATGTGAAGTAATATACAAACCATGACCGCTTCTGGTAATTTTAACAGAAAAACACACCCAAAAGGACTGACAAAAAAGAACATGCATTTATACCACCGCACTTGCATCATAAACTTGTAGCGGTCTGCTTATAATATTTGCCTTTTCATTTCCATTGTGTCTCTATCTAGGTCTGGAGATTCAACAGTACGCATTTGGAGTATTGCAGAAAGGATTAACAGATCTAGTATACAAAGTGGCCCTTCAAATGTGCTTGTACTCAAACATGCTAAGGGTAAAGCAAGTGACAGAAACAAAGACATTACAACACTTGATTGGAATGTGAGTGTCATTATAGTTTCTGGCTTATTTTCTTAATGGCATTGGTTGATATCACTTCATCTTATTTGCCAATTTATCTAGATTTGGAGTGAAGTGGTTCTATTGAATTTGATATCCAGGCTTAGAATTTAAACATATACTCCTTCCTCCTTCCGTTTCAAAATATAACACCATCATTGACTTTTTGAAAGTTAGTTTGAGATACTCTCAAAATCAAAAATTGATATAGATTAATCTAATTTTGGTCAATACAATGATGAATGTTGTTGAAACAACTCGGTTCAAATTCCGAGTCCAGAACAAATCTTGGGTAATTCAGAATTGAATTAAATCCATCCAAACAAGGCTTAAATTAATAGCCCAATTGTATGTTTTTGGATCATCTTAACCCACCACAGACTCGCCCAAAAGATCATGACTGAAGATATTATTGTTAGTAACTTAATTCTTTATATGCACAATTTTTTCTCATATCTTTTGATATGAGATTGGAGTGTTACAAATTCTTTCACTTAAATTTTTAACGTCCTCGTCAGAATCGATCACAACACACGGGTCCACAATTTTTTTCCTCTTTAGCCATTGTGGGATAATTCCGGTTGAATTCGTGTCCCTACCTCCAGACCTCTCTCCATTATGGGATAATACCATCAGTCTTCGTGTCCCCACCTCCGGCAACTCGATCGGATCTCCCAATTCGAGCTTTTGAGAGTCGGCTCTGATAACATACGAAACAACCCGGTTCAAATTCCGAGTTCAGAATAAATCTTGGGTTAAATCCCGAGTCTGAATCGAATTAAATCTATCCAAACAAGGCTTAAACTACTAGTCCAATAGTATCTTCTTGGGTCATCTTAGTCTATCACAGGCTCACCTAAAAGGTATGACTGAACGTAATATTGTTAGTAACTTAATTCTTTATATACAGACAAATTTTTTTCATATCTTTCGATATGGGACTGGGTGTTACAGTTGTAAACTATCTAGATAATACTACTAATTATAAGATTTTTTGTTTTGTAATTTTTCAATAAAGCATATTAATTTTGAATTTTAAAATGGCTCTAGTTACTGTTTAAAAGTCAATATTGATATTATATTAGGAACGAAGGGAGTAGGATATGGTTGGCAGTCAAGACAATCCTTAGATCAGTCTTTGTCTCCTTAACTGGAAAGTGGTAAAAGCAACGTGTGTTAGAGTAGTAAAAGGATGCTTATACGCCATAAAAGAAATCTAGTAGTTTGTATGCGTGTTCTCTAGATGTATTCCATGTGATTTTCTTAAGACCATTTTTGAGCTCGGGAATAATCACTACTGAGTGTGAGCATGAGGAGAATTTGTTGCAGTGATTTTTTTGTCAGGTTCAGAGTATTGTGATTCCAACAGAGATGCATTTCTGCTATCCTTTAATTTATTATTATTTTTTAGTTTTTCTTTTAGTTTATCTTTTGGTTGTTGATAAAAAAGTGTTTTAAGGTACGAACCAGTGGTTTCTTTTCTTTCAGTGTTTGTATTCCTTTTTCTTATGAATCATGATTGATTAATTATTTTCCCATACTTCAATGCAGTGGGACGGGTCACTACTTGCAACAGGTTCTTATGATGGACATGCTAGAATTTGGACATCAGACGGTGAGCTGTTATTACATGCATAGGCAAATGTTTTTTTTGTTGTACTCCCAGCTGATAAAGCTTTTTGCATAGATAATGGAACATCAAGTGTAATAGCAATAAAAATGGCCTGCTTTTTTTCTCATCTTTTCTTTTAATTTTTTTTGGTGTTCTATGAATAAATCTCTATATTATAGTAGTCACATGCTTATTGAGACATTGCTCATTGAGTCATTGTCCGCCACAATTTATTGGTTTGGAGTTGGTTTTCTATATATATATATATTTTTGTCTTTTACACGACTTTTCTAATTTGATATCTCTCTGCACAAATTCATTTCAACTGTCTAGGATTATTTTATTGAGTACTCTGGTTTGTTTATGGAAGTTCTGAAAGTTTTTGCAGTATGTTTTTGTTACTTTGATTTTTGGCTATTAATATCTATGTTTTCCTTGATATAATGCTATTGTATATGCACAGAGCCTTTTTAGTGTGTCGTTCTTTAGAACTATAACCGCTTATCTCATGGTTGGAATCTCTCGCCAGGTGAACTGAGAAGTACTCTTAGCAAACACAAGGGACCAATATTCTCTGTGAAGTGGAACAAGAAGGGTGATTACATTCTTACCGGAAGCTTGGACACAACTGCCATCGTTTGGGATGTGAAGGCTAATGAATTGAAACAACAATTTGAATTTCATTCAGGTCCTAAATAGTTAATTTAGTCCTAGATGTTGTTGTTTCCCTTCTTTATAGTTTTCTTTCTTAAAATTGAACTCATAAACCTCTTAACTACAGGTCCAACACTTGACACTGATTGGCAAAACAATGTATCATTTGCAACCTCAACAGATACAATGATTCATGTTTGCAAGATTGGAGAGAAGTGTCCTATTAAAACTTTTTCTGGGCATCAGGTACATCCAAGCTATCAAATGCCTAATTAGTCATGCCTTGCATCAAGCTACCTTAATTTTATAGCTCTCTATGTGCAAATTTATGTGAACAAGTTATCATTATTCTTGATGCAGCGTTTATCTACTGCATGATAATTTCAATTTTATTTATATGCACTCTAGCAACCTAAGTATATAATATTTTCAGCTTAACAGGCCTCCAAGTCCAGGTACTAAGGATTGGTTAGATGTATTTATCTTTCATCTCTGGTTGCATTTGAACAAATATTTTCCACAATTAAGCCATAATTATCTCACTTCTTACCATTTATTAGCTCCTTTTTTTTGTTTGGTTTTCTTAATTTGTAAGGTTCTGTATTTGGCTTTCAATAGTGGTAATGACAATTAAATGAAGTACCAGTTAGAAAATCTGAGTGTTACTCGTCTGTCCTTAAAAAGATTGACACAATTATATTCTAACAATGATTATAAAAGTCAATACTCTTTCTCTAACTAAGGGTCCAAGATAAAAAGTACAAGATTTAACATAAAAGATTAAGAGTTATACTCTGTCTAATAGTGGAACCCAGAAAAATATAATTCTATAATGAGATAAAGTACTTTGACATGAGTTCCACAAAGTTTTATAATTTTGAATTATGTACCTTAACAAAATAATTGAATCATGTAATTCAATAATTCTTTTGATGAAAAAACTTTCTATCAACTTTTTTTTTCCACATCAGCGATTCTTTTGAGAAAAGAGGGAATACATGAGAAACTATGGATTGAAACTTGAAAGAAATTCGGGTTACAGGACTTGAAGCTGATCTTTTGACATTGTTGGGTTTCAGGCTGAAGTTAATAGTGTCAAATGGGATCCAACGGGTTCACTGTTAGCCTCTGGCTCCGATGACACCACCACAAAGGTTATTTTTCTCTACCATAGATGTATAATTTGCAGTTTGAGTGGCATGTCTATTTTGTAGATACATGGTCTCAGGCTCTAGTTTATGGATTTATATCGAGTGAAGCAGCATCACCATGCTTGTCAATAATAGCAGATTTATTTCTCAGTTTTTGTTTTTAGCGTTTTGGATTTGTAACTGAATTTTGATATTTGATGCACAGATATGGAGTATGAAACAGGACAAGTATGTTCATGATTTAAGGGAGCATACTAAGGTGTGTCCGACTATTTCTTTTCATTTTCATATTTTCTGTCGTTTTTCCTTTTTGTCTGTCTCCCTTTGTTATTTCTATGCTTTGAGTTTATTGTCAATATGACCTTGATAGTTTTTTGTAACATTGACGTTCTGCAGGAGATTTATACAATCAGATGGAGTCCCACTGGACAAGGCACAAACAATCCTAATAAGCAACTTGTGTTGGCAAGGTATGCTTTTCCTTTTTCTATGTAAAACTAATTACTCCCTCCATCCGAGAATAAAAGTCCTTATAACTATTTTAGGTAGTCATGTTAAATGTCTAATTACCTTAAATAATTTATTTTTTACAATAATTTGCAAAAAAATACCCTTAGTATTAATTATCAATTTATCATATTTCTATTCTCTATTCTCTATGTCAGAGATTGTGAAGGCCATGATTATCTTTTCATAGATTTTGAATCCCTCCTTGTGTGTGTGTGTAGTTAATTTTAATATACTTCACCAAAATTATCTGGACATTGGCACTTAACCCCAAAAAAACTGCAAATTTTTGGAATATTTGTGTCAAAGCTAAACAACAAGTTATTTTATGTTATTGGTGAAATCTGATCCAAACTTTAATTCAGAGATGATTGTAAAGCTATCTAAAAAGTAACTGGGCCCATTCTTGAGCTGAGGGCCGATAGGTCCGGATGAATTAAGGTAACTTATATTGCATTATATAAGGAGGGGATCCATGATGTACAAATTTTCTAAGAGATAGTAAAACTGTTAATCGCCGATTGTGGACTAGGCCAAACGTTTTGGGTGAAACACATAAAACTTGTGTCTAGTGCGATTGTTTTCTTTGCTTTTGTTTTTCGCCGCGTTGTTATTCTCTTAACACTTTCGTTCAAGGCGCCAAGGCCTTGTGAGAGATTTCTAATGTTTTATAATTGTAGATTTGCATTATATCTGCTGCTTATGTTCTTGGCTTTCCATGTTCCCTAATTATGTTTTGTTCAAAATTTTCCCAGTGCATCATTTGACTCGTCAGTGAAGATATGGGATGTTGAGCTAGGGAGACTTCTGTGCAGCTTGAATGGCCACAGGTACCATATTTACAAGGCTTCCACAGAGTATTTCTTTAGGTTAAATAGTTAATAGTTAATGGTTTTTTAGAAAATATCTTGGTGTATGTTCCCATTTAGTTGATAGAATATTTTTAGGTGAAAACCTTCATCTGAAAGAACTATCCTTTGGAAAGTAAAGGAATATTTTGTTTGCGTTAGTTTTATGATGTAGTTAGCTTATTTATCAAAAATACGAGTATAAAAAATTGAGTTTTATTCATGTAGCTTGTTTTGAATGACTTAACTACTGTTAGGAAAACAAAAAGGATGTGTTTTTCTTGGCTGAACCTACTTACACTGTGCAACTTAATTGCTTTATGTTTCAATCGTCTTCTCTAATAATGTAATAATAAGTTTGATTTCTAATGTCCTTATCCAGGACTGTTAGCCGAAAATTCTCAACTATATCCCACCATCATACTTGTACCTAAAAAAAATTAAAAATAAGTATTACACATGTTTTGATGGGCTGATTTAAATGGCAAAAAAAAAGGGAGAATCATCTCAAGACTTGTGTGCAGTTAATGACTTAAATACATTCGTACCGATTTGGTATTGGCTATTAAATTTGTCTACAGTTTGGATGTGGATGTTCAGTTGTTCACAACCTTGACTCTCTATGGATCTTCTGTTGTTGCCTTTTTATGCTTTGTTACTTGAGGTTATAGTTGTCAAATCGTAAATCGTATCATGTATCGAAAGCCCTCATATTGTGTTTCGTGAATCGTATCGTACAATTTGAAATAAAATAAAAAATATGGTAAATATATATTTAAACATATAAAACACACAATTTATTGAACAATCAAACATATTAGCTTTGACTATATATAAAAAGTAAATATTATTATAACCTAAAAATAAAATTTAGTCAAAATACTCTAAATTGATTATTAAGATATTATTTTAGTAATGTTTATAGAGTAATAAGAGAAAACGAAAATTTAGATTCACCTTTAAACTATAAAATAAAAGAGAATAAATCAAATTAACAAGTAGAGATTCTACTTGTGGAAAGTGACATGTGAAAAATAAAACTATATTTTGTAGAAGAACATGTGAAACTCTAAAACATGTTTAGAGACTTATAAACGATATAAAATATGTTGACATTAAAAAACCTCTTCATTTGAAATGTTAGCAAGCTTAAAAGTTTTGCTTTTACTCTTTTAAATCTTCATAAAAACTTTTTCAAGTATGTTGCTAACTTTTAAAAAATATCCGTGCATTGTATCATTTTCGATTAAATCGGATATGTATTGTATCGTAATTAAATCGTATGATATGGTGTCATATTCGATTCACCTTGCGATATGTATCGAATGCGATTGTGATAACTATGCTTGAGGTTTATAGCATTGCAACTCCCCCTCCCTTTTCAGATATCAGTTTATGTAGTCATGCTTTTAGTAATTTCTTAACTAGTGTATACTGATTGAATTGCCAGGAATGCTGTACACTCTGTTGCTTTCAGCCCGAATGGTGAGTACTTGGCCAGTGGATCTAGGGATAAATCCATTAACATTTGGTCATTGAACGAAGGCAAGATTGTCAAAACATATAATGCCAATGGGAGCATATTTGAGGTCTGCTGGAACAAGGAGGGCGACAAGGTTGCAGCTTGCACTAATAAAAACACAGTTTGTGTGTTGGATTTCAGAATGTAGGCTCGAATTTCTGTATTACTTAATCCAGAAAGAGAGTTGCACACATCCTAATTTCCCTTGTAATGGTACTTTTTTCTGGACACCGCGAATATTGGGTTATAAGGATTATTCTTCGGTGCTTAATGGAAGGATTAAGCTGATTGCTTCTTTGCATTTAGCAGTAGGGGATGATGGATTTAGGGAAGGAGAAAAACGGGGGACCTAATTTCTACTGGGAAGTTTCAATGGCTCATTAATTTCATGCATCTTTAGCTTATGTATTAATTCTGACTTAGGTCGTTGCCTTTGGTGTTTTGAAAGATGTATGTATATGGGTACACAGATCTGCTCAAATTGTTTTTTGATTAATTAAGGATGCTGATATTTCCAGCACAAATGAACAATAACTGCGCTAGAAGTATCATTTCCTTTCAACTTGCCGGTCTTTAGACCATAAAGGAGATTTAGGTCTCACTTTGAGAGACTGCTTGAGATATCTGTGGTCAATTATATCAATTAGTTGAATGTGCTGTAATTATATGCTGTGGTTCACATTCTTTTCTCTTTTTTTTTTTTTTTTCTTATAAATATTTTATATATTTATTTTTAGGTTTTAAAGATTTATAGGTTTATTTTATAGTGGATACGAGGGTTCACATGGTACAATAGCCTTTGTTTAGTAAATAGTAATGGGTGAAGAATATTGTGTGTTTTGTATATTATGAGGAGATGAATACAGTGCAATTTTTGGTGCTTTGTAGAACAGTGAACACAACACATTTTATTTATAGAAAAGTTAGTGGCCACTAAATTGCCCCTCAGCCGATGGGTTGATGTGAGTAGGGATCGAGTTAAAGAGAAAACATATTCTTTTCTGTTGCTCGGTCCGTTTACACTCTTGGCGCTTAAGCAAAGTTTTATTAAAGAGTAATGCTTTAGAAGCATGAGCTCTTGAGATTTAAGAAAAATGTTAAATTTTAGTCGAATTAAACAAAAAAATAAATAAAATATTATGAAAATAAATTATACATAAAAATTTTATATAAAAAAGAAGAAGCCGAACCTAATAATATACTACACTACTAGCAAAAATTCTCGTTGCAAGCGCTGTGACTGATCATGTCAAATGTCAATAAAATAAAATAAAAGATCTGACTCATCAATCCATCACCACATGATTGATTGTATCTAAAATCTAAAAGAAAACAAGCTTCACCACCAAAGATAAAGTTCCTTTCATGCTCATTCCTCACAATCATTAACCCATTATATTATATGAGAGAGAATGAGAACAAAAGAGAGAGTGAGAGAGAGTAACTCTTTATTGGGGGTGGGCCGTGGGGGGAGTTTTAGAACAAGATTATGAGAATAAGTACGAACAAGTGGTTCTATGCACTTCTCCTTCTGTACATATATAATAATACCCCCCTAGGCCCCTATCGACTTGCTAAAAATGTAAAATAAAAAAATTTAAAAATATTATCTTCTTGAGAAATGAGAGATTTGTACTTTCAAAAGTTATTTTGATAATTTAATTTGGAACTTCTACACACTTTCAAAATTTTGTATTTTGAATAAGAGAAATATATAAGAAATTGGTAATTTCGCATGAAATTTTCATATGCAACTCTTCACATAAATGTTGAGTCCATTTATCATGAAATTTGTGAAATTATTATTATTATTTTATTGCTAAAATTATCAAATTCTTAATATATATTGCCTATCTTCGTCAATCCTAACCCCATTTTTGTAAAGCCCAGCCTTTTCCCAAAAAAGTTGTAATAATACATCATATGTTATATCATCACGTGTAATAGGAACCATAGGGTATGAAAATGAATTAGTATTATTCTTGTCCCCTAGCGTAGACCCTTGTCTTTCATGAAATTTATAAAATACATTTTGTAATTAAAAATATTATTTAAATAACTTATACTTCATGTGAGGAGGGTTTTAAAGAAATATTATTTTTTATATATAGGAATATCAATTTAAAATATATAATTTTTTATAATTTATTTTTATTCTTTGTTTTCCCCGTAAATATATATATATATATATATATATATATATATATATATATATATATATCTAAATTTAATAATGATGATGTAATATAAAATTACACTGATAAATTTAGAATATTGTATTATTTTATTCTAATATCAAAAGAAATTATGATGTACTTTTTCTGGGATATATATATATATATATATATATATATATATATATATTCTTTTATTCCTTTTCACCGAATATGTATTTAAATTTAAGCACTTTTCAAAGGATAAATTTTAAAACTTGACCTGACGATGTCAGAGTGACTTTGCAAGACATCAATGTCCCGACACATATGTTGGACTTGTATACGTTTATCATCTGATCAGGCTTATTTAATACTAATCTGTTATCCTAACGAACAAGATGACTTAGTTTATATACTCCGTTCCAAAATAATTTTTAACTTTGCTTTAAATAAATAATCAAAATAACTTCTAAAAATGTAAATATATACGTACAATAACGAGTGTTTCATTTCTCAAGATAAGTTATTTTTTAATTTTTACATTTTAAATAACTTGATTTGAAACTGAGGGATCAATGTATTTTGTACTTCACTTATTTTTGTAAGAGAGTCAAATTATGTATTGCGATAAATTTATGTCGAATTACAATTGTAAAATAAATTAATACATGAGATTAGGTAAATTTATATATAAGAGTGATTCACTTATTACACATCTCTCTACCATTAATACTTATTTACGTAATTGACACTTAAAAAATCGACGGACACTAATCTATAGCCAACGTTGTAAATTTAAGATTATCCTTACAACAAATCGTGACCATCCAATCACATATCTAACGGTTAAATTGATATTCCGTCTGCAGTTTAATTTCGCGGACGGAACATATATCTAAAATACCCTTTCTTGTTCTAAAAAAATATCTTTGGCATCCGTAGTATTAAACTGCGGAGCCTGTTGATAGACACATAATTCATACATTTTATTATCCCTAATTTTGTCATTTTAATTATATTAGTTTATTAAATTAATATGTTTTATTTTATTTTGTAGAATTTAATATTTATCACAATAAAGTCAAAATATTGGCAATCAAGCGATATTTAATACTCTTATTTATGTAAGGAATATCTAAAAAGAATCCTGCAAGGAGAAAGAAAGAGGTGGAACAATCTTGGTGTACAAGTCAAATCCAACAAGAGAAAAGAAAGTTAGGTATTGTATTAGTTTAGGTTAGGAGTAGAAGTAGATTAAATTACGTTTTCATTGTACGTTCATTGGATGATCGTTAATTAAAGGGAGTTTTCTTATTTATTTTTAATCTTCTTCTTTTCTTTATTTTAGTTAGTTTAATTATTCTCCATGTCTAGCTAATTTCTTTCATAATTTTTTTTCATCTAGGATGAAGATGAAATTAAATAATTATTCTTGATAATATTTTTCATCACTTCTATTATTATTATTTTTTTATGTTTAATTGATTTCGCCTTTATGTTTCATTATTGAAATACCTTCGTTTTATAGTTCTCATGTGATTTTAAATTAATTAAGAGATTTTGATAAATTATTGTTAAGATATGAGTTTTTCATAATCCATGCTTGCTTTCAAGTTAATCCTTAAATTTTCATAATCTATTTTTGCTACATTAGTTATAAAATTATTAAATTAAAGGGAAGGGAGATCAAAATCATAGATAAGTTATAAAAATAGAAGAGATTGAATTATATGTTATGTTTATTATTTAACGGATTCGGATTCCTAGATTGTCTTCTCATTATTAGTTTTTATATTTTAGTTAATCAATTTTTAATCTTTATTTCTAATTCGCCAAAAATAAATATTAAGGATATATTAAAATTAATCTAGTCTTTGTAGGTTCGACCCGTACTTGTCAGTTCTTCAATTAGACACTATGCACTTACAGTATATAATTTTAACACATTACCTATTGCAAGAGAGGAGGGAGAGAGGAGAAGAAAGGCCCATCTCTCTCAATATCAATTTTAAAATACCAAACATACATTCTCTCTAAATTTCCAAAACGTTACTATTTCTCTAAACTCTCTCTTTCTTCTTCTTCTCTCTCTAAAACTTCGATTTTCTGCTCCTCTTATCACCAACTTGAAGAATTTTCTTTTAAAAAAAACATATCTATACACATACATATACGCAGAATTTTGTATATAATATAAAAAAATAAAATTATAATTATAATTATAATCTGTGTCCTTGATCTGAAGAAGAACTGAATAAAATGGTGAATTCTTAGTTTTAAGAAACATTTGAGAGATTTATGAGTTTAGAGAGAGAAAGTAAACAGGTTTTTTTTATTTTAGTTTTTATTGATTCACAATCATAGAGTGAATTAATAAAATAGTGGAATCAATTATTTGGTATCTGCAGTTTAATATTAGGGAGCATAAAATAATAAAAAATATTTAAATTTGGCCAATACTTTCTCAATTGGCCAGCAGCGTCCACAGTTTAATACAGTTGACGATTCTTATTTAATTTAAAAATGACGTCGTTTTTCAATTGATCAGTTATCCTCAACTTAGCTGATCAACTCAAATGAATTAGGAATAGGGATGATAACGGATTACTTCAAGAATGATTCGGCTATTTAAAATTCCTTCCGAGTTCAGGATCTGATTTGGCCAATAATGTGACGCCCCTAAAATAGGTATACATCACCTATTCGAGAATCGCCAAATACATGGTATAGATGTAATATAAATACAATCTTAATTATCTGACAACAAGAGAGAGTGTGAGTTTAAATACAAATATTGTCTTACAGACAATATCCACTCTCGAATAAGTCCTCATTACATTTATTGTCACACTATTTAACGAATAGTGAGGACTACTAGCTAATACTATCATCCCACCATCACTCGCTCCCCAGACTCATCCCAAATACGTTCTCATTTCTTGAAGAGAACAGTGAAAGAAAGGGTGAGCTCAACTAGCCCAGCAAGAAATATTATGACTAAGATAATGTAGAATAAATTATCATTAGTCTCCAACAATGTTAAACTGATAAAATACAATAAACATCAAGTTTAACTGCAGCGGACAAGTAATCCATTAAAAGAGTCAAGTAGAGAATAAAATCTACTATCTTTTATGATTTAAAAGATTTTTCATCACTTTTATCGGCGAGACTCGACAATAAATAATCCACATCATCGAATCACCCCTGCACTTTTCTGACGAGGATATTCTTTAATATCACGACCACAAATTATCCATGCACTACTGAGCCAGGGACATTCGTGTATTCATCAATGGTCATGATCATGCCAACAACCGTCCATCAATGCACTACGGACCAATGAGGACTTTTATCACATCATTTGTAACATTACGGTCATGATTACGAATAATCCACGGTCATAATCATACCAAGTCCATCTACATGCACTACGGGCCACAGATGACTTTCAAAAAAAAAATATAAACATGAGGATGATGACAATGATATAAGAATTCAATAAAACAAGTTCACGAATTAATTTATTCAGAAACTAATAATGTTCAAATTGTCAACATGATACTTCTTTGTAGAGTAAAATTCAAGAATGCTCAGAAGAATATTTCCATGAAAGATACTGGATGAAATGCAAATATCAAGAATATTCCACTAATTTCATGGAGTATAGAAGTCAAAACTTTAACCAACTGAGTATAATAAAGAATGGAATAACAAAAAAAATCACCATGCATGCGGTACTTGGCATAGACGAGTTATTCAACGAGAATAATAAGTAATGGAACGAGTCGGTAGAAATTAATGACCGCGGATATTCAACCGGAGAATAATAAAGACGGAATAATAAATAATGGAACCAGTCCCGGCGTAACATTACAGCGAGATATTACGACGAGAATAATAAAAAGGCGGAATAATAAATAATGGAACCCGTGTGCAGCGTAACGCACGAGGCAGTGATATTCAAACAGAGATAATAAAGATTTTAACCGAGTCCGGCGTATAACGCATGAACATGATGTTCAAATGTAATAATAACGAATAGAATAACAACGAAATCACCAAGTATAGGGTAGTCGCATATACTGAGTTATTCCAATAGAATAATAAAAGACCTAATAACGAAGTTCTCTTCATGAATAAAAAAAAAAAATAATACCCACTACCGTAAAAAGAAAGCGAATATAAGAGTAGTTAAGTAGCGAGAATACTTTTCTTCTTTCTCTCATGCAGGTTTATCTCTCTAGAGTTTCAAAGAAATTAAGTAAGAAAATAATGAAGGAATAAGCTTCTATTTATAAAAAAGTGGATTTGCATATAATAATAACTAACTCATGAGCGGTCCAGTTGATTTACTTTTTTAATCGGACGGTCCATATTTAAAGTAAAATCTTTTAAATAAAATATAATATATATTATATAAAATATATATATATATAATACATATATTTCACCCACTATATATATATATATATATATATATATATACACCCACCATCTATATATATATATATATATATATATATATATATATCACTCCACCACTCTATCACTCCATAATAAACGGATGAAAACTCTCCACCAAATTCCATTATCACCCAAAAGTACATCATCATATATAAATATATATATATATATATATATAAATTATATAATATATATAATTTAACACATGCATATCTATATATATATATATACTATATACAACTTTCTCCTGACCATTTCATTTCCCTTTCCCCCACCCTAACTCTTCTTTCAAATGTGGGTCCCACTCTGGGCCCCCACCTCTTATTATAACTTTCTACCGATTATTTTGAAAAATGGGTAAATGGGGTCCATAAAATAAGCAAAACTGAGTGACTTCTCACGTAAACATCAATAATCAATACTGGTATACTCTTGTTATGCGACCACGCCAGACATCTTGTACTTTACTACTGAGTAGTAGTTCACAAGATCAATGGTAAAACTTCCTGCAGTATTTTTATAAAAATATTTTTGTCGTTTTCTCAATCCGATAATAATTCTGTTGTGGGGTCCACCAATGATTGCGCCGTTGTACGAATATTCCCTGCTAAAACGAATATTCCCCAACCAATCGAATATAATATAACAACTTGCATATTTTGCAGAATTTATAAATACTACCCACAACTATAACATTATATTAAATTTATTCCATAATATTCAAAAATGATAATTATAGAAAATTCATCTTTATTCAAAAAGTTGGGGTCTTACAAATAATAATGCCTGAAGTCTCATTCCTGAAATATACCATCCAATCTATAATATTTCTTCGACAAGATCAAAAGCTGCAATCGCAGTTTTTGAAATTACACACACACACACACACACACACACACACACACACACACACATATATATATATATATATATATAGGGAAATGATCCATAGCAAGTATTTGTTATGGATCAAAATTGGGCAAATAACATCTTAGTCGTCCATTCCAATAATCAAGCGCTATGATTAAAAATAATACACGCCTTACGCCAGACGAAGTAGCGTACGCTAAAAAATCCTAAAGCCCATACGCCAGACGGTCTAGCAGAAGCTAGAAAAATAAAAAATCCTAAAGCCTATAAAGCCTGTTATTGTTGAGGTAGAGAGTTTGGACGGTGGAGAATAAGGGTGATATTTGTCCTGACAACCGGTTGAAGCTAAGATCAACGTCTGGAATGTAACCGGTGAATTGATTTAGACTAAGGTCTAAGTAGTTCAACCGATTCATCCGGGCTAAGAGCCGATCCACTGGACCGCTCAACTGGTTCCACGACAATGAAAGGTATTGAATGGAGGGATGGAGTGCATCTGGCGTGAAATGAACCGGTTAACTTCGTTGTGCGTGAGGTCGAGTCGGGTTAGAGATCGCGATATAAGCCGGGGATTGAGTAGGTGAGACGATTATGCCCAAGGATGACGTTAAATCAACGCCAGTGAACTTCCGATTGACTATGGAATACTTCCCGTGAGTGATTGTAGCTTAAGTCCATCGTTCGTAACCCCCGAAGTCGACCCAGTCGTCGAATAGGCCCGAGATGAAATTCAACTAACGGCGAGGAACCTGGAGGTTTTCAACTAAGACAGAGATGACGACGAGTACCCATTATCCGCCAAGAGCGGCGGTGAACTTCGGCGAGAGAGGTTAGCTTTCGATAGTAGGATCTAACGGTAGGTGAGACCAGGCGTACCAACTCGGGGGATCACCGAGATTTAAAGCGATCACCTTGTTCTTTGTCATGATAAATCTTGAAAGCAAAGTTACAAGGGTCGTAGTGAAATCCCAAGAGGTAAAATAATTAGAAATGGCATATCATCCAAAGATTTCTGAATAGTTTGAAGAGAGAAAAATCAATTTGGTCCAACATTGGAAACACTAATACACTTTGGTGAAGAAAAATTAACGAGCACATAGAAAAAATCCCATCTTTTTCATCTATTTACAACGTGCTTTAGGATTTTTATTTTTCTAGCTTCCGCTAGGCAAATGTCAGCGTATGGGCTTTAGGATTTTTTAGCTTTCGCTACTTAAATCTGGCGTAAAGCGTGTATTGTTTTTAATCACAACGCTTGATTATTGGAATGGACGACTAAGATGTTATTTGCCCAATTTTGATCCATATGAAATACTTCATGGATCATTTCATATATATATATATATATATATATATATATATATATATATATATATATGCTTATGGTGTATGATTGTTTCTTTTTTTATTGATGAAGGTGCTACTAGTTTTATTAGCAATGTGGAATGTCGCCGTATTAATTTTATTTTTATATATATGCAGTATATTGCAATTTAGTTTTAAATTATTTAAACTTAGTATAGTGGCCAAATTCGATCCAAAACTCTCTCTCTCTCACATCTCTTGCACCAGCTGGCTTCGTAGTTTAATACTATGAATGCAAAAGATAATGTTTTGGACATGTTTTGTGTTCGCAGAATTAACGGGAGATCAATTTCATCGTTAGATCTGTGATTGGACGATCACAATTTATTATAAGATTATCTTTAATCTTAAATTTATAATGTTGACTATGAATCGGTTATATATATATATATATATATATATATATATATATATATATATATATATATATATCATATTTTCCTTTAATTACAAAAAGACTTGATGTTTTGCGATTATAGTTAATATAGAAAATAAAGAAGATAACTACAGAATCCATATATATCTTGCATGGCCAACGATAGTAGATGACATCAAGGGTGGAGCCAGGAATTAATTTTGTATTGGGCCACCAAGTACCAATTATATCCACAAAAATTGTCCCACCGAGATCAATCACTAATTCAAAATCATACATAGTAGTAAGGTTTAAAGGTACATAACATGCAAGGAAAAAGGAAAACAAAACACACTATTGAAGCTGCATCCTTCTATGCTTTGTAGAATAAAATTCGTCTATTATGGAATCTGAATCGATATCTTCAAGAAGCTCTCGTTCAATGTAAATCATCATAGAATCTGCTAAAAACTCCTCTTCCATTTTATTGCGAAGAAGCGGTTTTAACATGTTTCATAAATTGAAAATGCTGGATTACGTCGTGGTACGTGGAAACAGTAGATTCAAAACAAGACGAATCAATCTATCAATCAAATTATAAGTCTGCAACTTATTTGTTTCAACTAATTAGCGACCTGATTCGGTGATGGTGGACATATTTTGAAAGCTCTGATGACGGAGCACATCAATTTTATAATGATTTAGTTGACATCTCAAATAATGCATTTCTTGCTCACTGAAATCTTCTGGATAAAATTTCTCAGCAAGCTATCAAATATCATCAACTTTGAATGATTTAAAGTTGTCATTCGGTTCTAAAGCTGAGCTACGTATAAGGAATTCCACTGCTTCATCACTAAATCTAGAATTCAACTCTTCCTGCTGAAAATCTATTGCTGAATTAAACACATCAAAATAATAATGTTGGCAAACTGTAATCGATTCTTTTTGTTGGCATGAACGACCGGTAGCCTTTTTGAATGAAGCATTCATATCTGGTATGTCAATGTCATTTTGTGTGCAAACTGATTGCACATGCTTATGGAGATGATCAAATCCCTCTTCTCTCAAAGTGTGAAGTAGTGCTTTAGTAGTTGAGACTAGATCCATGGCATTTACAATGTCAAGAGATTTGTGCTGCAAAGCTCTACAAAGCAAATCAGTAATCCCCATAATTTTATGCATCATATATAGAGTGAAAATAAAATCAAAAGACCTCATTATAATTAAACAACCACCAGCTTCTCCACGCATAGAGTTAGAGGATCCTTCTTCAACAATACTTTTACGCACTAAAATAGTTGCACCATACATATCAATTAAGCTGCAAATAGAATCAAAATGAGAGCTCCACCGAGTAGCTCCACTCCGATGTAGATTACAAATCTTATTAATGCCTCTACCAGTATCACGTTCACCAGAAGCTATCATACATACAATTTCAATAGCTTGAGCAGAATGTAACTCAGTATGTCATTTGGGAGAAGCACCAATGAGATTGATAATGGTTGTTAGTTTCGAAAAAAATTGCCAAACTGAAATCTCTTTTGAAGAAGCTGCAACTAATGCTAATTGTGATGCAATGAGCAAAGCAATGAAAATAATATGCGTATGGAGAATATTTAAGAAATAGAGCTTGAAGTCCGTTCCAAGCACCGCGCATATTACTAGTACCATCATACCCTTGACCTCACATATTAAGGATATGCAAATTAGCTCGAGCAAGGACATTAGATATTTCTTTCTTCTAACTTTGTTTGCAAAAATATGCAAAATTTATTTCTGAATAGTCGGTGAAGTATATTTAGCATTTTTCGGAGCTTGCTCTAAGACTACATCACCAATGTTAACGTTCAATCGGCCCATAAGTCTTATCATCTCTATAAAATTACCACAATTTTTAGAAGTTGGAGATTCATCATGACCTCTAAATTCACAAGCTTGCAAGCTAAGACACTTTATACTCTCAATTGTTGCTGTAAGTCACAACCGATTCTTCTGAACTTCTTCTAGAGTTTGTGTATTCAAGACTTTGTCAATATGTCCAGTTACTTTCATCAAGTCTTCAACATTTCCACTGCATTCTATATGTGGTGAAGTAGGACCTCTCACATACATCAAAAGTGCACATCTAAATCCATCATTAACCCTCTTCCAACTATTAAACCCTTGATGTGAATGCAGGGATGAAGAGGCACCTTATTTTGAAAAACAAAGCATGAAAAAAAAAAATCGCATCCTTTGATGGAGAGTACTCTAACCAAGGAAAGGATTGAAACCACGAATATTGAAATTTTTGATTTTGTGAGCTCTGATTTAGTCCTTGATACTTCTGCCAACTTAGGTTGATCTGGACCCATTTTGATATAAGCTCTCCTAATTTCATCTCGTTGATTAACGGGATGTTGCCACATAGGGATCCGAATCCGGGATCCCGATTCGAGAATCTAAGATCAATTTCAACTCTTTGAGATTTGGAAAGGGGTGGTTGGTGATCTGAGATATTAACATTAGATGGAGAATGCCCTTCACTAGCTATCGTTGATGCACTTTCTCTTGGTTTAAAGAAAGAAAACAAAGTTTTTTCTCTCTTGCTTCCTTGACTTTCCATTGTGGCTTATAAGATTGCTTAACAACTGGATTTTTAACAAAAAAAATGATTCAATTGAAAGGTTGAATGAAAGATGAAGGAAGGCGCACATTAGGTTAAAATTTATAAACTGTGTTCCAATTCAGAAGCACTCCATCTTAGGTTCTTAACTTTGAACTTACATACCTACCAATACATGAAAAATAACATTCCAAGTTTCTAGAATAGCTAGCAATTTATGTCCACTAAAATCACATCTATCCACTAAAATCAAAACTAGATGCAAGAAACCCTACATTACCATTTAGCAAGTACACAGTTATCCAACATGAAGCCTCGAAAGAACTGAATTCAGTTATGATTTTGCGTTAATACAAATGACACGCAAAAGAAAAGTTCATAAAAATCGTTTGAATTGTCTACATCGCCAAATCCAGGACTTAGCTAAAGCACAAACAGAGTAAGCTCAGTTAGTTCTACTAATACAAGAGCTTCAAACTAAAGCACAAACAGAGTAAATTAGCTAAAGCTAAACAGGACTTAGCTAAAGCACAAACAGAGTAAATTCATGAATAATCGAGCTTAAAAATCCCAATGGAGCTTCAAACTAAAGCTCAATTAGTTCTACTAATACAAGAGCATTGAATTCCAAAGCATTTGATATCGCATCCAATTATAAAAAATCACAATACCCACAATCTATAAGGTCTAATTTAAGAATTACCACACACAAACAAATGCATATAGTATAATTTAATACAGTTCAAATGACTCTTGTCCACAATAAACACAAACAGAGTCTAAGAAAAAGGAAATTTTAATCACTCCCTTACCAATTGAAGCCCATACAAAAGAATCCGCCTTTCTCGGTACCCATCTCCTGATAGCTTCACCGGTGACCGACCAAAAATGATATGGCAAAAATCTTGCAGATGTGCTCCGTGCTCCTCTTTCTTAGCCCTAGATGTGCTCCTCTAGTCCTCTTGCAGTCTTGCTCCTTGCTCGGTAGTACTGAGTATCCTGTTCCGTTCCTTTTTCTTGAGATTACTTGGGCTTTTGTTTGTTGGCTAAAATATTGGGCTGGGCTAAGATATATAAATAATAATAATAAAAATTTAATTTGACCCAGGCTACAACCCAACCCAGCCCCTACATGGCTCCGCCCCTGAATGACATAAGCATACCCTTGGTGGGAAATTAAGTATTGAGAAAAAAAGAGAGATAATTAATTTATAATTTAGTATATATATATCCTTTGCTACTTCTTTTACATCATCATCATGTTATAATTAATAATATATATATATATATATATATATATATATATATATATATATATATATATATAGGTCCCTCCATTCCTCTACATACATTAAAACAATTAATCCTTGAGAGGCTTCTATATATATATATTTAAGATCAAACACTTGTATATTTTCAAACTTGTCCTTAATTTAAGTCCCAATAAAATTTTCTTTAATTGCTTACTTAATTTATTCAATGAGCTCATCATCGGTTTACAATCAAACAGATGATGGTGAATCTGAATCAACAAGTGATGATGATAACTTGGGTAATGCATGGTTGAGTTTAGGCCTCAATTGTTCAACTACTAATGGGCGGAACACTACTAATTAAGAAGCTGCTATTCTCATGCCATTTCTGCATGAGAAAGTTCAATAGTTCACAAGCTTTGGGCGGTCACCAGAATGCACACAAGAGGGAACGAGGAGGACAATCAAAAAAGCAAGTTTCGCACAAAATGGTAATGGGCTTACCCTTTGTATCTCCGGCAGCAGCCTGTTCTCTAGGAGTCCAGGCCTATTCACTCGTGCACAAACCAAGCAGAGAAGGAAGCACTAACTTGGTAGCAAGATTTAATAATGATGCCAACGGTATTGGATTATTGGGTATGGCCTGGAGAGCTAATTTGTTGTTTGATGAAGTTGATCCAATATGGGCAGGTAATTTTCGTATGGAAGACGACGGGCATCAACTACTGGACTTAAATCTCAGCCTATAGCTAGTTTTAACATTAATTAATTTTTGTATCTATTATTATATATTACGTACTTTCAGTCTGGATTAATTAATTGCTATTTTTTTTTGTTTTGTTAGTACTGTCATAAAAAATAAAATAAAAAACTTAAAAAAGAGTGAGATATATCCATTACTTTTTTAAATTTAATAAAATTTATTTCATCCAAGAGTTCACAAAATCATGCATGCATGAAGATATATACTAGTATATATAATACTGTATGCCATCTGGGTTAAGCCACGAGCAACCTTGTTCCCCTCCCACGTACATGTGTATAATCATTAATGGCCCAAAAACCATTCTTCAACTGAATACAATCCCCAATCACTTGATCCGAATTCGAAAGAGAAGTAGATCGAACTCAAAAATAACCCTTTCATTATATATCCAGAGAAACTTAAAAAATATATATATTAGGAGTATTAAAATTTATAGAATTTTTAAATAAATTTATTTTTGTGGGAGAGGGAGAGTATGTCATTGGAAGCATGTTTCATTAGAGCAAATATCAGTTTTTTTTGTTGCTAAATTTAAGATTGTATAAAAGAAAGAGCATATACAATAGGAGAAGAGCATACCCCAGATCAAAATAGCGGGGACCTCATATGCGTAACATATGAGATGCCAACTATATAACAAAGTAAACTAGACAACGTATACTAAACATCCCAAACAAGAAGGGTACTATCAACAAGTTTAGCACGATGAAACTTAGCAAAAGAAACTAATCAGTGGACGTCGCAGTTTTGCTCACCCCAAATTGTGTAAACAATTGTTGCAATGGTTAATTTAAATATCAATTTTGAAACTCTTTTTTATGGCTAGGTTATGAGAAACCCAATAAAGAATGACTTGTGATCAATTTGAGGGAACATTAACCCAACCTCCATAAGAGAGAGCATACATGAGGATGGAGCCCGAATAAGCACATTCAAAAAACAAATGAGCACGACTTTCAGTGTGATTAGTGCAACGGCAGCAAGTAGGGTCTACGATATGACACTACAAGAAAAAAGCTTTATTCCGACGGAATATTTCGTCGGACCTAGTCCTATTCCGTCGCACCTAATCTATTTTCGACGAAAAAGTCTGTCCGAAATTCAGTCGTAAATAATCGCGTCGGAAATAAGATCCGTCGAGAATTCTGTCGGATATAATTTATTTTCGACGCACTTATCTCCGACTGATTTGCGTCGGATATAAATTATTTTCGACAAAAAATGTATGACGAAACTTTCCGTCAGATAAAAAGGTCCTATTTCCGACGGACGTATTCTCTCGGAATTATCTTATTTGTGATTGAAAATTAAAATAACCCAAAAAATTATAAAAAATGACTGCTTATTAAGGTCGACGAAATTTTCGTCGGATATAGGATATTTACGACGGATGTAGTTCCGTCGAAGATGGAGTATTTACGATTGAAATTAGAATATTTCAACAATTATTAAAAATTGTTTTTTTGTTATCTCCGAGGGAATTTCCGTCGTAACTACATTATTCCGTCGGAATTAACTACTTTTTTTTTTTTGAATACATATTTTAAAAATTCAGTTTCCAGGTGTTTAAACCCATTAATGTACCTGTAACCTGTCACAACCCAATACATAGTATTATAAACCTGTATCTCACATTCAAATATGCAACATAGCACTAAAACGTAATCTTCAACTCATTATCATTCACATTCACATTCAAATATCCACCAAAACATATTATAAGCTAACCAATTACAAATATAAGCTAATGTTCCATAAATGTTAAACAATATAATTTACAATAGTTGTACAGACGCAATTAGACACTACAATATATACAAAAGTTCTACAATATCATGAATATATACAAATGAACTATAAACTAGTAAAAGTATCATCATCGGTGAGGTGAACGATTGGCCAGTACTTCGATCTGGTGTATGGAAATCACCCTTGTGCTCCTGCCATCATCGCCACCCCTGCGTCATCATCGCCATTACCCTGTTGATAGAATCAAAATATAAATCATTAGTCCGTATATATATATATATATATATATATATATTAAATTAACAAACTAGCCTTAATTGAAAAATATAAACAATAAGAATACCAGAGTAGGTGGGGTAGGACGAAAAGCCTCCTCGAGAGGTAATCACCATCCGAGCATCTCGGCGCCCAAGTCGAATCGCCTCCCCGAGGTAATCCGTGCTTTTCTGCAGAGGCCCTCGCTATAATATCCTCGAGCAATCTGGTGAAGATGAGAACTGAAGGCAATCACGACGCCGAAAGACCGGATCGGTATGGAACTTATCCGACACTACCCTATCACCACCGCCGAAGAATATATCGTCATCCAAGCCGGCCTTGCGTATGAGATGGTCCGACATGTGCTCTTGACCTTTGGCGGGCCGAGCCTATAAAGAGATACAAATTAGATTCTTAATAATAATTTATATAATGTGAAAAAATCGGATAATTTCATGAAACATAAAAAAATATTACCTCCAGGAAGTGTATATGCGGGTATCCTCGGCAGACCCAACACTCGATATCTGCCGGTACTGCTACTAGGGGGATCCTGAGACGCGACCCATAGTCTCAGCTCCTCATCCCGATCTAATACAATATCGGGAAGAGGGGTGGCGGAATCTAACGGCTCAGAACCCCTTCTAATAGTCTCTAGCTTAGCTATACGCTAGTCCCGAAGCTTCTGAAATTGGTCCTATAATGTATTCTGTATACGTATGTTAATTATATCATTTTATTTACGATTAAATATTATTAAAAGCTAAATAGTAAGATGAGTTTTTCCCGTATAGCTAAAGTCGCTCGAGACAAAGCACGCTTTCGTCTCTTAGGCGTGTGGGCTCGATCCCAAAACTCTAGCATGGTAGGATCTCGGCCCAAGGTCCTCCCCAATGCCTAATACAAACATTCATAAAACATGTCTTAAGTATTTGTGTGAGAAATTGACACATAAATAACTAAATACTACAACGACTTACTTATCGTCTTCGCCTCCTCGAACGATCGAGAACCCAAATGGTGTGTACTATCCGGAGTGACCACGGTTCTTCTTCGCCTACTCACTACTTTTTTCTTGAAGTCATCACCTCCCAAGGAGCACACACATAGCCTCCCGTGCTAAATCGGAGACTATCACGAGGTCGATGATCTCTTATAGTGGTCCCAGTTAGTCCACAATTGCCTGGCCGCCTATCGCATCGATCTCATATAGCCATCCAGAGTTATTCGCAGCGACGTGATGCTCAATCACAGCATCGCCAGCTGACTGAGAGATGCTCGGGTCAAATCGATAATAAACCTATAACAAAAGATTATTTAAAATTAAGAACATTTGATTTCGTCATCCTAATACAACTATGTGGTGATAATATGCTTAACTTACGTGGAACTCCTGCAAGACGGTCTGCATAAAAGTGGCATCGTGACCACATCTTGACCGAACCGCATGCACCCTCTCTGGAGATCGTCCAAAACAAATCGCATGTAGGGTGTGCTTAGCCACCGGGTCTAGTATACTACAGAAAAGTATAACAATATGTGTTATGTGAATTGTGATTTGCAATAACTGATAGAAATAGTAGGAATATATTAACACTTACTGCTGGGAAATGACATTCACCGCATGCTTCGTAAGTGTAATCGCCAAGCGGACGCCTTGAGATCTGAGGTTCGTCCCTCGGTGTCATCGACGAGGTGCATCTGTAGTAATTGTATTTAACATAGAACTTCAATAATCATTGTAATTAATGCAGCTTGAGATATATTTAAATCCTAGTTAAGATAACTTACTTTCGGCGACTTGAAGAAGAGCCTCCATCGTAGCTACCGCCTCCGATCTTAGGATCGCCCACCACCCTCGGCGACCTCCACCGCTATGTCTAGCCATGAATATCCTACTGCAATAACAAAATTGGTAGATTACGAATATGTAAGGTTTAACAATATGTGGTAAGGACTAATATGAAAGCTCATTTTCAATTACACACGTCATCAAACCCATCAGAATCAACGTGTATATCATTCTCGGATTCGGTATCTTCCTCATCCTCAGTTTCGAGATCAGTTTCGTCATCATTATCATTCATGTGTACGATGGCCTTGACATCCTCATCGTTAGGTACGTAAATGACATCAGTACTCACCACATCTTCAGCATGGAACACTACGGCCAATGGGTTGCTCACATCTTCTTGCAACGCCTCATCCATACCAAACATGTTATCAGCATTAAATGAGCGTGTTTTAGTAGTGAGTACTGTGTACCAGGGGCTTCGAGTATTTACGACATTAGGAGAGTAATACACTTGAGTCACTTGACTTGCTAACACGTACACGTCATCAAAATTTAACACCGACTTGATATCCACGGTTGTGATTTTATTACGATCAACTTTAACCCCCTTTTCAGTATCAAATCAGCTACACTTAAATGTAACTACCTTTTTGTTGCCGGGATAATTGAGCACAACTACATCCTGTAAACGACCATAGTAATTGGACTCAGAATCTTGATAACAGCTTCCTAACACCACAACCCCAGAATTGATTGACGCGAGTTCATGCAAGTCACCGACTCTAAATCTATACCCATTCACGATGCAACCAGGAAAAGAACTAACAACTTTGTAAGGTCCTTGGATGACATCTATAAAACGCTCAAAAATACTCTCCGCTTCAACCCTTTTCTTAAACCACTGTTAGAAATTAGCATTAGTGAATGTTTCCAATTCCGCTACAGTAAAAGTTGGGTTAGAAGCATACGCTTCCTCTTCGAATGAACTGCGATAATAGTAAAATGTCTTTAACATATATAGAGATGACTACACTTGTAAATTGTACTAACTGGAGCAAATAAGCTTAGACTTACGTGATGTATGATGATACTTCGGGCATATTTAGAAGCATGTATGTAGATACAATCTTCAACTCTTTATCGCTTAAGTAAGTCAGAGTCTCAGGGCCAAATGGTTTAGCCGAATATGTGAATACAGCTAACTCATCATCAGCATGAGTTATTGGACCAATAACCTCATTCCTTGCTAAACGGTTGTGCTTCGTTGAGACAACATCGTCAAAATACAATGAGCAGAAGTTGACAAGCTCTTCCTCTGTATATCGTTCAGCAATAGAACCCTCTACACGAGCTTTGTTCTTGACCTTTTGTTTTAATCGGCGCATATACCTACGATAAATAATATGCAGACTTAGTGAAGTATTATTAATATGAGCAGGATAGAACAATTATAACAGTTTATATATTACCTCTCAAAAGGATACATCCACTGATATTGCACCGGTCCTCCAAGTTTGAGTTCATACGGCAGATGAATAGGCAGATGTTCCATCGAGTCAAAAAATCTTGGAGGGAAGATCATTTCAAGCTTGCACATGGTAAGCACAATATTCTTTTCCATCTGCTCGACATCACTGTGCTTAATTATAGTTGAGCAAATATCTCGAAAGAAATTTGACAGTTTGGTCAATGCATCTAAAACTTTTCTGGGTAACATCTCACGAAATGCAATTGGAATCAACTTCTGCATGAATACATGACAATCGTGACTCTTGAATCCAGAAATTTTCAATTGCTCAACATTACAACAATGTGTTATGTTCGACGCATATCCATCTGGGAGCTTCAACCCATTAACCCACTTACAGACGTCTTCAACTTGTTGCTTAGTAAGATTAAATAGAGCAATAGGTTTTGTAGTGTTAGGGCGAAACCACAATTCTGGCCTAATGTTCAATGCCTTCAAATCTTTTCGAGCATTGTCATTGTCTTTAGTTTTACCACTCGCATCTAACACGGTGTAAAATAAGTTCTCGAAAACATTCTTTTCGGTATGCATGACATCTATACAATAACGAACTGAAAGTGTGCCCCAATACGACAACTCAAACTATATAGGCAAGTGTGTCCAATTATGAGTCTTCCGTGCATCTTTATCGCTCTCTCAATTTACATCGTGTTCCTTCCCAAGAAAAGAAAATCAAGTTGATTCAACCACTCCAAGACCTCACCGCCTTTGACAGTGAGCCAACAACCCCTTCTTCTCTATCTTTCTCGTTGAACTGTAGACATCTTTCCGTAATTGTGATCAAGAGGCAAGAATCTACGAAAGGCTCCAAAGAAACTACATTTTCGCCCACGCCGCAATGGTTGCCTTGCATCCCCCATACACATTTGGACAGAATGACTTCCCGTGAGTTGACCAACCACTAACCATCCCAAGAGCCGGAAAGTCGGTGATAGTCCATGCAAGGCTACGCCTTCATCACAAAATTCTCGCATATCGATTTATCATACGTCTCGAACCCACATGTCTCCCCACAACATCTTTAGTTCATCCACTAACGGTCAAGGTACACATTAAGATCTTTTGTAGGACTTTTATCCCCGAATGAGTAAAGTCAAAAACAAATATGGATCCCTCATGCACATTGTCGGTGGAAGATTATAAGCGACCATAATGACCGCCAAACCGAGTACTACCGCTAAAATTATTAAAAGGGCAAAAGCTATCAGTAGCCATGCCAAGCCTAACATTCCTAACTTCTTCCGCAAACTCAGGATAATTTACATCAAATCTCTTCCATTCATCTTCATCCGCTGGGTGAGTTAGCTGACCAGGCATGACATCCTTTGTTCGATGCCAACTCATATGTTGAGCCATATGAGACGACATGAATAGCCACTGAAGTCTCGGCGCAAGTGGAAAGTACCGTAAGGTTTTCCTGGGAACATGTTTCTCCTTCCCCCCACGTTTTGTAACCTTGTAGCGCGATAAGCTGCATATATCACACTGTCCCTTATCTCTGTCCTCCCCATAGTATAACATGCAATCCTGCTCACAAGCATCGATTTTTTGATACCCCATATTTAACCCCTTGACCATCTTCTTTACTTCGTAATAATTCGCAGGAAGAGTATGATCCTTGGGTAAGAACTGTCCAACTATAGCGAGCAAATCGTTGAAACCTCTCTCACTACAGTCGTGCTCATTCTTGAAGTGTAAAGAGCTTCGTCCTCGGCTGCAGAAAGCTTTGGTGTTCGTATCATTTCCGGATACAACGCGACCCCAGATTCAGATAGCATCTTGTAAAAGGCAGCATATATATCATTTGGCACTTGCTTCGCACTGCTTGAAGAAGGTTCATATTCAGCCCATTCAATAGTAGTAAGGCCATAAGCATCAACCAACATCTCAACTGGATCATAGTTTTCGACGTATGAATCCCGTGGAATTGGTTGTTCCATAATATTTTCAATCACTTCTGATTCCCCGTGATGAGTCCATACGAAGTACCCATCTACAAATCCACGAGAAAATAAGTCGAATTTAATCTCGTCGACTTTCTTCCAAATTAGATTTTTACACTTCACACATGGGCATCGCATCTTCCCGTGTAGATCATCCATATGTTCTAGTGCTTTATTCAAGAAATCTAAAACCCCAACACGATAAGCTGAGACTAATCCCCTCCCATCACTAGGTATCCTACGGTACATCTAACTCCGGTCGGCTGACATTTTTAACTACACAGAAGTACGCATTAAGTTAATTTGGATATTCATGCGTGAATTAGATTTACCTAGTATCTCTACACGAGGAGGGTAAGGCTTATCCAGATTATTGGATGTGTCTCGTCACTAGTGCAAACACGCTGAGTTGAGTACGTTTCATGAGTTTCAAGAAAATTTCGACACACCTCCCATGGTCTCCAAGCACACGAAATAGACTAAGATAACTTAATCTAAGTATGCACTCGGAGAACATATAGAGATAACAGTCGATTAATCCTCAAAATAACAAAAAATGTACCGTTTCGTATTTGCACCGGCCTAAGTGAGAGACATAACATCCAATAACAGTCCCAAACTGGGGACTGTTCGACATTCACCCCTATTGAGTGTATGTCAAACGGGTTTCTATGTTTTAAGGTATAGTACATATATAATTGAAAATGCTACTTAGTTTATTGAAAATTGTGACAAACTACACAAATGCTACTTATTTTATGAGAATTTATGTGGAATCTCTACTTGAGTCGAAGCAGAATCGTGAAAAAAAAGGTCGTCGTAGTTCTGTTTGTGTCTATATCGAATAATAAAGTTAATTCAATTCATCAAAAATTCCTCATCATTTCCATCATAACAGATGACAACATCCCGAAGGAGTTTCATTAAGCTATTGAACAAAGTTTCAGCTTAATCAACCCTCTAGATGAACAAACGATCACTTCTCTGCTAGGAATGAATCATCTCACCATATGGGTCCAATACATGATATAGACAGCTTCTCACCACTCCGAATTCCTCAAATGGATAGTTCTCATTCAAGAGGTGAGACGTTTTGTGAGAACTACCCATCTGAGGAATTCGGAGTGGTGAGAAGCTGTTTATATCATGGATTGGACCCATATGGGGAGATGATTCATTCCTATGGGAGAAGTGATCGTTCGATCATTTAGAGGGTTTCTTAACCTAGAACTTTGTTCAACTACTTACTGGCACTCCTTCCGGATGTTTCCATCTGTTATGATGGAACAATGAGGAATGTCTGCAGTAATTCAATTACCTTTATTATTCGAGTATAGGACACAAACAGGAACTACGACCCTTTTTTTTTAATTGTTACCGAAGAACCGGTTGGAGTACTATTTAGCTGCAACTTGTAAGACCCCAAATTATTAATAAATAAAATTTATTTTCCTCTATTTATTATTTTGAAATAGTAAGGGTTGATTTGATTAATGTGGATAGTTATGGGTAAAATACGCAAATATTTTGAATAAGCAAGTGGTTATAAAATATTCATTATTGTCGGGAAATATTCGTTTGGTCGTGGAATATTCTTGCTGTCGGGGAATATTCGTATGCACCCGTAGCCTTTATGTGAGGCCCATAACGGAAAGCGATTGGATGAAGAAAAACGACAAATATAAGTTGTTTATAAATAACTGGCGTAGTTATTCTGATTATCTTGTTGGAATACCCGTGGTTAAAACACGATGTCTACGCGTTGTTGAACAATGAAGACACGGTATTGCACCAATTATTGATTCTTACGTAAAGAAGGCACTACTCGATAATTGTTACGATAATTATTGCTCAATTTTATTTTATTGATTCAATAATTGCTTTGCGTTGATATTTTATATTCTTTGTTGTTTCAATAATTGTCATTACACAGTATTTTTTTTTTATTATCGAAGCAATAATTCATATTATCCTAATAATATTATTGGATAACATTATTGGCAATGTCTAGAAAGTTCATCTAAGGAGAGGTTTGGTCACCTAATCATTGCGCGCGATGAAGAGAAATTCTTATTGGAAAGCCCTCTTTCCTGGAACTGCTTTGCCGCGAAGACTGTGATTCTGTAATATTATTTGTGAATAATTAATTATTGATTTATATGATGAGGAAAATATTGATTTTATGTGGATATAGATGGAGAAAATTTTAATGTGACAATTGTTTAAAATTAATATTTTATTTTTTTTTTCGATAAAATAATTCATTTAAATATATTATTTTAATAATATATTAACGGTGATATTTTTATAATGAATGTGGGATATATGAGTATATGAGGAGGAAGAGTATTTTTGTGGCATTAAATGTTTAACACATATTTTGTGTTGGTGGACACAATTATTATTACCGAAATTTGATTATAGCTTTACAAAAATCGCCTTGGTTTGTGGATTTCGGTTAATTTCTCATTTGGAATTTGGAAAAACTTCCTTCTGCAAAGTTGTAGATAATGGAATTTCCTATGGAAAGTCGCGAGTTTTGAATTTTCTGATAAAAGAGCTATTTATTATGAATTATTGAAGTTCCAAAGTTCAGAAATAATTGATTTTTGGAAGTTTTAATTATGTTTTTTAAGAAAAACGTTTTTCAAATGTTGGTGGCCATCTTTAACATGTGCTTGGTGGCTGAAATCAGATTTCAAAGTGGGCGTAGGAATGTGTTTTATAAATATTAATATTATATTAAATTTTACGCTTTTGGTGTTAGCATTTTCTATAAATAGGGTCTTGGGTTAGAATTGAAAATCACACCGTAAACTCAAGTTTTCTCTCTATATTATCGGCGTATTCTTGTGAGTATTTTGAGTATACTTTGAGTATTGCTATCTGGTGCAAGTTCAAGTCATAGCCTTTATATCCTGTGTTCAACTAGAAATCATTTGTCTTTCGATGTAAGGGATGTTATTTTATTCGAAAATGATATTATTTCTTCAATATCATTATCTTAGAAATATTGGTTGGAAATTTTATCAAATTTAGAACTTTTTCATGTCTGAGTTACTTATTCACGAGTTACTATTTATGAGTTACTTATTCACGAAGTTACTATTCATGAGTTCTTATTCACGAGTTACTTATTCACGAGTACTATTCACGAAGCGTGAAGATGTTTTTTTTGTGAAATTTCTATCTTTTGGTGTTTGAGTTACTATTCACGTATACTGACACTATTCACGATATCTGACTATTCACCTAAAAATAAAATTTTTCTTTTGTCTAAAATATCTATTATGGATACTAGCTTTGATTGTATCCATGTTTTGATAATTCTTGAATTTTACTCTACTACGATTACTTATGAAGTATTTTTGAACTTGGATTGTTTAAAATACAAATCCTTAATATTTGTTCTTTTGTTTCACCGGATTTGTTTCCTTTAAAATATTTTTCATCATCCTCAGTCCTAAATGATGATATTCTTGAATATCTTTGGCTTTTGTGGTGCAAGATGAATGATTTCTTGATGAATATCTTTGGCCGTAGTGCAAAGATGAGCAGTGTTGAGATGAACATATTAGGCCATCGATTAATATCTTTGGCCGTGGTGCAAAGATGAGCAGTGTTTAGATGAACATGACCAATCGATGAATATCTTTGGCACAGTAGTGCAAAGATGAATATTTGATTCCGATATATATTGATTGATGTTACGGGATAAAATATCGACGATGAACTTTTAAATTCATATATAGAATATAGTAGTTTGCATTCTCTCTTGAACTCTTCTATGAATTATTATTTTCATTGCGAAGATTGATTTAAAACCGGTTGTCATTGTATTCTATTAGATTTTTTCCTGTTGGAGACTAACGATAATTTGTTGTATATTATCTTAGTCATAATATTCTTTATTGGGCTAGTTGAGCTCACCCTTTTCCTTTTTGTTCCATTTTTCTTCTCGGGGCGAGAATGTGTAAGCGAGTCTGCAGTCGGGTATGGAATCATGGTTATAGAGAGAGTTGTTTAAGTAGTCCTCACCATTTTTATAAAATAATGTATAAATAATTGTGATGAGGATTTATTTATGTATGTATATTGTCTAGAAGACAATAATTGTATTTAAACTCACAAGATATATGTTGTCAGTATTTTTGCATTTACAAATGTATTAATAAAGTTGTAGTTATTTACATACCATGTATTTGGCGACTCAGAATGGGTTGGATGGAATGGACCTATTTTGGGGGCGTCACACAACTGGTATGTCGAAACCTGCATACAAGAAAGAGTACATATATATATGTAGGGAGAGTATTATTGCATTTATATATTGAAAATTGTGGCAAACTAAACAAATGCTACTTAGTTTATTTTGCCAATGATAATAAATTAAATAAGTGGTACTTAGTTTATGAGAATTGTTATTTGGAATCTATAGAGACTACTGTTCGACATTCACTTCTAGCTATACTTAGTTTATTTTTCCAATGATGATAAACTAAGTAAGTGGTACTTAGTTTATGAGAATTGTTATTTGAAATCTATAGAGACTACTGTTCGACATTCACTTCTAGTTATACTTGGTTTATTTTGCCAATGATGATAAACTAAGTAAGTTGTACTTAGTTTATGAAAATTGTTATTTGAAATCTATAGAGTATTGTTCGACGTTCACTCATACTTAGTTTATTATTATATTTTTTTTTTATTTTAATTAGTAGTATATTATATAATTGGCTTATTTATTTATTAAATTTACTTTATTAAATTAAATTAAATTAAATTAAATTATTTTATTTTATTATTTATAAAACTAAACTAAATTAAATTTTTATTACTTTTTATTTTATTTTGTATTATATTATAAAAGTTCTAATTTAATTTAAGTAATTAAAATTATTTTATTTTATCTTGTATTATATTATATAATTTTTATGTTTTTATTAAATTAAATTAAATTTATTAAATTTAATTTAATTTAAATTTAATTAAATTTAATTTAGATTATTTAAATTAAATTTATTTTATTTAATTTAATTTAATTTTATTATTTTTATTTACTTTTATTTTTTTAATTGTATTTTATTTATTAAATTAAATCAAAGTTTTTTTTATTTTATTTAAATTAATTTAATTTATTATTTTATTTTATTTTACTCTATTTTGTATTATATTATGTTATTTATTTTATTTTTAAAATTTATTTTATTTAATAAACTAAATTAAATTATATTTATTTTATTTTATTTTAGTAGTTAGAAACTAATTACTGATACTTAGTTTATGATTTATTAATATTCTGCAATTTCATAATTCTGACAGAATTTCTTTCATAAATTCAATCGAAAATAGCAAATATATCAAGATTAAAAACAGTCCTAAAATCAGTTACATTATGATAAGGAACCCAAATTTGATATGATATACACTTCATAATATCAATATTCTGCAATTTCCAAATTCCAAATAATATGCAGTTAAATAATATTCAGTGCAGTCCACATTCCAAAATCAAAATTCCAATTTCAACAATATAAACAAGAAGAATAAGACCCAAATTTCATATTTCAGACTCCCAATTTCAACAACAGGTCCTAAATTTTCGACCCACAAATTCACAGCAACAACATCATACAAATTCTGCCACAAATTTTAGAAATATCATACAAATTTCAGAAATATTATAACTTTCAGACATTCAAAAATAATTTTTATTTAACAATTTGCAACAAATTAACCCTAAAAATCTAATGTTTTGCAGAAAACTAACCTTGAAATTGAATTAATGTGTAAAATAAAGGAGTGCAATCAACGGTGATGCCTGGTGGTGCGTGGCTGGTGGTGGTGGTGGCACTAATGGTGGTGGCGTCTGCTGGTGGTGGAACCGGCAGTGATGGTGGTGGAACCGACAACGATGGTAGCTGGTGGTGGTGGTGGTGATAGTGGTGGTGGTGGAACCGTTGGTGTTGGAGGCGAAGGTGGTGGTGGAGATGAGAGCAGTGAGAGAGAAGTGAGACTGAGAGAGAGAATGAGGTGAGAGAGCGCATAAAATGAGAGAGAAATGTGAGAGAGAGCAAAGTGAGAGAATGAGGGGCGGCTGGGGAAGATGAGCTGATTAATTAGGTTTAAAAATTATTTCCGACGAAATGTTCCTCGAACTTACGTCCATCGTACATAATGTATCCTCGACGTAATTTTCGTCGAGGATAAGCACTATTCAGTCGAATATAAGATTGGCGCTGGCGGGAAAGATGGCGCCAAATGGATATATCTATTTTCGACGAACATCCATCGCAATTACTATAGTTTCGACTGAATTATGTTCGACTAAATAATCTGTCGGAAGTAGTATTATCTTCGAGGGAATAGGTCCGTCGAACTTAGTTCCGTCGGAATTAGACGATTTTCTTTTAGTGTGAGAGAACTTTGCAATTTTATCAAGAGTTTGAAGCCTTCGTAAAACAGTCATCCATATAAAAAAGGAGTATCTGAGCACCTGTAATTTATGCCACATCAGTTTGTGCCATTGGACTTGGGGTTTTTTAGATCTGATAGAATTCCATTTTATATAGAAGCTGACTTTGGTAGTCTGGGTGGAGTCCCATTGAATTTAGTCTTCTTGGTTGACATTAAAATTTATATTGAGATCAAAAGACTGCCTAAACTGAATTACAATGCTGGGGCGAGACTGAGGCAGTTTCCATCCATCGTCAGTGATTATGTCCTGAACTTGTCCACTAGCCCTGTATATATCTTTAATTATTGATAAAGCTATAAAATCAAACTTTTGAGGTTTCTACACTATTTTAGCTTTTGAGGCGAAGAGAGTACTTTTTTTGGTCTTTTCTGATGTCTTGCTAGAATACTTGCTTAAAATTTGGTCGGGCCCGTCTTTTCATTTTGCTCCCAAGATTAATCTTATGGTTTGCTGACCAAATTCGTACTGCCATCCTATATATATAGAAGGTCCTATTCCTATATATGTATATAAGCAAGCAGCTTGAATAATATTAAATCTTATACTCCTATTTAGTAAACCATACTTAGTGACAAATTCTGTGAAATGTAGGGTGAAGTTCATATAGCTAGGTTTAATTTGCAGTATTTTTATAGTTCATGTAATAAAAGGCTATTAAACCCTAATGGGATCCGTGAAATGTGGGCCGAAACTCGTCAAACTCGTCAAACCTAGAGACAAGAAGCGTAAACATGCATGCATGAGAAGTGGTTCTCCATGATATGTCCAAATTAAAACAGGAATTAACTAGACAGAATAAATGCTAGTAGTTCTCAAGATAAAAACCCTTCAACAAAAAAAGGAAGTCCTCACATATAAAAAGTCTCTTTTCGCAAAAAGCAATATGATCCCACAAGACATGATTTGATTAGTTATCGATCTCCTGTCTCATCTCTTGAGCTTGATTTTTTCTTTAATTAATTTCCTTTAAAAACTTTCTTTTTTTCTTTCTTTATGTTTGTTTACAAAGCTGAGTACTACTGTGTTAAACAAACATTAATTATTACTCGCATTGCTAATATATACTAGTAATTAATTATTCATTTGCAGCTAATTAAAAACTTTGCAGATGTCGCAATATCAGTTCATGAATCCGCAATAAAGATATGTTGAAAGAAAATAGAAATCAATACATCAGCATTAATATTAATTAAGGATATATATATATATATATATATATATATATATATATATATATATATTGTTGAATAAAATAGAAATCAACCGATCGAATCAAATATATGCTCAGTGTTCAAAAAAAAAAGTAGCTAGGCTAATATATATGTATGTGATTGACAATATTTAAGTAGCTAGATCAGATCAGAATAGGATAATAAATTGAGTTAAAAAGCAAACCAAAAGTCGTAAAATCCAGAAATAAATCAAAGAAATGATAGATCTACTGGTATACATAGAGTACGTAGTTGGAATTAATGACCAAACATTTATAAAGTTGGTAGTGAAATGTCCGGCTTAATTTATATAGCTTTGTGTATTTCCTGCAGTACGTACGGTGCTGCTAATTTAAAAGAGGAATTAAGCTTTAAAAGCCAAATGGAAGTGCATGGTATGGGTTGGAGCACAACAGCTGATTCATACTAAGTAATTGTTATCAATAATTATAATAAACCAGACAACCAATGTGAACGCTCTCATTTCACATGGATAGATTTTGTGCTGTTTTTAGCAGTTTATCAAAAGAGAAGAGCTTTAACATAATCTTAATCAAAGTCTTTTTGGATTAAGATTTTTAATTCTCAGAATAAACTTTTTTTGCCGTACGTTTGCAAAAAAAGAAAAAGAGAAAGAATAAGATAACCTGACTGTGCTACACATCATCTTATGCCAGTGGCCAAGTTGTTCTGATTTTGAAGTGATACTCATGACCTATTAATTAATTATTGAGTAATTAATCGTGCATGGTTACCCCAATGTTGCTTGCACCCGCTGGCTTAACCACTTCTCACACTTAAAAAGGTAAATACGGTTATAAAGTGTACATTAAATTGTTTCTGTGCATGGAGACAATTAAACATTATATATTAAATGTGTATGTATTTGTTTTTTGTCCGTTCAAAAAATAATAGATAAATTATAATTATTTTTATACTACTATAATTAAATTGATAAAAATTTAATTTTAACATGTTATTATTTTTATTTTTAACTGATTGTAATTAATACCATGTCTAGCTAATATTAATTAAAACTGCATATAGTTTTTTAAATTAGCTGTTTTATAGATATAGCTATAATTATTAATCCTCACTACCCCTAGCTAGGTAGAGCGCAAATATTGACTGACATGCCTAGCTAGTATACTTGAGGTCAGCAGATTTTCTCATCTTTCGAATTTTTACAATGTCATCTTATGTCTTTATTTAAATTTTGATACATGTCCTTTTATTTAATTTTAGAATTAATTAGTGTTGAAAAAAATTAGGTGTCAAAATTTAAATGAAGAGACACAAAAAGATAGAGAAATTGGGGATAGAGAATCTGCTCTCGAGGTCATTAATGTTATTTGTAAATTAGGATTTGCACCATACAACACACGTATATAAACGCCTCGCTTGTGATAATTTCTCACTAATGACCTCATTGGTTACATCACACTGTACGTATGGCAGCGTATATAAAAAAAATAAAAATTATATATATCATACAACATATATATATATATATATATATATATATACACACACTAAACTTAAGATCACATTTAATTTATGCATGCTTTGTCATTTAATCTAATTCTTGAACTCTATTAGATTAAGCATCTGAATATAAGATGCTCAATCTAATAAGATCATACATAGTTGCATGTTTTAAATTTCTACAAGTAATTGATCTTTTTTCAAGTCAAGGGAAACATGCATGCATTTCTTTTCTAATTAATGTCTCTCAATGTCTTTCCACCATAATGATTCGTCACATATATGAATTTTTTTTGAAAGTGATGTATATTTGTCAGTCGATTTATAATACGTTATACTTCTTCTGTTTCTTAATATAAGTCGTTTTAAAAAAATATGTTTGTTTCTTAATATAAGTCATTTTAGAATTTCAAGTAAGTATTAATTGCTTTGTTTCCAATATTATCCTAGGTATTAAATGTAACTTTGGTTCTCTCACTATTTTATGTCCAATAAATAACAATCTCTTCTTCCAATATAAGGGTAATATAGACAATTGATATTATAATTAATGTTATATAATCATTACCTTAATACTTATACATAACTCTAAAACGACCTATATTAAGGAACAGAGGGAGTACTCGATATATGAAGAAGGAATTTACGAGCTACCTACGTATGAACTGAAATTGATCGCATTCCTATCCATTCATAATATAGAGTAGAATTTAGCATTCTTTATTATTGTAGCATTAGTATTAATTACTATCTACATTCCATAATAATAAATATTTTAATTTTATGTATATAAATTAAAAAATTATTTAATATTATTATTTAATAATTAAAATTTATATAAAATTTTATCATTACTCTTTTATGAGAAATAAAAATTAAGAATATAGAAAAAAAATCAATTTTATTTTAAAAGTCAATTATTATTGAATGACTTTATATTTGATTCGATGAGTTATGGGTCTGCAAACATCGATCTTATCATTTCCCATGCAAACATTATTTATTACATTTAATGATTACAGGACATGCAAGACTTAAATGTATATATTACTACTACAAACCATACTATACGTCAAAATATCATCTAGGGTTTCAAAGCCATATTAATTTAAACCAGCTGCGTTTACTTATTATATACTCCATAAACTACTACTCCACTAATATATATCCAAATCTACGGAGTAGCTGGAAACCGTACGTTTACCTTATATACTACTAGTACGTACGTACGTACATTGAGCACTCAATTACGTAATTGTTTTTTTACCCTATATACTAGTAGTAGGACTCATGTAATTATGTGCATGGTAGTTGAGAGGTCATGAACGTACGGTCATTAAAATCAACTTCCATGTTCTCAATATATGGAATTATGCTATACTCCGATACCTTGGACCGACCGACCGACCGAGTTACTACGATTTCCACATGCATGTATACAAACGTGTGGAGTATTAAGTATATTTTAGAAACATCAGGAGTACTGTGTTCTTCCTTCTTCTTTCTCGAGGTAAAGTACACCGCATCATGCACAGAAGTACTAGCTACCAGCCAACTACCTATACATACTTATAATTATGTATGCGATGGATATTTATATATTAAATCTATTCTACCCAAGAAAATATAAAAATCCAATTCATAAAAAAGTCTCTTTTTATAAATAATAATATAAAATTATAAAATATTCTCGATTTATCATTATATTTAATTAATAATTACTTATTACTTTTAGGCATAAGTATAAATATTAAAAATATACATCTTTAATATTTATACATTTTGCACATAAACTTTTTGTCAAGGGAATATATATATATATATATATATATATATATATACATATAGAGAGAGAGATAGCTTTAATTGAAGGGACATGGAATTCAACCAATTGGTTTGGCAAGAATAAAAAGTATACCGCGACAAATCGGAAGGTGAATTTCACATTTTAGCCAGTGTATATATATATATATATATATATATATATATATATATATATAAATTTACTCATTAATATCGCTGAAGTCGGGAATTAATGCTAACAGAAATCTGCCTAAATCGACCACTTACCTCTTAAAAAATAATTTGAAATAAAGAAAAACAACGCATCCCTAAGGTTTGTAAGAAAATTACAGATATACACGTGTGTACATGTATACTTTAAACCTAAGTTATGATTTTATGCATGACTGAATACAGCACTGATGCACCCATTTATTGATCTTCTATCTCACAAACGGAGATATATGTCTATATAAGGAGTCAGTAGCTAAACTAAATTAACCAAGTCGTGTGGTTTTACGTCTCTGTCTCTGTCTCTTTCCATAAATATCAGACCAATGCTGCCTCAGTTTCATAACGTAGTTGGAGCGCCCATTTAATTTTTATATTTTTTTTGTATAAAAATAAACGGTCGAATGGCTCAGTTGTTCATATTACCATTAGTAAGCAAACATCATGATAATTTGTAAAAGGTGGTTTCTCCCATTTCATAAAAATTAATGAGTACATCCTCTTTTACTGCTAGTATCATTTTATCGTCTTTTGAGTGTGTAGATAGATAGATAGATATATTCAAAATTTATATATTCACGGGCCCCCATCATGTGCTTATAAATTCATTTGATTTGATTTGACAGTCCGGTGTAAGTACAAGGATTGACAATATCAAATTCGTATTTGAGAAATAGAATTCAACATATGCATGTGATATATATATTTTCCATGGTTAATTCGAACGATCGAACCGGTAACATAAAGGGTTTAATTTTGTATTGAGATCGATTGCTTGAAATTATTTGAGGTATTCTTTAGCGTCACGTTTGATATAGGTAAATTTCTTTAGCGTGTATGACTACAATTAGTGTATATATGCATGGTTCATTCTTATTTTATCGTCTTGTAAAAAATGTCTCTGTTTCTCATGAAGAAGATTAGGTAAGAACTTGATATTGGAGAACCAGAATGCTAGCTAGCAGCTGATTTAAGAAAAAATTATTACTATTTCCATAGTAATAATACGTACTACATTGTAGTTGGTTCCATTATAGTCATAATTTTACATTAATATATATATATATATATATATATATATATATATATATGTGTGTGTGCGCTCTCTCTCTCTCTTAATTTTGTAAAGTAGCGAATATTTTAATATTAAAAAATGTTAATTAATTCAGTAGTGACATACTCTGATCTGAGGCCAAAAGACTCGAGCAGTTGCTTTTTTCCAAAAAAGAAAAATAAAAAAGACTCCAGTAGTTGGAGGATAAACAAATGATAGGATTTGAGCTCATGGAGTATATATACTAATGGTTGTAGTACATATATAGAGAAAGAGATTAAGGATCAAGAATATTTTCTTTATTTAGTATTTCTTTTTAAATAATACTCTTTTATTAAAATCTATTCAAGTTTATCTTTTGTTTTTGTGTAAATTGTTACTCCCCGTTCTTAAAAGATTGTCGTTTTAGAAAAAAAAAATTGTTATAATTTATTTGTCATTTACAACTTTTTAGAAGAATAAATTATTTATTTTTCTATATCACTCTTACTGTGACGCCCCCAAAATAGGTATACATCACCCATTTTGAGTCGTCAATAACATGATACAGAAACTGTAAGACCCCAACTTATTATTAATGAAATTTAATTTTCTCTATTTATTATTTTGAAATAGTAAGGGTTGATTTGATTAATGTGGATAGTTAGGGGTAAAATACGCAAATACTTCAAAATAAGCAAGTGGCTATAAAATATTCATTGTTGTTTGAAAGGATTATTCGTTTGGTCGTGGAATATTCAATGCATTTGTCGGGGAATATTAAATGCGGCACGACAGCAGCCCATGTGTGGGCCCCATAAACGGAAAGCGATTGGATGAAGAAAACGACAAATATAAGTGGTTTAAAAATAACTACAGTAGTTATTCTAAGATTAATCTTCGTTAAAATACCGTTGATTAAAACACATGAAATATTACCGGTATTGCACCAATTGTTGATTCTTACGTGAAGCCACTACTCATAATGGTTACGATAATTCTTGCTTCGAGATTTTATTGAGTTAATAATTGTTGCGTTGATATTTTATATTCTTTGTTGTTTCAATAATTGTCATTACACAAGATTTTTCATTATCGAAGCAATAATTCATATTATCCTAATAATATTATTAGATAACATTATTGGCAATGTCTAGAAAGTTCGCATCTAAGGAGAGGTTTGGTCACCTAATTACCAAGTGAAGAAGAAATTCTTATTGGAAAGCCCCTCTTTCTGAACCGCACGGTTGTCAATATTGTGAGTCTGTAATATTATTTGTGAATAATTAATTATTGATTCATATGATGAGAAAAATATTGATTTTATGTGGATATAGATGGAGAAAATTTTTATTGTGACAATTGTTGAAAATTGATATTTTATCTTTTTCGATAAAATAATTCATTTAAATATATTATTATATGTTAATAATATAATAATGGTGATATTTTTACAACGAATGTGGGATATATGAGTATCGAGGAGGAAGAGTATTTTTGTTGCAATAAATGTTTAAAACATGTTAAACATGTCGGTAGAATTCCATTTATCGAATCGAAATATGATTATAAGCGTGTAAAATCGCTTGGCTTCGGATTTCGGTCAATTTATGTTTGGAATTTGGAAAAACTTTCTTACGCAAAGTTGTAGAGAATTGAATTTCCTATAAAAAGTCGTGAGATTCGAATTTTCTGATAAAAGGCTATTTATTATGAATTATTGAAGTTCAAGAAGCTCAAAATAATTGATTTTGGAAGTTTAAAATATTTTTAATTACAAAAACATTTTTGTGTTTGGTTAGCCTCATTAAACACATGCAAGTTCTTTGAATTCAGATGGTTCTAGGTGCGTAGAGAATTTGTAATATATATAATATTATTATATTAAATTTTACGCTTTTGGTGTTCTAAGCGATTTCCTATAAATAGGGTCTTAGGTTAGAATTGAAAATCACACCGAAAAATGAAGTTTTCTCTCTATATTATCGATCGTTTATTCTTGTGAGTATTTTGAGTATACTTTGAGTATTGCTATCTGGTGCGAGTCCAAGTCATAGCCTATATCCTGTTTTTCCAATTTAGAGTCTTGATCTTTCGAGGTAAGGGATGTTATTTTCTTCTCGAATGATATTATTTCTTCAATATCATTATCTTTGAAATATTGGTTGGAACTTTTCCATGTCGGGTTACTTACTTATTCATGAGTTACTATTCACGAAGTTACTATTCATGAGTTCTTATTCACGAGTTACTTATTCACGAGTACTATTCATGAAGCGTGAAGATGTTTTTTGTGGAATTTCTATCTTTTGGTGTCAGTTACTATTCACGTGATACTCAGACTATTCACGATACTCTGACTATTCACCTAAAAATAAAATTTCTTCTTTTTGTCCAAAATATCTATTCGGATACTAGCTCGATTGTATCCATGTTTTGATCATTCTTGAATTTTGCACCACCTGCGATTATTTTTGAGGTATTTTTGGGCGTGAATAAAACAAAGTACGAATCCTTAATCCTTAATCATTGTCATTTTGTTTCACTTTGGATTCGTTTTTTAAAAATATTTTCATCATCTTGATCTTAAATGATGATATTATGGAATATCTTTGGCTGTAGTGCAAGATGAATGATTTCTGAAGAATATCTTTGGCAGTAGTGCAAAGATGAACAGTGTTTAGATGAACATGACCAATCGATGAATATCTTTGGCACAGTAGTGCAAAGATGAATATTTGATTCCGGATGTATATTGATTGATGTTACAGGATAAAAGATGAGCGATGAACTTTTAAATTCATACATAGAAGATAGTAGTTTGCATTCTCTACTTAACTCTTCTAATGAATTATTATTTCATTGCGAATATTGATTTAAAATTTGTTGTTTATTGTATTCTATTAGATTTTTCCCTCGTTGAAGACTAACGATAATTTGTTGTATATTATCTTAGTCATAATATTCTTTACTTTGGGCTAGTTGAGCTCACCCTTTTCTTTTTTGTTCCATTTTTCTCTTCTCGGAGGCGAGAATATAAGCGAGTCGCAGTCGGGGTATGGAATGAAGGTTTTAGAAAGGATTGTTTAGTAGTCCTCACCATTTTTGTAAAATAATGTATCAATAAATGTGATGAGGATTTATTTGAGTATAGATATTGTGCAGAAGATAATATTTGTATTCAAACTCACGCTTTCTTGTTGTAATAATAAAGTTGTAGTTGTTTTACATACCATGTATTGACAACTCGGAATGGGTGATGTATACCTATTTTGGGGGCGTCACAGGTTGGTATCGAGCTTAGGGATATGATCTCTGGCGGAGATCGGGAATAGAACTAGGAGGGGAGAGACGAGTAAATCCTTCGCTAGTGTGTCCCTAAGCTTATTTTTTTTAGTTGGTCAAGATATAGGGATATTATGTGATATATTGATTTCCTTAATTAACCCTTGTTTTATGACAAAGATTTGAGAATGTCGATTGAGAATATTAACAATGGAAATGAGACGGTGGAGACGCTTTGTACTCACCAACGAGGAGAACTTACAGCAACAGTGGCAATGTTCCTCCCGTGAACAACACCAACGAAAGCGATGATGAACGAGGGGATGTTTAGAAGCTTTTGCGATTCATGCAAAATCGATTTGTGAAAACTTCGTGTTCAAAATATAGGAGGAAATGATAGCAATTCACGGGTTGTCACAAAAGCAAGCGATTCAAAGAGTTAGGACCACCGAAATTTAAGGAAAGCCGATCCGATCATGGCGGAAACATGGGTCAAGCAAATTACCAAGATATTCGATGTCTTGGGATGCACGAAAAACGAAGGTTCCATTCGCCACCTTTATGTTCCGTGGCGGTGCGGATCACCTTGGTGAGAGTGCATGAAGCGTACCCATCCAACAAGACTCAAAGATGTCTTGGGAGACATTTCAGAATTATTTAATGACAAATACTTTCACGAAAGTGTTACGTCATATGAAGGAAGTGGAGTTCATCGAGTTAGATCAAAACAACACGACGGTGTCTCAAAGACGAGGCAAAGTTTGCGAGTTATCCGGTTTGCACCTCATTTGGTAGAGAATGAGGAACGTATGACGCGGATGTTTTTGAGAGGTTTGAAACCCGGCATACGACAATATCTCATTTCTCATAAATTTTCTCTCTATTCAGATGTTGTAAACAGGGCTCAATTATTAGAGCGAGATAACGAGTACGGTCAACCGAGGACCATAACCGTGATCGCACTGAGATAGCGATCAATGTAATAATGATAACCAAATGGAGAAAGAAAGCGACGGACAAAAATGGTAACCACTCCGGTGGTAATCATAGCCATAAAAATAGAAAAGAAGCGAGTCGGGAGGAGATTTTAAAAGAGGAGATTTAACAATGACCATGTGAAGACGCAGCGGTCTTAAGAAGAATCGGTTCTAAGGAGAGAGAACGACCACCGGTCATATCTTTATAAATGCGGGAAAGAGGGTCATATCATTCCAAACCGTCCCACAACAGCTCAAGGTATGCTATAATTGTGGAAAGGAAGGACATATCGCTTTCGAGATTATGCAGAGCGAAACCCTAGTTCGTGAGGGGACGGTGACTCAAAAGATCGTCCCGAGAAAAGTCAAAGTCAACGATTTCGGGAAGAAGCGTTTGTTGTGATCGGTCATAATGCGAGAACCCAAACAAGGTGATCACGGGTAAGCTATTTATAAATTCTTGCGAAGTTTATACCTTACTTGATCTTAGGGTCTATACCCATTCATTTATCTCTCCTGCATGTGCTCAACGTTTAAACTTGACTCAGGAGAAATTAGACTTTGACCTATCTCGTGGAAACTCCGTTAGAGAAACTTTCATCACATCCACCATGCTTATAAATCTTGTTTGATTCAAGTTGGCACCATTACCTTACCCGTTGACCTTATCTCTTTAAAGATACTTGTTTTTGATGTGATTTTAGGGATTGATTGGTTAACTACTCATCATGCCAAAATTGATTGTTTTACGTAAGGTTGTTAGTTTTCATATTCCTAACCAACCTGTTGTATGCAATTCAAGCAAACTAAACCATTAAAATCAATCACTTTCATATCTAATCATAAAGTTATTCGTTTATTGAAAAACGGATGTCAAGCTTTCTTAGCCCATGTTATGGATTTGAATAAAGACACGTCAAATTTGAATAATATTCTCATTATTATTGACTTTCGGACGTATTTCTGAAGAACTTCCTGTCTACCCCGAACGTGAAGTTGAATTCTTTATTGATCTTGAACACCGTACAAAGCCCATTTCTAAAACCCCATATCGAATGACTCTATTGAACTTGAGAGTTAAAGGTCCAACTACTGAGAATTGTTGGACATCGGTTTCATTCGTCTAGTACATCTCCTTGGGGTGCTCCTGCTTATTCGTAAAGAAGAAAGATGGGAGTATGCGACTTTGTATTGACTATCGGGAATTGAATCATGTCACCATCAAGAATAGGTATCCTCACCTCGTATTGATGACTTGTTTGACCAGATTGCAAGGGGCACAATTCTTTTCAAAATCGATCTTAGCTTACGGATATCATCACCAAGATTAGAATCGAGGATATTCCAAAGACGCCTTTAGAACTTCGATGCGGGCATTATGAATTCTTAGTCATGTCTTTCGGACTAACTAATGCTCCTGCGACTTTCATGGATATGATGAACCGAGTATTCAAGGAATATTTGGATCAATTTGTTGTTGTCTTTATTGATGACATCCTCATATATTCCAAAAGTCGTGAAGATCATGAGCACCATTTGAAAGTGGTACTCCAAAGGCTTCGTGAAAACAAACTATATGCCAAATTGAAGAAATGCGAGTTACGGCTTGAGGAAGTAGCATTCCTTGGGCACGTGGTGTCGAAACATGGAGTATCTGTTGATCCGTGAAGATTGAAGCAATACAAAGTTGAGCAACCAAGTTCGGTGACTAAAGTACGTAGATTTTGGGCTTAAATGGTTATTATCGGAGATTCGTGGAAGGGTTTTCTCGAATCGCTACTCCATTAACTCGAATTAACTTCGGAAGGATACAAAATTCGTTTGGAGTGAAGAATGCGAGAAGAGTTTCCAAGAGCTTAAGAGAGACTTATTTCTACTGTTCTAACAATACCATCCGGTTCGGATGGATTTGTTATCTCAATGATGCTTCGCAAAGGGTTAGGATGTGTTCTCATGCAACGTGGGAAAGTCATAGCCTATGCCTCATGACAACTTAAAGAGTATGAGAGGAATTATCCTACTCATGATCTAGAGTTAGCGTGATCGTTCAATTGTAAAGATATGGAGGCACTATCTATATGGGGAGAAAGTGGAGATATATTCGCACCATAAAAGCCTTAAATATTTCTTCACTCAAAAAGAACTAAACATCTTGGCGTGACGTTGGCTCGAACTATTGAAAGACTACGACCACACTATTCAATACCATCCCAGTAAAAGCGAGCGTGGTAGGTGACGCATTGAGTAGAAGATCATATGCGGGAACGAAAAGTGCGATGATGTCAAGTATATGCATAGAGCCAACTTTAATAGAAAAAGTTAAGGTTGCTCGAAGCCACCCAATTCGGAATGTGTATGAAGAAGAAAGTACAAGAAGGAGCTATTAGGGCGAGAATTGATGAAGAATGAATACTTGAGTCCACTCTAGACTTTATGTTCCTAACGACTCGATTTGAAGTACAAGATTATGATGGAGGCACACAATACACCATTTGCAATCCATCACGGAAGTACTAAAATGTATCGTGATCTTCAACATACATTTTGGTGGAACATTAATATGAAGAGAGATTGCAAAGTTTATCTCAATGTGTTTAACTTGTCAACGTGTAAAGGCGAGAGATCCGGTACCTAAGGGTCCGTTGCAACCACTTGAGATTCCTAAATGGAAGTGGGAACACATTACCATGGATTTAATTCTGTCTTCCTACGGTTTCTCGGGGCATCAATGCTATTTGGGTTATTGTTGATAGATTAACCAAGTCTGCTTTCATTTCTTGTCGATCACGGAGACTTATTCACTTGAACGTCTTGCTAGTATATGCGTGAATGAGATTGTGAGGTTGCATGGCATGCTGTATCCATAATTTCGGATCGTGACCCAGATTCACTTCAAGATTTTGGGTTAGCTTGCAAAAAGCTATGAGCGCAGTTCTACGATTGATTCGGCAAGATACCATCCTCAAACCAGACGGACAATCGAGAGAGGACTATTCAAACTCTTGAAGATCTATTAAGACTACATGTCCTGAACTTCAAGGGCGTTGGGATAAGTATTTACCATTGGTGGAATTCTCCTACAACAACAGATTATCGAGCAAGTATAGGTGTGGCTCCATTTGAAGCATTATATGGACGAAAGTGTCGCTTCTCAATATGTTGGGATGAGGTGGGTGAAGCAACATTGTTGGGACCCGAGTTAATACGTATACTCACTGAAAAGATTCAAATGATTCGACAACGTATACAAACCAGCACAAGATCGACAAAAGAGTTATGCGGATCTTCATCGAAAGGGCGCGGGAATTTAGTGTAGGGGATCATGTATTGTTGTTGAGTTGCTCCATGGAAGGGAGTTACAAGATTTGGGAAGAGAGAAAAGCTCAATCCACGATTTATTGGTCCATTTCAAATTCTTGACCGAGTAGGAAATGTAGCTTATAGACTTGCGTTACCTCCAGTATGTCTCGTGTTCATAATGTGTTTCACGTATCCGTATTTAGAAATATGTGAAAGACCCGAACCACGTTATAAAATTAGAACCCACGAAATAACAGAAGACTTAACGTATGAGGAGGTACACATCAAGATTTTGGATAGGAAGGAGCATGTCCCACGCTGCAAAAGGTCATACCACAAGTTAAAGTTTTGTGGAGGAATCATGCTTTATAGAGGAAATGACACGGGAATTGGAAGCGGAAATGAAAGCGAGGTATCCTCACCTTTTGAAACACACTGTGTACGTCGTCAATTTCGAGGACGAAATTTCATAAGGAGGGAGGTTGTAAGACCCCAACTTATTATTAATGAAATTTAATTTTCTCTATTTATTATTTTGAAATAGTAAGGGTTGATTTGATTAATGTGGATAGTTAGGGGTAAAATACGCAAATACTTCAAAATAAGCAAGTGGCTATAAAATATTCATTGTTGTTAGGGAATATTCGTTTGGTCGTGGAATATTAAGATCGCTTCGGGAATATTAATGCACGGCGCAGCGACCATGTGTGGGCCCCATAAACGGAAAAAGCGATTGGATGAAGAAAACGACAAATATAAGTGGTTTAAAAATAACTGAGCGTAGTTATTCTGAATTATCTTGTTAAAATACCCGTGGTTAAAACATAAGTAGCACCAGATTGCACCAATTGTTGATTCTTACGTGAAGAAGGCACTACTCAATAATGGTTACGATAATTAATTATTCGATAGATTTTATTGAGTTAATAATTGTTGCGTTGATATTTTATATTCTTTGTTGTTTGATAATTGTCATTACACAAGATTTTTTCATTATCGAAGCAATAATTCATATTATCTGAATAATATTATTAGATAACATTATTGGCAATGTCTAGAAAGTTACATACAAGGAGAGGTTTGGTCACCTAATCAATTGCTACCAAGAAGAGAAGAAATTCTTATTGGAAAGCCCTCTTTCCTGAGAACTGCTGGTTGTCATATTGTCATGAGTCCTGTAATATTATTTGTGAATAATTAATTATTGATTCATATGATGAGAAAAATATTGATTTTATGTGGATATAGATGGAGAAAATTTTTATTGTGACAATTGTTGAAAATTGATATTTTATCTTTTTTACGATAAAATAATTCATTTAAATATATTATTATATGTTAATAATATAATAATGGTGATATTTTTACAACGAATGTGGGATATATGAGTATCTGAGGAGGAAGAGTATTTTTGTTGCAATAAATGTTTAAAACATGTTAAACATGTCGGTAGACCCCATTTATTGAATGAAATTTGATTAAAACACAAAAATCGCTTGGTTTACGGATTTCGGTCAATTTATGTTTGGAATTTGGAAAACTTTCTTCTCGCAAAGTTGTAGAAATTGAATTTCCTATAAAAGTCGTGAGATTCGAATTTTCTGATAAAAGGGCTATTTATTATGAATTATTGAAGTTCTGAAGCTCCGAAATAATTGATTTTTGGAAGTTTAAAATATTTTTAATTACAAAAACGTTTTTTGTGTTTGGTTAGCCTCATTAAACACATGCAAGTTGCTGAATTCAGATGGTTCTAGGTGCGTAGAGAAATTTGTAATATATATAATATTATTATATTAAATTTTACGCTTTGGTGTTCTAAGCAATTTCCTATAAATAGGGTCTTGGGTTAGAATTGAAAATCACACCAAAAGCAAGTTTTCTCTCTATATATTATCGAAATTCTTGTGAGTATTTTGAGTATACTTTGAGTATTGCTATACTGTGCAAGTCCAAGTCATAGCCTATATCCTGGTGTTTAATTTAGAGTCTTGATCTTTTCGGTAAGGGATGTTATTTTCTTCTCAAATGATATTATTTCTTCAATATCATTATCTTTGAAATATTGGTTGGAACTTTTTATCAAATCTGGAACTTTTCCATGCTCGGGTTACTATTCATGAGTTCTTATTCACGAGTTCTTATTCATGAGTTACTATTCACGAAGTACTATTCATGAAAGCGTGAAGATGTTTTTGTGGAATTTCTATCTTATGGTGTTCTGAAGTTACTCTTCACGTGATATCTGACACTATTCACCGAAAAATAAAATTTCTTCTTTTGTCCAAAATATCTATCTCGGATACTAGCTTTCGATTGTATCCATGTTTTGATCATTCTTGAATTTTACACCACCGTGATTATTTTTGAGGTATTTTTGGACGTGAATAAAACAAAGTCTGAATCCTTAATCCTTAATCCTTGTCATTTTGTTTCAATCGGATTCGTTTCTTTAAAATATTTTCATCATCTTGATCTTAAATGATGATATTATGGAATATCTTTGGCACATAGTGCGATGAATGATTTCTGAAGAATATCTTTGGCCGTAGTGCAAAGATGAGCAGTGTTTAGATGAACATGACCAATGATGAATATCTTTTTGGCACATAGTGCAAAGATGAATATTTGATTCGGATGTATATTGATTGATGTTACGGGGATAAAAGATGAGCGATGAACTTTTAAATTCATACATAGAAGATAGTAGTTTGCATTCTATACTTAACTCTTCTAATGAATTATTATTTCATTGCGAATATTGATTTAAAATTTGTTGTCTATTGTATTACATTAGATTTTTCTGTTGAAGACTAATTTATGATAATTTGTTGTATATTATCTTAGTCATAATATTCTTTCTTGGGCTAGTTGAGCTCACCCTTTTCCTTTTTGTTCCATTTTTCTTCTCGGGAGGCGAGAATATAGCGAGTACGAAGTCGGGTATGGAATGAAGGTTTTAGAAAGGATTGTTTAGTAGTCCTCACCATTTTTGTAAAATAATGTATCAATAAATGTGATGAGGATTTATTTGAGTATAGATATTGTCTGAAGATAATATTTGTATTCAAACTCACAGCTTTCTTGTTGTAATAATAAAGTTGTAGTTGTTTCATGCATGTATTGACAACTCGTAATGGGTGATGTATACCTATTTTGGGGCGCCATGTAAACAACTACAACTTTATTAATACAATATAAAAAAGCTGTGAGTTTAAATACAAATATTGTCATCTAGACAATATTCACACCCAAATAAGTTCTCATTACAATTATTGATATATTATTTTACAAAAATAGTTAGGACTACTAAAACAACTCTCTAGAACCATCATTCCACACCCCGACTAGAACTCGCTACATTCTCGCCTCCCGAAAAGAAAAAAGAACAAAAAGAAAAGTGAGCTCAACTAGCCCAAGAAGAATATTATGACTAAGATAATATACAACAAATTATCGTTAGTCTTCAACAGAAAAAAATCGATAAAATACAATAGATAACAAGTTTCAGATCAATATTCAAGAATCGGAAATAATAATTCATGTATGAAGTTACGTAGAAATGAAATCTACTATAATCTATGAATTTAAAAGTCCATCATCAATATTTTATCCCTCGTAACATCAATCAATATACATCTTGAATCAAATATTCATTTTTGCACTATACGCCAAAGATATTCATCACCTATTATGTTCATCTAAACACTGTACATCTTTGCACTACGGCCAAAGATATTCATAAGAAAATCAACCATCTTTGCACTACGTGCCAAAGATATTCAAGAATATCATCTTTTAGGACCGAGGATGATAAAAATATTTTTAAAAAATGAATCCAAAGAAACAAAAGAACAAATATTAAGGATTCGTGACTTTTAAACGTCCAAGTTCAAAAATACTTCATAAATAACCATAGTGAAGTAAAATTCAAGAATGATCAAAACATGGATACAATCAAAGCTAGTATCCATAATAGATATTTTGGACAAAAACAAAATTTAATTTTTTCCGTGAATAAATAGTCTTATTCGTGAATAATGTCAGATACGTGAATAAAGTCGATATATCGTGAATAGTAACCCCGACACTAAAAGACAAGAATTTCACAAGAAAAATCTTACCAATACTTTGACATAATGATATTGAAAGAAATAATATCATTTATAAAAAAAATAACATCTCTTTACCTCGAAAGAATAAGATTTACGGGTGGAATATCGATATAATGAAAAGAACTTGCACCGTATAGCAACACTCAAAGTATCAAAACACTCACAAGAATAATACTCGATAATATAGAGAGAAAACTTCAGCTTTACAATTGTGATTTTCAATTCTAACCCAAGACCCTATTTATAGGAAAATACTTAGAACACCAAAGCAGAAAATTTAATAAAATAATAATATAATTAACAAATTTCTAACGCCCACTTTCTTAGATCCGAATTCAGCAATTTACATCACATGCAAGACCCACAATTAATGACAAAAATGTTTTTCATATTAAAAATAATTAAAACTTCCAAAAATCAATTATTTCGGAACTTCGGAACTTCAATAATTCATAATAAATAGCCCTTTTATCAGAAAAATTTGAACCTTATGTTTTTTTCATAGAAAAATTCATTCTCTACAACTTTACAGAAGAAAGTTTTTCCATATTCCAAACAGAAACTGACCGAAAATCACAAACGGGCAATTTTACAGGTTATAATCAAATTTTAGTCAAGAAATGGGCCCACAGACATGTTTAACATGTTTTAAACAATTTTTGCAACAAAAATACTCTTCCTCCTCATATATTCATATATCCCACATTCATTGTAAAAATATCACAATTATTATATTATTAAAATATAATAATATATTTAAATGAATTATTTTATCGAAAAAGATAAAATATCAATTTTCAACAATTGTCACATTAAAATTTTCTCCATCTATATCCACATAAAATGAATATTTTCCTTATCATATAAATCAACAATTAATTATTCATAAATAATATTACGTAATCACAATCTCGGCAAGAACCGTGTTGTTCCTTGTGAGAGGGGCTTCCAATAAGGATTTCTCCTTCTCTGCCGTAATTGGTGATCAAACCTCTCCTTGATGAACTTTCTAGACATTGCCAATAATGTTATCTAATAATATTATTCAAATAATATGAATTATTGATCCGATAATGAAAATGTCAGTAGTGACAATTATCAAAACAACAAATAATATAAAATATCAACGTAGCAATTATTGAATCAATAAAATAAAATATCAATAAAGAATTCATCGTAATAATTATTAAGTAGTGCCTTCTTAACGTAAGAATCAATAATTGGTGTAATACCGCAGTAATACCGTGTTTTAACCAATTATTTTAACAAAGATAATCTCAGAATAACTACTTGTTATTTATAAACAACTTATATTTGTCGCTTTATTCATCCAATCGCTTTCACATGGGGCCCACAAATTTGGTCGAGCCATCGTATTTAATATTCCCCGACGCAGAATCACTACAACAAAAGGTTTATTTTCGACGGAATATTCCGTTGGTGCATTAAGCACTATTCCGTCGAGGGTAACATCATATCTCATTTTAATATTCTGGCCAAAATCGATACAGATATAAAGACGCTTAAAAATAAGTCCGTTGATTCTTCTATTGGGAACACTTAACGCCGACAGAACTAGGTTCGATCGAACATTCAATTGAGTTAATGTATCCCCGACTGAACTTTGTATGTCGAGGATATTCGGTCGATGATAAGCATGCCACGTGGCAACCTGACAAAAATGGAAAATCACCTTAAGAGCGACAGAATTCCGTCGATTCTATAACGCGTCCGTCGAGTATATTCGGTCGAGGATATGTATGCCACGTGGCGGTATACCGAAAATGGAAAGAAACTTAACCTCGACGGAATTCCGTCGAGAAGACCATTATTCCGTCGAGGTTACTGTTTCTTTTTTTAAAATATTTTTTTTATTTTTGAAATATCCATGGATTTAACCCACATCTTGTACCTGTACCTGTACCTGTTTTCCCAACATCACATACACAAGCTAAATTAAGCTAAATGGCAAAAATATACCATTACTACAACTAGCATAACCTCAACAAACCAAAGTAATGAAATGTAAAATCGCATTAATCAAAGTAAATTAAACTAATGTAAATTACAAAAGATTCCATTAATCTAAACTAACTATAACAAACATCCCATTAAGCTAAGTGTCAAACCGCAACAAAACCAAAGTAATTAATGCTAAGGTACATTAAACTACAATATGTACGTCAAAAGTTATGTAAAATTAATACAAAAGAATTTAAACTACAAAATAATGTAAACTAAGTCAAGTTAGTAGAGCCCCTGCATGTAGAAGGATCATCTGCAAGGCCGACGCTTTTTCGAGAGTATGAAAATCGTCATCCTACTCGTAAGTCCGCTCGTCACCCTGTTGATACAATATAATTTAACTCATTAGTCCATATATATGATTCAGTTAAAGATAAATAAATGAAAATTAAATAACATGCAGAATATATATTTGTATTTAAAACAAAATATACCTGAGCATCGAGCGCTGACTCAACATCTGCCCAAACGCGTCCTCGACTAAGGTAACCACCATCCGAATAATCTCGCCACGTATCGCGGCCCACTGCTCCGAAGGAATACCCGAACTCTCGGCGGTGGCACCAGCTGCAACGTCCTGCGCAAGCTGATGGAGGCGAGAATGGTTGGGTGGGTCCTGACGATGGAACAACGGATTGGTCTCAAACCTCTCCGACATCGCAGCCATTACACGCTGGAACAAAACATCATCTAAGCCAGCGCCCGTATGTGATGGTCCCACGGGGGCTCTCGGACGCAGACGCTGGTTAAAGCCTACAAAAATAAATATAACATGAATAATATTACAAGTTTACTTTATTCATAAACACGAAATAAACACAAATATTATACCTCCGGCGATTGTATAAAATTTGGTATCCTCAGTAACCTCAAAGACTCGACACCTACCGTAAGATAAATCTTAGTGGGAGTATCCCGAGACGAGACCCCCAGAGCCGTCTCCTCGTCTCCGAGATAAACTAATCTCGGGCGAAGGGATTCAGTAGAATCTAACGTCTCAAAGATCGCCCTAGCGACTGTAGAATCGCTATACGCTTGTCATGAGCTTCTCAAACCGCTCCTGTAATTTGATATACAAGTGAGTTATCTTGGTATCATCATATAAATTACGTAATATTATCCTAAATAATATCTATTTTAGTAAATGTATTACCCGTATAGCTAGTCTTTGTTGGAGATATCGCCGAATTTCAAGTAGAGCCCTTGGTACAGATAGACTGTGACAACCGAGATTTTGTAATTTAATTTAAATATTTATTGGATTGAATAAATATTTTTCGATGAATTAATTATTAGATTAATTAATTAATTGATGAAGTTGTGATAGATTAATTTAATTATATGGCTTATATTTATTAAATTGATGTGGAGAATTTTATTAATTCGATGTTTGTAATTATGTGAGCTTATTGAATTTAAAAAAATATTTAATAAGCGTAATGTTAATTAGAGATTTAATAATTTGACATTATTAATCAAAGAGAATTTGAATTATATGACTATGTGAATTAATGAGAAATTATTTTTATTTTATTTAAATAAATTAAATTAGATATTTGATTTACTTTATAATGGATGTGACATTATTTAAACTATATAATAAAGATTTATTAAGTTAAATGGTTTTGAAATCATATTCTTGCTAAACAAGTAGGACCTTAAGGGGAGTTGGGGGCAGTTAAACCACGAATGGAATAACTGACTTCAACTCTGCGCATAAAGGTTCAGTGGTTTATTTTCTTACGCATTTTCATTAGAGTTCAATTGAGAGCCGGAGAGGTTTCAAAGAAAAATTAGAGGAAAGTGTGGGAGAAACTCTGTGATTGAGATAAAGAGAAATTTGTTATCCGTATTCACTTTACGCTTGGGTAATTCTCTTCAACCCAAATTCTTATTTTACGTCTTTTAAGTTTTCATGAATATGGCTTAAAGTCTTCTGTGAATCTTTATAAATTTGGAGAGTTGTGTTAGGGATATATGTAATAATTCGAGTAGTATGGCATGTTTTATATAAATATTGCATAATTCCATATCATCAATTTCATAATATTATGACTTGTTGTTTCAAAAAACTACAGAGTATGTTATATGGCCATATGGCCTTATACGTAATTTTAATATGTCAACCATAAATTTTTCTACAAAATTTCCACTTATATGTGATTATGCATGATAAAACGAACAAAACGAAACTTGAATGGTTGGATTTGGTCTTATAACGAATCCGTAATGTTAGATTTTATGTTTTTGTTCAAAACCTTCAAGAACAGTAAAATTTCATGTTTGATTTCTGAAAATTATGTGTTTAAACTTGTTAAAAACATGCTAGAAGGGTTGAGTATTAGCTATTTATGCATTAAAATGTTTGGGTATGTCTAAATTCGTGCAAAAATATGTTAATTGGGTGTTTTGGCCATGTACTGCAATTTTTCACGAATTGCGATTCATTTCTTCACCATAGCCACACATTGATTCTGAAGCTTATTACCCGTACTTATTTGTTACACACGCTTTCAGTCGCAGTGTTGGCCGCCCATGACGTCGAGAATGAACTACAAGGTGGCGCTGCAGTGCCACTCTGCAGTCTGTCCAAGAATGAGCATTTTTAATGGTTTCATGTGAGGGACTATAATGGTAAATTAATCTAATGAGCACAAAAACTTGTTAGACATATAAGGAGGTGTTAAAATAAATTATTAACATATCTATAACACAATTACGTGTGAATTGAATGATCGAATACATAATTAGCTTATTGTTTATGAAGTCTTAATTTTACATTAAGTGTAATAATTGACTAAGTATAGTCATGAATTCGAGTTAAACAAAGAGTAAATTTATGATGTTAGTACGTTATTATTGACTGGTATTGTGAACGTAATTGGTATGTAGGATTTAATTCAAAGAACGAGTTTGTTTACGTGTAATCTACGCACGAGGCAAGTTTCCTAACCCTACTTGTTATCGTTATATAAGTTGATTAATTCAACTTTTCTACATTGAGCGAGTTCTCATTATTATTGATCAAGCCTGTCTTGTATATTAAAGTTTGTTAATCTTTCAAACCTGATGTTGTTGTACAATACTTATCTCATTACGTGTGCAATTCTATATTTTGATCATAAAATACCTCTAATAAACTCTCTTCAGGTACCTCTTCTTCCTCTTCTTCCTCACTCAAATTTGTTACATCCGGGATTATCTAAAAAGTGCAACTATCAATTCTTCACTCACCATATGGATATCTCTAATTCCTTCTTCACCGACATCACATTATCCTCGGTTGGCGATTAGAGGTGTCTCCACGATCTCATTCACTCCATTGTTAACGCTTACCAGCAGCCTATTCTTAAAAACTATCATAAAACAAGGGTTAATTAAATAAATTAACAAATCACATAATACCCTATATTATGACCAACCAACAAATAAGCTTAGGTAGGACACACTTAGCGAAGGATTTACTCGTCTCTCCCCTCCTAGTTCTATTCCCCGATCTCCGCCAGAGATCATATCCCTAAGCTCGATACCAACTCAACTCGACACCAACTTGTGTCAAGACCTCACATTGATACTGTCGGGTTTGCCATCATGAATCAGGCGTCCCCTACGGAGAGTCCGGCTTTGTGCATCCCCATCAACAGAAGTCACCAAATGAGGGCTCGGGGCTTTTACTTATAGCTCGATATTAACCGTGACGCCCCAAAATAGGTATACACAACACCCATTCTCGAGTCGCCAAATACATGGTACAAGAAGCAAACTACAACTTCAATAATACAAATGTCGTGTGAAATACGACAATATATAATAATGAGTTTAAATACGATATATTGCCATCTGACAATATCCACACGCAAATAAATCCCCATCATAATTATTGATACATTATTTTACAAAATGGTGAGGACTACTAAACAACTCTCTCTAGAACCTTCATTCCATACCCGACTAGAGATACTCGCTACATTCTCGCCTCCCGAGAAAAAAAAAATGGAACAACAAGGAAAAGGGTGAGCTCAACTAGCCCAAGAAAGAATATTATGACTAAGATAATATACAACAAATTATCGTTAGTCTCCAACAGGAAAAATCGATAGAATACAATAGACAACAAGTTTCGGATCAATATTCGCAATGAAATAATAATTCATAGAAGAGTTACGTAGAGAATGAAATCTACTATAATCTATGAATTCAACAAATCCATCATCAATATTTTATCCTCAGAACATCAATCAATATTCTTCTCAAATCAAATATTCATCTTTGCACTACAGCCAAAGATATTCATCAATCCATCATGTTCATCTCAACACTGCTCATCTTTGCACTAAAGGCCAAAGATATTCATCGATCAATCGTGTTCATTTAAACACATGTTCATCTTTGCACTACAGCCAAAGATATTCTTCAGAAATCATTCATCTTTGCACTACAGCCAAAGATATTCAATAATATCATCATTTAAGACCGAGGATGATGAAAATATTTTTTTAGAACGAATCCAAAGAAAACAAAAAGAACAAGTATTATGGATTCGTACTTTAAACAATCCGAGTTCACAAATACTTCATAAATAATCATATCAAGTAAAATTCAAGAATGATCAAAACATGGATACAATCAAAGCTAGTATCCGAATAGATATTTTGACGAAAAGAAAGAAATTTTATTTTTGATGAATAGTGTCAGATATTATCGTGAATAATGTAAATATCGTGAATAAGTAACTCAGACACCAAAAGATAGAAATTTCACAAAAACATCTTCACGCTTCACTGAATAGTACTCGTGAATAGTAACTCGTGAATAGTAACTCATGAATAGTAACTCGTGAATAAGAACTCATGAATAGTAACCCCCGATATGAAAAAGTTCCAAATTTGATAAAAACTTCAGATCAACATTTCAAAGATAATGATATTGAAGAAATAATATCATTACGAAAAAAATAATATCCCTTACCTCAAAGAATCAAGATTTCTTGGAAGGAAAGGTCGAAAGTGATGTGAATGAAACTTGTCTTGACAAAGAACTCTCAAAGTATCTAAATACTCACAAAATACGCTCAATAATATAGAGAGAAAGAGAGAGAAAACTTTGTTTCGGTGTGATTTTCAATTCTAACTTAGCCCTCTATTTATAGGAAAATGTTAACTTATACCAAGCGGAGACTTGACTGCTACTGATGGCTTTTACCTCGCTACTATTGCCACCCACCACATTTGAAATAAAATTCAGCACATTTTCTTTTTTTCACCAACCATAAGTGGGGCCCACCAATTCTAGAATTTTCCACCAAAATCATTTATAACCTAATTTACGAATCACCACCTCTTAAAATTCATAATAAATTATACGCTCATTTTAAATCGGTTCAAAATTTGTGGACATATACTCAACTTATATATGTATAACATATCCAAAAATTACAACGATCCAACGGTTTGATTAAATATTATAACTCACACAATAAAGTCAGTAATAACACCGATTTGATCTTTTAATACCTCCAATCCGATAAAAAATACAAATAAAACATCTCAAAGATTAATTCCTTCATTAATAACCACATAAATAAATCCATCATTTATATTCATATAAAATAAATATTTCCTTATCATATGAATCAATAATTAATTATTCACAAATAATATTACGTAATCACATTTATGACAACCAGTCGCTCCCGGAAAGAGGGGCTTTCCAATAAGGATCTCTCCTTCTTGTGGCGCCGCAATTAGGTGACCAAACCTCTCCTTAGATGTAACTTTCTAGACATTGCCAATAATGTTATCTAATAATATTATTCAAATAATATGAATTATTGATCCGATAATGGGAAATATCATGCGGTGATAATTATTGAAACAAAGAATAATATAAAATACCAACGCAAAGAATTATTGAATCAATAAAATAAAATATCGAATAAGAATTATCGTAATAATTATTGAGTAGTGCCTTCACGTAAGGATCAATAATTCAACAATATCAGTGCAATTCCAGCGCTATCGCGGCAACCACGCCAGACATCGTATTTTAACCACCGGGGTATTCCAACAAATCTTAATTCAGAATAACTACGCCAAGTTATTTATAACCACCCAAACTTTGTCGCTTTCCTCATCCAATCGCTTTCCGTTATGGGGCCCACATACATGGTCACAGCTACTGTCAGCATTTAAATATTCCCACAAAGATTTAATATTCCACGACCAAACGAATATTCCCCACAAAAATGAATATTTTATAACCACTTTATTATTTTGAAATATTTGCGTGATTTTACCCCTAACTATCCACATTAATCAAATCAACCCTTACTATTTCAAAATAATAAATAAAGGAAATTCCTTTTATTTAAAAAATTTCTGGTCTTACAACCTCCCTCCTTATGAAATTTCGTCCTCGAAATTGACGTACGATTCTGTGTTTTGAAAAGGTGAGGATACCTCGCTTTCATTTCCGCTTTCCAATTCCTGTGTCATTTCCTCTATAGCATGATTCCTCCACAAACCTTTAACTTGTGGTATGACCTTTCATGCTGTAGGACATGCTCCTTCCTATCCAAAATCTTGACAGTACCTCCTCATATGTTAAGTCTTCGGCTATCTCGTCCGGTTCTAACTCTATAACGTGGTTCGGTCTTTCACATATTTACGAAGTACCGATATGTGAAACACATTATGAACACGAGACATACTTGGAGGTAACGCAAGTCTATAGGCTACATTTCCTACTCGGTCAAGAATTTGAAATGGACCAATAAATCGTGGATTGAGCTTTCCTCTCTTCCCAAATCTTGTAACTCCCTTCCATGGAGCAACTCGCAATAATACATGATCCCCTACATTAAATTCCACGTCCTTTCGATGAAGATCCGCATAACTTTTTTGTCGATCTTGTGCCTTTTGTATCGTTGTTGAATCATTTGGATCTTTTCGTAGTCATATCGTATTAAACTCTCGGGTCCCAACAATGTTGCTTCACCCACCTCATCCCAACATATTGGAGAACGACATTTTCGGCCCATATAATGCTTCAATGGAGCCACACCTATACTTGCCTGATAACTGTTGTTGTAGGAGAATTCCACCAATGGTAAATACTTATCCCAACTACCCTTGAAGTCTAGGACACAGAGTCTTAATATATCTTCAAGAGTTTGAATAGTCCTCTCTGATTGTCCGTCCGTTTGGGGATGGTATGCCGAACTAAATCGCAAATCCGTGCCCATAGCTTTTGGCAAGCTAACCCAAAATCTTGAAGTGAATCTTGGGTCACGATCCGAAACTATGGATACATGCATGCCATGCAACCTCACAATCTCATTTACGTACATACTAGCAAGACGTTCAAGGGAATAAGTCTCCCGTATCGGCAAGAAATGAGCAGATTTGGTTAATCTATCAACAATAACCCAAATAGCATTGATGCCTTGAGAAACCGTAGGAAGACCCGTAACGAAATCCATGGTAATATGTTCCCACTTCCATTTCGGAATCTCAAGTGGTTGCAACGGACCCTTAGGTACTAGATGCTCCGCTTTACACGTTGGGTATTAAACACATCGAGATAAACTTTGCAATCTCTCTCTTCATATTGTTCCACCAAAATGTATGTCAAGATCACGATACATTTTAGTACTTCCGTGATGGATTGCAAATGGTGTATTGTGTGCCTCCATCATAATCTTGTTCTTCAAATCGTAGTCGTTAGGAACACAAAGTCTAGAGTGGACTCAAGTATTCCTTCTTCATCAATTCTCGCCCTAATAGCTCCTTCTTGACTTTCTTCTTCATACGCATCACCTCCGGATCGGTGGGCTTGAGCAACTTTAACTTTTATCGATTAAAGTCGATTATACTCAGATATCATCACGTGGGTACCTAGAGTTTTCATCTCCATCTCTATTATTTGTAAATTATACAAAATTAGTCTTTGACAATATCGTACTCGTACATGTATACGATCTTCTACTCAACACGTCAGCTATCACTTTCGCTTTTCGAGGATGGCATGGTCGTAACACGTATTTGAATGAGTCTCCTCTTGAGTTCTTTGAAGCTCTTCCCACATTCTTTGCTCCATTCAATTTTGTATCTCTACGAGTCACCATTACGTTAATGGAATAGCGATTCGAGAATATCCTTCAACGAATCTCCGATAATAACCAACTAAGCCTGTAAAGCTACGTATTTCGATTCGACTTAGGTTGCTCTCAATCGTGACTCATATCCCAATCTTGGATAAAGACGTCACAATGACACCTATCGCTTTACTATCGCATCGAATATGACGTCCCTTACAGAGAGTCCGGCTTAGGTGAATTCCACAAAGGAAGTCACAAGATAAAGGCTCGTGTACCAAATTCTATAGTTGAATTTTTAACTCTCAAGTTCAATAGAGCCATTCGATATGAGATTTTAGAAATGAGTTTTGTCTTCGGTTCAAATTCGATACAAAATATAATATCGAGCTTTGGGAGTAAGCCAAGAAATTCTTCGTAAAATACGTCCAGAAAAATCAATAACAACAAGAATATTATTCAAATCGACGTGTCTTTATTCAAATCCATAACATGGACTAAGAAAATTTGACATCCGTAATAAACGAATGACTTCATGGCTTGATATGAAAATGTTTGACTACAATGGTTTGATTGCTTGAATTGAATAACAACAGTTGCTTAGGAATATGAAAACTAACAACCTTACAAAAAGCAATCAATTTGGCATGATGAGTAGTTAACCAATCAATCCCAAAAATCACATCAAAAGCAAATATCTCTATAGAATTAAGGTTAACGTGTAATGTGATAGTGCCAACTCGAATCAAGCAAGATTTATAAACAACGGATGTAATGAAAGTTTCTCCTAACTGAGTCTCCATAAATAGGTCAAAGTCTAATTTCTCCGTAGTCAAGTTCAAACGTTGAGCGCAAGTAAGAGAGATAAAAGAATGGGTAGAACCCAGATTCTAGTAAGGTATAAACTTCGCAAGAACTTATAATTAACTAACCTGCTAACTTCGTTCGGGTTCCTCGCATTTTGACCGGCCACGAAAAACGCTTCTTCCAAGAAATCGTTGACTTTGACTTTTACTCAGATCCGCCTTCCTGGTGCCAACGTCCCAACCGGACTTGATTTCGCTTATAGGACAAAATCGATCTATGTGACCATCTTTTCCACAACTAAAACATACCTTGGAAGGCTTTGAACAGTTTGACCTTATATGTCCCTCCTCTCCGCATCTCAGTAGCATCTAACTCGGCGATCGTTCTCTTCCCTAGAATTTGTTCTTGGTGTTGATGTCAGCCGACGCCTTCTTCCGTCATCGTTAAATCTTCTTTTTAGATTGGACATCTCTTTCCATAATATCAACGCGTCGTGCGGCTTTTACCCATGCATCACTCATTCTCACTGCGTTCGCTTATTTCTTCTTTCAAATTTCGATTCCACTTTTATCATCTTATACTCGCCAAAGAGTGCTTCATTCAAGCATCACGTATCGGGTAACACAAGCTTGAATCGTTGCATCCTTTTGCTCCACGATCGCCGCAATTCTTCAATTCTTGACTGTTCTTCTAACTCATGAATACGATTTTGCAATTCTATATTTTGATCATAAAATACCTCTAATAAACTCTCTTCAGGTACCTCTTCTTCCTCTTCTTCCTCACTCTCAGCTGTTACATCTGGGATTATCTCGGGTGCAACTATCAATTCTTCACTCACCATATGGATATCTCTAATTCCTTCTTCGCCTGACATCACATTATCCTGGTTGGCGATTAGAGGTGTCTCCACGATCTCATTCACTCCATTGTTAACGCTTCTCAAGCAAGCCTATTCTTAAAAACTATCATAAAACAAGGGTTAATTAAATAAATTAACAAATCACATAATACCCCTATATTATGACCAACCAACAAATAAGCTTAGGTAGGACACACTAGCGAAGGATTTACTCGCTCTCCCTCCTAGTTCTATTCCCCGATCTCCGCCAGAGATCATATCCCTAAGCTCGATACCAATCAAACTCTGGACACCAACTCATGTGTCAAGACCTCACATTGATACTATCGGTTTGCCACCGAGAATCCACGTCCCCTACGGAGAGTCCGGCGGTGCATCCCCATCAACAGAAGTCACCAAAATATAACTATACTCGATATTAATCGTGGCGCCCCCAAAATAGGTATACACAACACCCATTCTGAGTCGCCAAATACATGGTACAAGAAGCAAACTACAACTTCAATAATACAAATGTCGTGTGAAATACGACAATATATAATTATGAGTTTAAATACGATATTGCCATCTAGACAATATCCACACGCAAATAAATCCCCATCATAATTATTGATACATTATTTTACAAAAATGGTGAGGACTACTAAACAACTCTCTAGAACCTTCATTCCATACCCCCCGACTAAGTACTCGCTACATTCTCGCCTCCCGAGAAAAAAAAATGGAACAACAAGGAAAAGGGTGAGCTCAACTAGCCCAAGAAAAAGAATATTATGACTAAGATAATATACAACAAATTATCGTTAGTCTCCAACAGGAAAAATCGATAGAATACAATAGATAACAAGTTTCGGATCAATATTCGCAATGGAAATAATAATTCATAGAAGAGTTACGTAGAGAATGAAATCTACTATAATCTATGAATTCAATAAATCCATCATCAATATTTTATCCTCGTAACATCAATCAATATTCTTCTCAAATCAAATATTCATCTTTGCACTTCTGTGCCAAAGATATTCATCAATCTCCATCATGTTCATCTCAACACTGCTTCATCTTTGCACTAAAGGCCAAAGATATTCATCGATCGATCATGTTCATTTAAACACGTGTTCATCTTTGCACTACTGTGCCAAAGATATTCTTCAAAATCATTCATCTTTGCACTACAGGCCAAAGATATTCAATAATATCATCATTTAAGACCGAGGATGATGAAAATATTTTTAAAGAACGAATCCAAAGTGAAACAAAAAGAACAAGTATTATGGATTCGTACTTTAAACAATCCGATTCACAAATACTTCATAAATAATCATCATCAAGTAAAATTCAAGAATGATCAAAACATGGATACAATCAAAGCTAGTATCCGTAATAGATATTTTGACCGAAAAGAAGAAATTTTATTTTTTGATGAATAGTGTCAGATATCGTGAATAGTCTTGTATCGTGAATAAGAATCTCACACCAAAAGATAGAAATTTCACAAAAACATCTTCACGCTTCATGAATAGTACTTTCGTGAATAGTAACTCGTGAATAGTAACTCATGAATAGTAACTCGTGAATAAGTAACTCATGAATAGTAACTCCGATATGAAAAAGTTCCAAATTTGATAAAACTTCGGATCAACATTTCAAAGATAATGATATTGAAGAAATAATATCATTACGAAAAAAAATAATATCCCTTACCTCAAAGAATCAGTACTTCGGAAGGAAAGGTCGAAAGTGATGCTGAATGAAACTTGTACTGAACAGCAACTCTCAAAGTATCTAAATACTCACAAAATACGCTCAATAATATAGAGAGAGAAAGAGAGAAAACTTTGTTTCTGGTGTGATTTTCAATTCTAACTTAGCCCTCTATTTATAGGAAAATGTTAACTTGTACCAAGCGAGCATTTTGACTCGCTAACACCGATGGCTTTACCTGCTACTATTGCCACCCACCACATTTGAAATAAAATTCAGCACATTTTCTTTTTCACCAACCATAAGTGGGGCCCACCAATTCTAGAATTTTCCACCAAAATCATTTATAACCTAATTTCTCAATCACCACCTCTTAAAATTCATAATAAATTATACGCTCATTATTAATTCGGTTCAAAATTTGTGGACATATACTCAACTTATATATGTATAACATATCCAAAAATTACAACGATCCAACTATCGGATTAAATATTATAACTCACACAATAAAGTCGTAATAACACCGATTTGATCTTTTAATACCTACAATCCGATAAAATACAAATAAAACATCTCAAAGATTAATTCCTTCATTAATAACCACATAAATAAATCCATCATTTATATTCATATAAAATAAATATTTCCTTATCATATGAATCAATAATTAATTATTCACAAATAATATTACGTAATCACATTTATAATGACCAGTCATTTCCTCAGGAAAGAGGGGCTTTCAATAAGGATCTCTCCTTCATGCGCGCCGCAATTAGGTGACCAAACCTCTCCTTAGATGTAACTTTCTAGACATTGCCAATAATGTTATCTAATAATATTATTCAAATAATATGAATTATTGATCCGATAATGGGAAATATCGTGCAAAGTGACAATTATTGAAACAATGAATAATATAAAATACCAACGCAAAGAATTATTGAATCAATAAAATAAAATATCGAATAAGAATTATCGTAATAATTATTGAGTAGTGCCTTCACGTAAGGATCAATAATTCAACAATCTTTGTGCAATTCCGCAGTGCTACGCTTTGTGCAACCACGCCAGACATTCAGTATTTTAACCACCGGTATTCCAACGATCTTAATTGTAGAATAACTACGCCATTATTTATAACCACCCAAACTTTGTCGCTTTTCTCATCCAATCGCTTTCCGTTATGGGGCCCACACATGGTCGCGTCAATAAATTTAATATTCCCGACAAGCATTTAATATTCCACGACCAAACGAATATTCCCCACAAAATGAATATTTTATAACCACTTGCTTATTTTGAAATATTTGCGTATTTTATCCCTAACTATCCACATTAATCAAATCAACCCTTACTATTTCAAAATAATAAATAAAGGAAATTCCTTTTTATTTAAAAAAATTTCGGGGTCTTACAACATAGTTCAAGGTCTTTTGATTCTTTTTATTCGTTCTTGATTCAAAAGTTGAGCTTTTTTATCCGAAGTTATTATTCCTCTCGCATGTTATTATTCATTTATTATATTGTTATACTTGTGGGCAATCGTGCTCACTCTTGCGTGATAATAACATTGCAGTTAAGAACGAAAAAGAAGCGAATTTAACCTTCCACTAGTAAGAAGCAAAAAGAAGATTAGCAAGTAATGAAGACTGATTATTTATGTGGTTATGTAATGATATTTAGAATTGATGTTATTCAAGACTTATTTGTTTATGTTTCTGCACAGATGATTTAAGGTTAGAGTAACCTGGGATTTATTTATTATGCAGTTGATGTAACCCCATAAGGGAGGAGATTTATTATTTATTTCTATTTATTGTATGGTTTGCATTTATTTATGGGTAGATAGATAGATGATATTTGTACAGTGAACACCAAATCCTGTGGAAATGGAAGTACCGAATTTGTGGGTGTCACATGGACTCTATCCCAGAACTCGATCATAGTAGGAGGTCGGCCCAAGCTACTCCACATGGCCTAGATCATATACATTAAATAAGATCACCTAAATTTACTATAGTTGCAATATAAGATTAAACTAAACTAAAGAGAAATACATACCGACTTAACCTCCTGAAACGACTGCGAGCCAAAAGTATTATATGACTCATGACTTCGCAATTCTTTCTTCATCTGCTTCCGACTTGGTCTTGAACGCAACATCATCCCAAGATTTCTCACATCGCACCCCCACGTCTTGCATCTCGATACTTCCTATGGTGATGATCTCGCAAAGTAGTCCTGGGCATTTCTTCTATCGCCCGGACTGCCCTCTGTCGCATCTCGTACAACCAGCCGGCATAATTCTTCGAGATGTGGGCAATGATAACGGCGTCACCATCCGCCTCAGTGATGCTGGCCTCGTATCTGTAGTATCTCTATCAAACATACATAACATACGTATAATTTATTATTTGAACAATATGTAAATAACATGCATTGACCTTGATATAATATATGTAAGTCGACTTACGTGAAACTCCCGCAACATTGTCACTATGAAGTTGGCATCGTAGCGCGCGTACTGACTAAATCGCATGCAGCCAGTTGGGAGATGCGCCAAGCAGATGGCGTGTACTGTCGCCTTAGCGACAGGATCCATAATACTAGAATACAAAAATTTATTAAGAACATTTTAATTTATTAATCACATGATAATATCATTCTAATTGAACATAAGTGATAAATTAGAGTTGAAACCTACACAGACAACCCGACATCAACTGAAGCTGTGTCAAGCACTGCCGGTGGACGACCTAATCGACCGAGGTTAGTCCCTCACGAACGACGACATCTAGCATCTGTATGTTGATATATTGTCCAAAAATAGTAAATGAATGTATAATATAGTTATGAAAATAATGTTACTGAGCCAAAAAAGAATGAAACTCACTAGCATCTGAAGACGACCCTCCCTGGGAGCCGTCACCTGATCTGGAGCTGCCGCTACCACGGCCACCTCCAACGCTATGTCGAGGCATATATAGTCGTATCTCATCAAATAATGATACATAGATACGATGAACGATCAAATGGCCATCCTATGTGGGGAAATATATATATAATGATTGATTTTAGTTGTATAGTATTTACAAAACACCAATTAGTGAAGAAGTAAGACGTCGTCAAAACCGCCACGATCCAAAATCATTTTCATCCTCTAATTACATCTCTTCCTCTTCAGTATCAATTTCTTCCTCAATATCATCTTCTACCATCACATACGGACTAACAACCACGCCTTCCTCCACTTCGTCAACATCGAGTACGCGTCAACGACATCATCACCCAACACATCGTGAATCATATACCACAACGCGTGCATTGGGATTGCTAACTTGTTCTTACAACGGGTCATCCGTTCCAAACAAATTAGTACCATCAAATGGTAAGTCTTCGTTGTCACAAATCATACCGGGGGTTCTATCGTGAAACGACATTAGGGGCGTAGTAGACTTGAGTTGCTTGGTCAAGCTAACACAAATACATCATCGATCAGAAATGCATTTTTATATCTACTTTATTACGATTCTATTACGATCAACTTTAACACCCTTTGCAAAGATCAAAACAAAGTGACACTTAAATGTAACGACCATTTTAGCCCCTGGATAATTGAGCACAACCACTTCCTTTAATCTTTCATAGTAATTGGATTCAGAATCTCCATAACAACTTCGCAACACGACAACACCGGAGTTGACTGATGTCAATTCATTCAAGTCATCAACCTTGAATCTATACCCATTCACGATACAACCTGGAAATGAACTAACAAGTTTGTACGGGCCTAAAATAACATCTCTAAAACGATCATACACGTTCTCTTCTTCGACCCTTCTCTTAAACCACTGATGAAAATTTGCATTAGTGAATGCTTCCATCTGTGATTCTTTCAACCCCGGGTTAGAAGCATATGCTTCCAATTCGAATGAACTGCGTACAATAATATGGCAATTAATTAATTTTTGATTAAGGATTGATAAATCATTTTCAACTTGTAATAATACATACTTGATGTACGCATTTATACTTGAGCATATTTAGAAGCACGTATGTAGAGATAATCTTTAAATCTTTATCGGTTAGGTAAGTCTTTGTCTCATGTCCAAATGGTTTAGCTGGATAAGTGAATACAACCAACTTATCATCAGCACGACCAAACGGATCCCCGACCTCATTCCGACTTAGACGGTTATGCTTCGTTGCGACTACATCGTCAAAGTACAACGAGCAGAAGTTGAAAAGCTCTTCCTCCGTATAGCGTTCAGCAATAGAACCCTCTACGCGCGCTTTGTTTTTAACTTTTTGCTTTAATCGACGCATATACCTGTCACATGAAAGTATATGATATATATTACCTGATAAGTTAAATATAAAGATGATGAATATTGCACAATGTATGTGATATTACCTCTCAAATGGATACATCCATCGATATTGCACCGGTCCTCCAAGCTTAAGTTCATATGGCAGATGAATAGGCAAATGCTCCATGTCACAAAGAACCACGTGGTAAAATTATTTCGAGCTTGCGCATATTGTCAACACTATGTTTTTCTCCATCTGCTCCACATTACTATACCTTATAACAGTTGAGCAAATATCCCGAAAGAAATTTGAAAGTGCGGTAAAAGTATCATTAATATTCCTGAGTAACATCTCACGAAATGCAATTGGCATCAACTTCTGCATGAATACATGATGATCCATGACTTTTGAAGACGATAATTTTCAACCGCTTTCAACCAGTAAGACAACGAGATATGTTAAAGCATATCCATCTGGGAGTTTCAATGCGCTAAGCCACTTGTAAATGTTTTCAACCTATTGCTTGGTAAGACAAAATGGAGCTTTTGGTTTTGTGTTGTTAGGTCGGAGCCACAATTCCCGCCTGATATTCATTTCCTCCAAGTCCTTACGTGTTTTATCATTGTCTTTTGTTTTACTACTTGTATCTAATGACGGTAAAAACAAGTTCTCAAATATTTCTTTTTGTATTCATAACATCTATACAATGACGAAGTGCTAGTGTGACCCAGTATGACAACTCAAACCAAATTGGCGAGTGAGTCCAGTTATGACTTTTCCCATATCCTATAGCTCTCAACGTACCACGCTCCTTCCCAGGGGGTGGAAATGTTAGATCATTTAGCCAGCCCAATATGTCGCTGCCCGACAAGCGACCAACAACCCCTTTCTTGTAAGACCCCGAAATTTTTTAAATAAAAAGGAATTTCCTTTATTTATTATTTTGAAATAGTAAGGGTTGATTTGATTAATGTGGATAGTTAGGGGTTAAATACGCAAATATTTCAAAATAAGCAAGTGGTTATAAAATATTCATTGTTGTCGAGGAATATTCGTTTGGTCGTGGAATATTCGCATCTTTGTCGGGGAATATTCGTGCGACCGGTAGCGACCATGTGTGGCCCCATAACTTGAAGCGATTGGATGAGGAAAACGACAAAATATAAGTTGTTTAAAAATAACGGCGTAGTTATTCTGCCGTTATCTTCGTTGGAATACCCGGGTGGTTAAAACACACTACGTCTGCGTTGTTGAGCAAGAAGACACCAGATTGCATCAATTATTGATTCTTACGTAAGAAGCCACTACTCAATAATTTTCACGATGAATTCTTTATTCAATATTTTATTTTATTGATTCAATAATTCTGCGTTGATATTTTATATTATTGTTGTTCAATAATTGTCAACGCATTATATCTCCATTATCGGATCAATAATTCATATTATTTGAATAATATTATTAGATAGCATTATTGGCAATGTCTAGAAAGTTCATCGAGGAGAGGTTTGGTCACCTAATTGCGCCCCAAGAAGAGAGAAATCCTTATCGGAAAGCCCCTCTTTCACGGAACTACTGGTTGTTATAATTGTGATTCTCGTAATATTATTTGTGAATAATTAATTATTGATTTATATGATAAGAAAATATTTATAAATGATGGATTTATTTGTTTTATGTGGTTATAATTGAATGATTTAATGTTGAGGTGTTTTATCGGTAATTTTGTCCGGAATGGAGGTATTAAAAATCAAATCGATATTTTTACGATATATTAAGTGAGTTATAATTTTTAATCCAAATAGTTGGATCGTTGTAATTTTTGGATATGTTATACATACATAAGTTGAGTATATGTCCACAAATTTTGAACCGTTAAAAATGAACGAATGATTTGTTATGAATTTTAAGAGGTGGTGATTCGAAATTAGGTTTATAATTGATTTTGGTGGAAAATTCTAGAATTGAGTGGGCCCCACTTGTGGTTGGTGAAGAAATGTGCTGAATTTTATTTCAAATGTGGTGGTGGGAATAGTAGCGAGTAAAAGCCATCGAGTTCTGCAGTTAAATGCCTTCGACGTCTTAACATTTTCCTATAAATAGAGGCTAAGTTAGAATTGAAAATCACACCGAAAACAAGTTTTCTCTTCTTTCTCTCTCTATATTATCGAGTGTATTTTGTGAGTATTTTGAGTATACTTTGAGTATTGTTAGATTCGTGCAAGTTCCTTGACCTTATATCCTGTTTCAACTAAAGATCTTGTCTTTCGAGGTAAGGGATGTTATTTTCTTCTCGAATGATATTATTTCTTCAATATCATTATCTTTGAAATATTGGTTGGAACTTTTATCAAATTTGGAACGTTTTCATGTCGGGGTTACTATTCATGAGTTCTTATTCACGAGTTACTATTCACGAGTTACTATTCATGAGTTCTTATTCACGATTTAGTTACTATTCACGAGTACTATTCATGAAGCGTGAAGATGTTTTTTTTTGTGGAATTTCTATCTTTTGGTGTCGAGAGTCTACTATTCACGTATACTGCCTTTATTCACGTATCTGACACTATTCACGAATATTTGCACTATATTCAATCAAAAAATGAAAATTTTTCTTTTCGTCTAAAATATCTATTCTGGATACTAGCTTTGATTGTATCCATGTTTTGATCATTCTTGAATTTTACACCACTATGATTATTTTGAGGTATTGTTGGACATGGATAAAACAAAGTACGAATCCTTAATCCTTAATCCTTGTCATTTTGTTTCACTGGATTCGTTTCTTTAAAAATATTTTTCATCATCCTCAGTCTTAAATGATGATATTATTGAATATCTTTGGCCTGTAGTGCAAAGATGAATGATTTCTGAAGAATATCTTTGGCCCAGAGTGCAAAAGATGAGCAGTGTTTAAATGAACATAATACCGATGATGAATATCTTTGGCCTTTAGTGCAAAGATGAGCAGTGTTGAGATGAACATGATGGATTGATGAATATCTTTGGCTTGTAGAGTGCAAAGATGAATATTTGATTTGAGATGAATATTGATTGATGTTACGGTGGATAAAATATTGATGATGGACCGTTAAATTCATAGATTATAGTAGATTTCATTCTCTACGTAACTCTTACATGAATTATTATTTCATTAGAGATATTGATCCTGAAACTTGTTGTTGTCATTGTATTCTATCGATTTTTTCCTGTTGAAGACTAACGATAATTTGTTCTATATTATCTTAGTCATAACATTCTTTACCTTGGGCAAGTTGAGCTCACCCTTTTCCTTTTGTTCCATTTTTCTCAAGAGGCGAGAATATAAGCGATGCGAGTCGGGGTATGGAATGAAGGTTTTAGAAAGGATTGTTTAGTAGTCCTCACCATTTTGTAAAATAATGTATCAATAAATGTGATGGGGATTTATTTGAGTATAGATATTATCTAGAAGATAATATTTGTATTCAAACTCACGATTTCTTGTTGTAATAATAAAGTTGTAGTTGTTTCGCATACCATGTATTTGGCGACTCGAGAATGGGTTGGATGGAATGGACCTATTTTGGGGCGTCACACGGTTGGTATCGTAGCTTAGGGATATGATCTCCAAGGAGATCGGGAATAGAACTAGGAGGGAGAGACGTAAAAATCCTTCGCTAAGTGTGTCCTACCTAAGCTTATTTGTTAGTTGGTCGATATATAGGGATATTATGTGATATATTGATTTCCTTAATTAACCCTTATTTTATGACGGTGATTTGAGAATGTCGATTGAGAATATTAATAGTGGAGTAAATGAGACCGTGGAGATGCTCAGTACTCACCAACGAGGAGAAACGTGCAACCTACCGGCAATGTTCCTCCCGTGAACAACACCATTGAAAGCGAGATGATGAACGAGGGATGTTTAGAAGTTTTTGCGGTTCATGCAAAATCGAGCGAGGAGACTTCGTGTTCAAAATCTGAGAGAAATGATAGTAATTCATGGGTGGTCACAAACCAAGCAGCTTCAAAGAGTTGGGACCACGAGTGCAGGGGAAAGCGGATCCGATCATGGCGGAAACATGGGTCAAGCAAATTACCAAGATATTCGATGTCTTGGGATGCGGAGAAACGAAGGTTCCATTTGCCACCTTTATGTTCCGCGTGGCGAGGCGATATCATTGGTGGGAGTCTCGTGAAGCGTACCCATCCACCACACTCGGCATGTCTTGGGAGACGTTTGAAACTATTTAATGACAAGTACTTCCACGAAAGTATTAAATATATGAAGGAAGTGGAGTTTATTAGATCAGAAGCGAGAATAACATGGCGGTATCCTAATGCGAGGCGAAGTTCGCGGAGTTATCCGTGTTTGCACCTCATTTGGTGGAGAATGAGGAGCGTATGACGCGGATGTTTACGAGAGGTTTGAAACCCGGCATACGTCGATATCTCATTTCTCATAAATTTTCTCTCTATTCGAGATGTTGTCAATGTGGCTCGGTTGTTAGAAGCGAGATAACGAAATACGTTCAACCGGGACCATAACCGAGGATCATATCAAGATAGCGATCATCGAATAACGATAACCAATGGAGAAAGAAGAATACGGACAAAGGCGGTAACCACTCTGGTGGTAATCGTGGCCATGATAATAGAAGAAGCGAGTCGGGAGGAGATTTTAAAAGAGGAGATTCAACAACGACCATTTGAAGACGTCGCCGCCAAGAAGCAACTAGTTTTAAGGGAGGAGCGACCACCACCGGTCGTATATTACAAATCTTTGAAAGAGGGACATATCACCAAACGCCCCACAACAGTTTAAGGTATGCTATAATTGTGGAAAAGAAGGACATATCGCTCGAGATTATGCGATATCGAAACCCAGTCCAATGAATGGTGACTCAAAAGGATGTCCCGAAAAAGTCAAAGTCAACGATTTACGGAAGAGCGTTTGTCGTGGCCGGTCAAAATGCGAGGAACCCGAACGAAGTTAGCACGGGTTAGTTAATTATAAATTCTTGCGAAGTTTATACCTTACTGAATCTGGGGTTCTACCCATTCTTTTATCTCTCTTGCTTGCATAACGTTTGAACTTGACTACGGAGAAATTAAACTTTGACTATCTGTGGAGACTCAGTTAGGAGAAACTTTCATTACATCCGTTGTTTAAAAAATCTTGTTTGATTCAAGTTGGCACCATTACCTTACACCGCTGACCTTATCTCTTTAAAGATACTTGCTTTTGGGGATTGATTGGTTAACTACTCATCATACCAAAATTGATTGCTTTTGTAAGGTTGTTAGTTTTCATATTCCTAAGCAACTTTGTTATTCAATTCAAGCAATCAAACCATTGTAGTCAAACATTTTCATATCAATCCATGAAGTCATTCGTTTATTACGGATGTCGAGTTTTCTTAGTCCATGTTATGGATTTGAATAAAGACACGTCGATTTGAATAATATTCTTGTTGTTATTGATTTTTCCCGACGTAATTTAAAGAAGAATTTCTTGGCTTACTCCCAAAGTCGATATTAAATTTTGTATCGACTTTGAACCCAGTACAAAACTCATTCCTAAAATCTCATATCGAATGGCTCTATTGAACTTCGTGAGTTAAAAATTCAACTATAGAATTTGGTACTGAGCCTTTATCTGGTGACTTCCTTTGTGGAATGCACCTAAGCCGAACTCTCTGTAGGGGACGTCATATTAGATGCGATAGTAAACCGATAGGTGTCATTGTAACGTCTTTATCCAAGGTTGGGATATGAGTCACGATTGAGAGCAACTTAAGTCGAGAATCGAAATCGTAGCTTTAAAGGCTTAGTTGGTTATTATCGGAGATTCGTTGAAGGATATTCTCGAATCGCTATTCCATTAACGTGGTGACTCATAGAGATACAAAATTCAAATGGAGCAAGGAATGTGGTAAGAGCTTGAAGAACTCGAAGAGGAGACTCATTTCAAAGATATGTTCGACCATGCCATCCTCGAAAAAGCGAACGTGGTAGGCGGCGTGTTGAGTAGAAGATCGTATACAAGTCTGAGTACGATATTGTCAAAGACTCATTTCAGTATAATATACAAATAATAGAGATGGAGATGAAAACTCTAGGTACCCACGTGATGATATCTGATGCGTGATGATATCTGAGTATAATCGACTTTAATCGATAAAGTTAAAGTCATTCAAGCTACACACCGGAGTGATGAATTTGAAGAAGGAGGTGCGAAGTTGTTATTTCAAAAGCGAGAATCGGTGAGGTGAGGAAAGCTCAAACCTTCGATTTATTTAAAATCCTCGATCGAGTAGGAATCGTATGGCCTATAAACTCGCTTTAACGCTAAGTATGATGGCGTGTTCATAAAGTTTTTCACGTATCGATGTTACGTAAATATGTGGACGACCCGAACTACGTCATTGAGTTAGAACCAGGACGAGATAGTCAAGACTTAACGTATGTAGAGAGGTACATGTCAAGATTTTGGATAGGAAGGAGCATGTCCTACGTAAGTAAAGGTCATACCACAAGTTAAAGTTTTGTGGAGGAATCATGCTATATAGAGGAAATGACACAGGAATTGGAAACGGAAATGAAAGCGAGGTATCCTCATCTTTTGAAACACCAGTCACGTCGTCGCCAATTTCCGAGGCGAAATTTCATAAGGAGGGAGGTTGTAAGACCCGAAATTTTTTAAATAAAAAGGAATTTCCTTTATTTATTATTTTGAAATAGTAAGGGTTGATTTGATTAATGTGGATAGTTAGGGGTTAAATACATAAATATTTTAAAATAAGCAAGTGGTTATAAAATATTCATTGTTGTCGGGGAATATTCGTTTGGTCGTGGAATATTAAATCTTTGTCGGGGAATATTAAATGCGACGGCCTTGACCATGTGTGGGCCCATAACTGTGAAAGCGATTGGATGAGAAAAACGACAAATATAAGTTGTTTAAAAATAACGGCGTGGTTATTCACAGATTATCTTGTTGGAATACCCGTGGTTAAAACACACTAATCTGGCGTTGTTGAACGGTAGCACACGGTATTGCATCAATTATTGATTCTTACGTAAGAAGGCACTTTACTCGATAATTTTCACGATGAATTCTTGTTCAATATTTTATTTTATTGATTCAATAATTCTTTGCGTTGATATTTTATATTATTGTTGTTCAATAATTGTCACTTGCACATTATCTCCATTATCGGATCAATAATTCATATTATTTGAATAATATTATTAGATAGCATTATTGGCAATGTCTAGAAAGTTTACATCGAGGAGAGGTTTGGTCACCTAATTGTACGCGCCAAGAAGAGAAATCCTTATCGGAAAGCCCCTCTTTCTGAGGAACTACTGGTTGTCATAATTGTGATTCATAATATTATTTGTGAATAATTAATTATTGATTTATATGATAAGAAAATATTTATAAATGATGGATTTATTTGTTTTATGTGGTTATAATTGAATGATTTAATGTTGAGGTGTTTTATCGATAATTTTGTCGGAATGGAGGTATTAAAAATCAAATCAAGATTTTTACGATATATTGCGTGAGTTATAATTTTTAATCCGAATAGTTGGATCGTTGTAATTTTTGGATATATTATACATACATAAGTTGAGTATATGTCCACAAATTTTGAACCGTTAAAATGAGCGAATGATTTGTTATGAATTTTAAGAGGTGGTGATTCGTAAATTAGGTTTATAATTGATTTTGGTGGAAAATTCTAGAATTGAGTGGGCCCCACTTGTGGTTGGTGAAGAAATGTGCTGAATTTTATTTCAAATGTGGTGGGTGGGAATAGTAGCGGTAAAGCCATCGAGTTGCAGGTTAAGTGCCTTGGCGTCTTAACATTTTCCTATAAATAGAAATTTAAGTTAGAATTGAAAATCACACCGTAAACAAGTTTTCTCTTTTCTCTCTCTATATTATCGAGTGTATTTTGTGAGTATTTTGAGTATACTTTGAGTATTGTAGAGGCGCGGCAAGTTCCTTCAAAGACTATATCCCGTGTTTTTGACTAAGTATCTTGTCTTTCGAGGTAAGGATGTTATTTTCTTCTCAAATGATATTATTTCTTCAATATCATTATCTTTGAAATATTGGTTGGAACTTTTTATCAAATTTGGAACGTTTTCATGTCGGGTTACTATTCATGAGTTACTTATTCACGAGTTACTATTCACGAGTTACTATTCATGAGTTACTATTCACGAGTTACTATTCACGAGTACTATTAATGAAGCGTGAAGATGTTTTTTTGTGGAATTTCTATCTTTTGGTGTTTGAGTTACTTATTCACGTATATCTGACTATTCACGATTCAAGTATCTTCACTTATTCACGAATCTGACTATTCATAGAAAAATGAAAATTTTTCTTTTAAATCTAAAATATCTATTCGGATACTAGCTTTGATTGTATCCATGTTTTGATCATTCTTGAATTTTACACCACTATGATTATTTTTGAGGTATTGTTGGACATGGATAAAACAAAGTACGAATCCTTAATCCTTAATCCTTGTCATTTTGTTTCACCGGATTCGTTCTTTTAAAAATATTTTTCATCATCCTCGGTCTTAAATGATGATATTATTGAATATCTTTGGCTGTGTAGTGCAAAGATGAATGATTTCTGAAGAATATCTTTGGCTGAAGTAGTGCAAAGATGAACAGTGTTTAAATGAACATGACCGATGATGAATATCTTTGGCCTTTAGTGCAAAAGATGAACAGTGTTGAGATGAACATGAATGGATTGATGAATATCTTTGGCACATAGTGCAAAGATGAATATTTGATTTGAGATTAATATTGATTGATGTTACGAGGATAAAATATTGATGATGGATTTATTAAATTCATAGATTATAGTAGATTTCATTCTCTACGTAACTCTTACATGAATTATTATTTCATTGCGAGATATTGATCTCAAACTTGTTGTCTATTGTATTCTATCGATTTTTCCTGTTGAAGACTAACGATAATTTGTTCTATATTATCTTAGTCATAACATTCTTTACCGGGCTAGTTGAGCTCACCCTTTTCCTTTTTGTTCCATTTTTCTCGGGAGGCGAGAATATAAATGGCGAGATGCAGCCTCGGGGTATGGAATGAAGGTTTTAGAAAGGATTGTTTAGTAGTCCTCACCATTTTTGTAAAATAATGTATCAATAAATGTGATGGGGATTTATTTGAGTATAGATATTATCTGTAAGATAATATTTGTATTCAAACTCACAGATTTCTTGTTGTAATAATAAAGTTGTAGTTGTTTACATACCATGTATTTGGCGACTCGAATGGGTTGGATGGAATGGACCTATTTTGGGGCGTCACATTTCTTCTGCCTTTCCGTGAATTGTGTAGACATCTTTCTATAATTGTGCTCAATGAGTGAGAATCTACGAAAGCGCCCAAAGAAACTAATTTTTCGGCCCTGACGTAGTTGAGTGCCTTGCACATCCCGCATGCAGACTGGACATGACAACTTGCCATGAGTCGACCAACCATTAATCATCCCAAGTGCTGGAAATTCAGTGATAGTCCACAACAAAGCTGCCTTCATCACAAAATTCTGCCCGACAGATTTCTCAAAAGTTTGAACACCTGTTTCCCACAGCATCTTAAGTTCATCGACTAACGGCCTTAGGTACACGTTAATGTCTTTTGTAGGACTCTTATCCCTCGGTATAAGTAAGGTCAATAAAAGATACGGATCCCTCATGCACATTGACGGTGGAAGATTGTAAGCTACCATAATCACTGGCCAAACAGAATAAGGCTGACTAAAATTATTAAATGGACAGAATCCATCTGTAGCCTTCCCAAGCCTGACATTCTTAACCTCTTCGGCAAATTGTGGAAAATTGGCATCAAAATTCTTTCATTCATCTCCATCTGCTAGGTGAGTCAGCTAACCAGGCACGACATCCCTTGTTCTATGCCAACTCATATCTTTGAAAGCGCCATATGACACATGAATAATCACGCAACCCTCGGCAAGAGAGGAAAATATCGTAAAATCTTCTTTGGAACATGTTTCTCCTTCCCTCCACGTTTTGTGATCTTGTACCTTGGTGAGTTACAGATATCACACTGCACCTTATCTTTGTCCTCCCCATAATATAACATGCAATCCTGCTCACAAGCATCGATCTTCTCATACCCGAGATTCAACCTCTTAACCATCTGCTTCACCTCATAGTAATTTCTGCGAGCAACGATTATCCTCGGTAAGAACTCCGAGAATATCAAGCAAATCATTGAATCCTTTCTCACCGCAATCATGCTCATTTTTGAAATGTAAAGCTTCAGAATCGCAGAAAAGCCCGGTGTGCTTGTCATTTTCGGGATACAATGGAACACCCGATTCGGAGCAAGCAACTTGTAGAAAGCATTCTTTGAATCATTTGGCTTTTTGAGAAACTGCTGACGATGCTCGCTTTCACCATCCAATATTAGTAGGGCCATACGCATCAACCAACATCTGTACGACATCATAGTTATCTGTTTGCGAATCCCCGTGATCCGAGTGGTCTACAGTACTATATGTATGTTCTCTAAACTCAGTTGATTCCCCGTGATGAATCCATACCGAATATCCATCCACAAACCCACGTGAATATAAGTAAAATTTAACTTCATCCACAATCTTCCATATCATGTTCTTACACTTGGAACATGGGCATCTCATCTTTTCGTTCGGATCATCAACATGTTTTATTGCTTTGTTCATAAAATTGGACACCCCTTCACGGTACGCATCAACTAATCCCTCCCATCATTTGGTATCCTACTAGTACATCCAACTCCTATTTACCGACATCTTTAATTGAAGAAAATATCCAATTAGAATATATATGCATGTATTTAGTTTACCTAGTATATATCTCCACTCTACGAGGGTTAGAAGCTTATCCGTTCTGGATGTGTCTCTCTCATTAGTGCCATTCATTAAGGTGAGTGTTTATAATATTTTAAGAAAATTTCAAAGATCACCTCCCCATGGTCTTCAAGTACACGAAATAGACCAAGACAACTTAGTCTAAGTATGCACTCAAGAACATTTGTAGACACCAAATTGAAAAAATCCTCAAAAAATTATAAACACGTACGCGCCTTGTGAATTAGCACCGACCTAAGTGAGAGACATAACATCCAGTAACAGTCCCAAACTGGGGACTATTCGGCATTCACTCCTACTAAGTGAATGTCAAAGGGGTTTCTAAGTTTCAAAGTATATTACATATATATATATATATTTATGAGTGTATTGAAGAGTAAATGCTACTTAGTTTATTAGTTGCAAATCTAAGTTTCATATTAGTTGCAGTTGCAGCTAATAGTACTCCAACCGGTTCCGCGGTAGTAATCGGACAAAAAAAAGGGTCGTAGTTCTTGTTTGTGTCCTATACTCTATTAATAAAGTTAATTGAATTACTGCGGACATTCCTCACTGTTCCACCATAACAGATGACAACATCCCGAAGAAGTTCCATTAAGCTATTGAACAAAGTTCCAAGTTAAGCAACCCTCTAGATGAACGAACGATCACTTCTCTACTATGAATGAATCATTGCACGATATAAGCTTAATCCATGCCATAGAAAGCTTCTCACCACTCCAAATACCCATCTGAGGAATTTGGAGTGGTGAGAAGCTGTCTATGTCATGGATTGGACCCATATCAGGCAATGCTTCATTCCTAGTAGAGAAGTGATTGTTCGTTCATCTAGAGTGTTGCTTAACCTATAACTTTGTTCAACAACTTAATGGTACCCCTTCCGTATGTTGGCATCTGTTATGATGGAACAGTGAAGAATGTCTTCAATAATTCAATTAACTTTATTATTCGAGTATAAGACACAAACAGAAACTACGACCCTTTTTTTTTAATTGTTGTCGAGGAACCGGTTGGAGTACTATTAGCTGCAACTGCTACGTCGAATCCTGCATACAAGGAAGAGTACATATATATATATATATATATATATGTAGGTAGAGTATTATAGAGTTTATTGAAAATTATGGCAAACTAAGCAAATGCTGTGATGCCCCCAAAATAAGTATACATCACCCATCTTGAGTCGCCAAATACATGGTACATAAATCGAATACAACATAATTATACAACTGTCGTGTAAAATACGACAAAACATAAACTGAGAGTTTAAACAAGAATATTTCCTTCTAGACAATATCCATTCTCAATGGAGTCCTCATGTATGCGATATACAAACTCAAATTCAGGTCCTCATTACATTTATTGTCACACTATTTAACGTAATAGTGATGACTACTAATACTATCATCCGGACCATCACTCCATCCCCGACTAGTCCTGCTACGCGTTCTCTCATTTCAAGAGAAAAAGGAAAGAAAAGGTGAGCTCAACTAGCCCAATGAAAATATTATGACTAAGATAATGCGTAATAAATTATCAATAGTCTTTAACAATGTTAAACTGATAAAATACAATAGACATCAAGTTTAACTACAACGGAACAAGCAATCCATTAAAAGAGTCAAGTGGAGAATAAAATCTACTATCTTTTATAATTTAAAAGGTTTTTCATCGCTTTATCACTTTGGACTCGACAATAAATAATCCACATCATCCTCATTACGACTCAAGGATATTCATTAGGGTCACGACCACAAATTATCCATGCATTACGGGCCAAGGATATTTGTGTATTCATCAATGGTCAAGTGATCATGCCAACAACTATCCATCAATGCACTACGGGCCAACGAGGACCTTTATCACATCATTTGTAACATTACTACTCATGATTATACCGAATAATCCATGGTCATAATCATACCAAGTCCATCTACGCACTACAAATGCCACAGATGACTTTCAAAATATAAACATGAGGATGATGACAATGATATAAGAATTCAATAAAACAAGTTCACGAATTAATTAATCCAGAACTAATAACGTCCAAATTGTCAACATGATACTTCTATGTAGAGTAAAATTCAAGAATGCTCAGAAGAATATTTCCATGAAAAGATACTGGATGAAGCGTAAATTTCAAGGATATTCCACTAATTTCATGGAGTATAGAAGTCAAAACTTTTACCAACTGAGTATAACAAAGAATGGAATAACAAAAGAAATCACCAGGCATGTGATAGATAAGCACGTGCGCAGTTATTCCAACGTAATAATAAATATGGAACCAGTCCCACAGAACGCACAAAAGTGAGGATATTCCGGCGAATAATAAATAATGGAACCGTGTCGTGAAATTCACACAAGACGGGATATTCGGCAAATAATAATAAAGAACGGAATAATAAAAGAATTTCACCAAGTATGCGATTGGCATAAACAAAGTTATTCCAACATAATAATAAAGAATGGAATAACAGAAGAAGATCACCAAGTATTGGGTAAATCGCATATACATGTCACTCCACCAAGTATAGGGTAAACCGCGCATACAGGTTATTCCAACAGAATAATAAAGAATGGAATAACATAATGATTTCACCAAGTATAGGGTATGTCGCGTATACAGGTTATTCCAACAGAATAAATAAGAATGAAATAACATAAGGATTTCACCAAGTATAGGGTATGCCGCTTATACAGGTTATTCCAATAGAATAAATAAGAATGGAATAACATAAGGATTTCACCAAGTATAGGGTATGCCGCGTATACAGGTTATTCCAACAGAATAAATAAGAATGGAATAACATAAGGATTTCACCAAGTATAGGGTATGCCACGTATACAGGTTATGTATAGGGTATGCCACTTTTACAAGTTATTCCAACAGAATAATAAAGAATGGAATAACAGAAGTTCTCTTCATGAATAAGAAAGAATAACACCCCTTACGGGTATAATAAATAATATCCCTTACCATAAAAGACACTGGATATCAAAGTAGTGAAGTAGCAGAATACTCTTCTTCTTTCTCTCTATAATTTCTCTCTAGAGTTTCAGTGAATTCGTAAGAAATAATGAAGAAATGAGCTTCTATTTATAGAAGAATGGATTGAATAGTAACTAATTCATGAACGGTCCAGATCAATTTACTTTTAAACGAACGATCCAGATCGATTTACTATTAAAACTTAAAGCGACGGTCCATACTGATTTACTATTAAAACTTTAAACCAGCAACCCATATTGATTTACTATTATAACTTTTCACCAGCGGTCCATATTGATTTATTCAACCAACGGTCTAAAAAATTAGCACATCTCCTCGTGAAATAATATTGTACCCAAATACCCGAATGCACAATAATAGAGTGAATAGTAATTGGATAAATAGTAACTCGTGAATAGTAACTCATGAATAGTAATTCATGAATAGTAACTCATGAATAGTAACTCATAAATAGTAACTCGTGAATAGTAACTCATGAATAGTAACTCATCTTTAATCAACACGAACTTATTCATCATTAATATTATAACTCACAATATTTAGCAACCAGGTTGTTCCTGGAAAGAGAGGGGCTTTCCAATAAGGATTTCTCCCTATCAGCGCATGATTAGGTGACCAAACCTCTCCTCGATGTAACTTCTAGACATTGTAAATATTGCAATTTAATAATATGAATAACTTCGTCGTCTCAATTATTGATTTAATAAAATAACATATTATGCACATGATACTTTGACAATAATCGAATCAATAATATGAGAGATATGATGCAGCAATTACTGTAGCAATAATGCAGTATAACTGAGTGACTTATCACTTAAGTATCAATAATCAATACCATGTGCTAATATGCAACCACGCCAGACATTCAGACTTTTACTAATGGGTAGTTCAACAAGATAATGATGAAAACCTCCGCCATTATTTAATAAAGTATTACATTTTATATAAAAGATGTTTTTGTTTTATTACGTTAATAATACGAATAAAACAAAACGTCATTATCGCTATAATAATTCATATTATTAATCGACAATAATGGAATCAAACCGAGTGACTTCTCACATAAGCATCAATAATCAATACCGGTGTACTATTATGCACCACACGACATCGCATTTCTTTACTACTAAGAGTAGTTCAACAAGAACCACGGTAAAACTTCCGTCGTTATTTCAATAAAATATTTTTGTCGCTTTCTCGATCCGACAATAATTACATTAATGGGGTCCACTAATGATTGTCTTGCATTTAATAATCCCCCAAACAAAAAGAATATTCCCCGACCAATCGAATATTTATAACAACTTGCATACTTTGCAAAATTTTCAAATACTACCCACAACTATAGCACTATCTCAAATCCACACCATAATATTCAAAAAAAATATTTCGAGAAATTTAAATCTTTATTCATAAAATCTGGGGTCTCACAATCTCCCCTCCTTATGAAATTTCGCCCTCGAAATTTACGTACGTACTTGGTATGCCGAATAGATGAGGACACTTCGTCATATTCTAACTCTTGAGGTATAACCTTTAAGCATAGAATATATTCCAGGATTTTAACAGGTACATCTTCATAAGTTAAATTATCCGCTATCTCGTCCGGTTCTAAATCAATAATGTGGTTCGAGTCTTTCACATATTTACGTAACGTCGATACGTTAAAAACATTATGAACACGCGACACACTTGGCGGTAAAACGAGTCTATAGGCCACAGTTCCTACTCGATCAAGGATTTCAAATGGGCCAATAAAATCGAGGGTTGAGATAACGCCTTCTTGAACCTTCTTCTTCACATTCATCAAATTCAAAGTGTAGCTTGAAGCGGCTTTAACTTTATCGATTAAAGTCGATTCTACTCGTATATTAGTTATCTTCACGTGGGTCCTGTAGTCTTTAACTCTATCTTCATCATTTGTAAGTTATAATGAAATGAGTCTTTGTGTTAATAACATCGCACTCAGAAAACGCATACGATCTTCTACTCAACACGCCGCCTACCACGTTCGCTTCTTCCTCGATGATATTGAATGGTACGATCGTAATCTTTAACAGCTTGAGCCAACGTCTTTGGCGCATGATACGTTTATTTAGTTGAAGAAATATTTGAGGGTTTAAGAAATGGGTTTTGTCTTCGGGGTCAATACAAAATTCGATTTCACGCTCTAGGGTAGGCTAGAAGTCTTCGAGAATACATCGGAAATTTATTAACGATAGAAATATCATTCAAAATCGTGACCTCATCCAAGACTTGGATAATATGTCACATTAATACCAACCGTGACTTCTATCCCTTAACACGGATAAACCACAATGATGATACCTATCAACTTGCCATCTTCATTCACGATGTTGCCTACAGAAAGTGTGGCTTCGGTGCATTCCACACAAAGAAGTCAACAATTAAGGGATCGGGGCTCTTTACTAATGGCTTGATTTGACAATGATTGACTTTAGTGGTTTGGTTGCTTGAATTCGCATAACAGGTTGGTTAGGAGTATGAAAGCTAACAACCTTACAAAAAGCATGATGAGTAGTTAACCAATCGTTTCCAAAAATCACATCAATGCAAGTATTTTCAAAGAGATAAGATCGACAGGTAACGTGAAAGTGTTTATTTGAATCAAACAAGATTTAAAAAATAGTAGAGGTAACGAAGGCTCCTACTAACGAAGTTTCAACCAATAAGTCAAAGTTTAACTTCTCCGGAGTCAAATTTAAACGTTGAACGCAAGTAAGAGAGATAAAATAATGGGTAGAACCGGTATCTTATAAGGTATAGACTTCGCAATTATTTATAATTAACTAACCCGTGCTAACTTCGTTCGGGTTACTCGTTTTTTGAGAAGTCACGAAAAACGCTCTCCCTTGCACTACCGGTTTTGACTTTTCTGGAACGGTCTTTGGTGCGTCCATCATAGCTGAACTTGTCTTCAGTGAATGACAAAATCGTGTTAAGTGACCTTCTCTTCCATAATTATAACATGCCTTGGATGGCATCGCGCAGTTTGGACTGATATGTCCCTCTCATTTGAAACATATGATAGGTGGTTGTTCTCCATCCTTAACAACGGGTGTTGGTGCTGACGTCTTTCCATCATTGTTGAATTTCCTCTTCTTGAAATGTCCATTCTTATTGTTTTGGCCAAGATTACCACCGAAGTGGTTACCATTTCTGCCATGTTGATTCCCTTCACGCTTATTGTCACCGCTTCGATGACTGCTATCACTGGTATTATTATTTTCTCGGCTGCTCTCTTTTGGTTGGGTTGACTCACTATCGCGCTCCAATAACTGAGCCCTATTAACAATATCTGAATACAAACAAAGTTTATGAGAAATGAGGTATTGACGTATCTCGGGTTTCAAACCTCTTAGAAACATTCGCGTCATTCTCTCCTCGTTATCAACCAAATGGGACGCAAACCGGGACAACTCGACAAACTTGGCTTCGTACTGCGACACGGTCATGTTGTTTTGTTCCAGCTTGATGAATTCTACCTATTTCATGTGACGAATACTTTCGGGAAAATACATGTCGTTGAATAGTTCTTGAAACTTCTCCCAAGACATCTTCAGTGCGGCAGGTTGAGTACGCTTTATAGATTCCCACCAGTAATCTGCCTCTGCTTGCAATATGAAAGTGGCAAAGGGAACCTTTTATTCCTCAGAGCATCCCAAGACATCAAATATCTTGTTGATCTGTTTAATCCACGTCTCCGCCTTAAGTGGTTTTGGCTCTCCAAAAAACTCCGGTGGTCCCAGTTCCTTAAACTGTTTGGCGGTGACCGTCCGAGAGTTGCCAGTATTTCCACCTGCATTTTGGACAGGAGCCGCTCTTGCCTGATGTTGCATGAATTGCATGAAGCCTCTAAACATTCCATCGTTCATCATTTGGTCAGTGTTGTTGTTTGCCTGAGGAATGTCGCCTTCCTGATGCACATTATCTTGATTATTGATTTGTGGAGACTCAACGGTCTCCTGTGCTCCATTGATGTTCTCAACATTCTCGGATGCCATTTTCAAATACTGCCACAAAACAAGGATTAGATAACATATCACATATTATCCATATACTATGACCGACCAATTAATAACAAATAAACTTAGGTAGGTTATACTAGCGAAGGAATTCCCCGTCTCTCCCCTCCTAGTTCTTGTCTCACATCTTAGCCAGGGATCATATCCCTAAGATTTGATACCAACTGTGACGCCCCCAAAATAGGTATACATCACCCATCTTGAGTCGCCAAATACATGGTACATAAATCGAATACAACATAATTATACAACTGTCGTGTAAAATACGACAAAACATAAACTGAGAGTTTAAACAAGAATATTGCCTTCTAGACAATATCCATTCTCAATGGAGTCCTCATAGACAGTATACAAACTCAAATTAAGTCCCCATTACATTTATTATCACACTATTTAACAGAATAGTGAGGATTACTAATACTATCATCTGGACCATCACTCCGTCCCCCGACTAGTCCCTGCTACGTTCTCATTTCCTAAAGAGAATAGTGAAAGAAAGGGTGAGCTCAACTAGCCCAGTAAGAAATATTATGACTAAGATAATGCAGAATAAATTATCAATAGTCTTTAACAATGTTAAACTGATAAAATACAATAGACATCAAGTTTAACTGCAGCGGAACAAGCAATCCATTAAAAGTGTCAAGTGGAGAATAAAATCTACTATCTTTTATAATTTAAAAGGTTTTTCATCACTTTTATCACTGGGACTCAGCTTAATAAATAATCCACATCATCCCTGCACTACGACCAAGGATATTCATTAAGGTCACGACCACAAATTATCCATGCACTACGGGCCAAGGATATTTGTGTATTCATCAATGGTCATGATCATGCCAACAACTGTCCATCAATGCACTACGGGCCAATGAGGACCTTTATCACATCATTTGTAACATTACGGTCATGATTATACCGAATAATCCCTGGTCATAATCATACCAAGTCCATCTATGCACTACAGGCCACAGATGACTTTCAAAAATATAAACATGAGGATGATGACAATGATATAAGAATTCAATAAAACAAGTTCACGAATTAATTAATCCAGGAACTAATAACGTCCAAATGGTTAACATGATACTTCTGTGTAGAGTAAAATTCAAGAATGCTCAGAAGAATATTTCCATGAAAAGATACTAGATGAAGCATAAATATCAAGGATATTCCACTAATTTCATGGAGTATAGAAGTCAAAACTTTTACCAACTGAGTATAACAAAGAATAGAATAACAAAAGAAATCACCAGGGCGTGTGATGATATAAGACATGCAGTTATTCCAACGAATAATAAATATGGAACAGTGTCCCACAGAACGCATAGGCATGGATATTCCGACGTAATAATAAATGCGGAATAATAAATAATGGAACCAGTCGGTGAAATTCACACCGGCGAGTGATATTCCGGCAGAATAATAAAGAATCGAATAATAAAAGAATTTCACCAAGTATGCGGTGCTTGATATAAACAAAGTTATTCCAACATAATAATAAAGAATGGAATAACAGAAGAAGATCACCAAGTATTGGGTAAACCGTATATACAGGTCATTCCACCAAGTATAGGGTAAACCGCGCATACAGATTATTCCAACAAAATAATAAAGAATGGAATAACATAAGGATTTCACCAAGTATACAGGTTATTCCAACAGAATAAATAAGAATGGAATATTGAAATTACTTACTGTTATTAACATACAACATATAATATTGAAATTGAAGAAATATACACTGCAATTACATAAAAGAAAATAAAACCAAACAATAACAGACCAAATGACCAATTACACTGCAATTACATAAAAGAAATATACACTGCAATTACACTGTTATACATGTACAGAGGCTACAAATGACCAATTTCACACCCAAATGACCAAAAAACAGAATTCATATATACATTATACATTATCAATCCAAAAACAAAATAAATTTAGACCAATTGCACATTATAGTACCAAATTCATACACAAATTTCATACTTAAATTTCATACTACTAACATAATATATATATATATACTCAATACCTGGAAAATTACGAAAGAAGAGAGTATAAGTGCGGTGGCGATCTCCAGGTGACCGTGGCGATGAAGTGTTAGGTGGGGTGGGGTGTGGGGAGAGGGGTGGGGTACCGGGGAAGGGGTTTGGAGTGGGGGAACCTGAGGGTGGGTGGGGTGGAGTGGGTGTGACCACCCGCCAAGGGTGGGGCGGGGACGACGTCGACAGGGAGAGGGTGGGGTGCAAGGGGCAAGGTGGTGTCGTGCAGGGGGGACGACCGGCCGGGGGGAGTGGGGGTATCGGGTGCAGGGTGGGGGTACCGATGGAGGAGGAGAGGGGGACCGATGGAGAGAGAGAGAGATCAGTGGTGTAGAGAATGAAATAAAGAAGGAAATATAGAAATAGAGAGGGAAATGAAAATGAGAGGACGCAGGGAAGGCGAAGGGTTTTTTTAGGTTTATTTCCAACGAATTTCCGTCGACTATATTCCGTCGACGTTAGGATACCCTCGACGAATTATTCAATCGAGGATGACATATATTCCGTCGACTATATATTCGCGCTGGCGGGAAACCCTCGCGCCAAGAAGAAGATCTTAAATTCGACTGATGTCAGTCGAGGATACATTAATTCCAACTGAATTAATGTCGACTAAATATTCGGTCGGTCTTATATTAACATCGACTGAATATGTTTAGTCGACAATAATTCCGTCGGAAATAAATCTTTTTCTTGTAGTGAATATTCCACGACCAAACAAATAAATCCGACAAAAATGAATATTTTATAACCACTTGCTTATTTGAAATATTTGCGTATTTTACCCATAACTAACCACATTAATCAAATCAACCCTTACTATTTCAAAATAATAAATAGAGGAAGTTTAATTTCATTTATAATAAGTTGGGGTCTTACAATCTCCCCTCCTTATGAAATTTCGTCCTCGAAATTGACGTACGTACATGGTGTTTCGAAAAGGTTGAGGAACCTTCGCTTCATTTCCGGTTTCTAACTCCCAGGTCATTTCCTCAATAGCATGGTTCCTCCACAAAACTTTGACTTGTGGTATGACCTTTGTACGTAAGACATGCTCCTTCCTATCCATGATCTTGATAGGTACCTCCTCGTACGTTAAGTCTTCGGCTATCTCATCCGGTTCTAACTCAATAACGTGGTTCGGGTCTTTCACATATTTACGAAGCACAGATATATGAAAAACATTATAAACACGAGACATACTTGGAGGTAACGCGAGTCTATAGGCTACATTTCCTACTCGGTCAAGAATCTGAAATGGACCAATAAATCGTGGATTGAGGTTTCCTCTTTTCCCAAATCTTGTAACTCCTTTCCATGGGGCAACACGCAACAATACATGATCCCTAATACTAAATTCCACGTCCTTTCGATGAAGATCCGCATAATTCTTTTGTCGATCTTGAGCCGTTTGTATACGTTATCGAATCATTTGGATCTTTTCCGTAGTCATAAGTACTAACTCGGGTCCCAACAATGTTGCTTCACCCACCTCATCCCAACATATTGGAGAGTGACACTTTCGTCCATACAATGCTTCAAATGGAGCCACACCTATACCTGCCTGATAACTGTTGTTGTAGGAGAATTCCACCAATGGTAAATACTTATCCCAACTCCTTTTGAAATCTAGGACACAGAGTCTTAATAGATCTTCAAGAGTTTGAATAGTCCTCTCTAATTTTCCGTCCGTTTGAGGATGGTATGCCGAACTGAATCGTAAATTCGTGCCCATAGCTTTTTACAAGCTAACCCAAAATCGTGAAATAAATCTTGGGTCACGATCCGAAACTATGGATACTGGCATGCCATGCAATCTCACAATCTCATTTACATACATATGAGCAAGACGTTCAAGGGAATAAGTCTCCCGTATCGGCAAGAAATGAGCAGACTTGGTTAATCTATCAACAATAACCCAAATAACATTTATTCCTTGAGAAATCGTGGGAAGACCCGTAACAAAATCCATGGTAATGTGTTCCCACTTCTATTTCAGAATCTCAAGTGGTTGCAATGGACCCTTAGGCATTTGATGCTCCGCCTTTACACGTTGACAAGTTAAACACCTCGAGATAAACTTTGCAATCACTCTCTTCATATTGTTCCACCAAAATGTATGTCGAAGATCACGATACATTTTGGTACTTCCAGGATGGATTGCAAATGGTGTATTATGTGCCTCCATCATGATCTTGTTCTTTAAATCAGAATCATTAGGAACACAAAGTCTGGAGTGGACTCGAAGTATTCCTCCTTCATCGATTCTTGCTTCTGGAATAGCACCCTCTTGTACTTTCTTCTTCATACGCGCATCATTCAAGATTCATGGGCTTGAGCAACTTTAACTTCATCGATTAAAGTTGGTTCTATGCGTATACTTGACATCATCGCACTCGTTCCTGCATAAGATCTTCTATTCAACGCGTCAGCTACCACGTTTGTTTTTCTAGGATGGTATTGAATGGTGTGGTCATAATCTTTTAACATGTTGAGTTCCTTTTGGGTGAAGAAATATTTGAGGCTTTTATGGTCTGAATATATCTCCACTTTCTCTCCATATAGATAGTGCCTCCAGATCTTTAGCGCGAAAACGACTGCTGCCAACTCTAGATCATGAGTAGTATAATTCCTCTCATACTCTTTAAGTTGTCGTGAGGCATAGGCTATGACTTTCCCATGTTGCATGAGAACACATCCTAACCCTTTGCCTGAAGCATCGCTGTAGATAACAAATCCATCCGAACAAGATGGTATTGTCAAAACAGGTGCCAAAATGAGTCTCCTCTTAAGTTCTTAGAAACTCTTCTCACATTCCTCACTCCATACGAATTTTGTATCTTTCCGAGTCAACTGAGTTAACAGAGTTGCGATTCAAGAAAATCCTTCCACAAATCTCCGATAATAACCAGCTAAGCCTAGAAAGCTACGTACTTCGGTCACCGACTTTGGTTGCTCCCAGCTTTTTATTGCTTCAATCTTCGCCGGGTCGACAGATACTCTATGTTTTGACACTACGTGCCCAAGGAATGCTACTTCCTCAAGCCAGAATTCGCATTTTTTTAACTTGGCATATAGTTTGTTTTCACGAAGCCTTTGGAGTACCAGCTTCAAATGGTGCTCATAATCTTCACGGCTTTTGGAATATATGAGGATGTCATCAATAAAGACAACAACGAATTGATCCAAATAATCCTTAAATACTCGGTTCATCATATCCATGAAAGTCGCAGGAGCATTAGTCAATCCAAAAGACATGACTAAGAATTCATAATGCCCGTACCAAGTTTTAAAAGCAGTCTTTGGAATATCCACAGTTCTAATCTTCAAATTGATGATATCCGTAATCGAAGATCGATCTTTGAAAAAATTGTGCTCCTTGCTGAATCGGTCAAACAGTCATCAATGCGAGGTAGAGGATACCTATTCTTGATGGTGACATGGTTCAATTCCTATGTAGTCAATACAAAGTCGCATACTCCCATCTTTCTTCTTTACAAATAAAACAGGGCACCCCAAGGAGATGTACTAGACCAGAATGAAACCGATGTCCAATAATTCCTGTAGTTGGACTTTTAACTCCCGAATTTCAATAGAGCCATTCGATATGGGTTTTAGAAATGGGATTTGTACCAGGGTTCAAGATCAATAAAGAATTCAACTTCACGTTTTGGGGGTGTAATCCAGAAGTTCTTCGAAATACGTCGGAAATTTACTAACAACAGAATATTATTCAAATCGGACGTGTCTTTATTCAAATCCATAACATGGGCTAAGAAAGCTTGACATCCGTTTTTCAATAAACGAATAGCTTTATGACTTGATATGACAGTGATTGATTTTAGTGGTTTAGTTGCTTGAATTAAATAAACAGGTTGGTTAGGAATATGAAAACTAACAACCTTACGAAAACAATCAATTTTGGCATGATGAGTAGTTAACTAATCAATCCCTAAAATCACATCAAAAGCAAGTATCTTTAAAGAGATAAGGTTAATAGGTAATGTGATGGTGCCAACTTGGATCAAACAAGATTTATAAACAGTGGATGTGATGAAAGTTTCTCCTAACAGAGTTTCCATAGATAAATTAAAGTCTAATTTCTCTGGAGTCAAGTTTAAACATTGAGCACAAGCAGGAGAGATAAATGAATGGGTAGCATCGGTATCTAGTAAGGTATAAACTTCGCAAGAATTTATGATTAGCTTACCCGTGATCACTGTGACGCCCCCAAAATAGGTATACATCACCCATTCTGAGTTGTCAATACATGGTACAGAAACAACTATAACTTTATTATTACAACAATAAAACTGTGAGTTTGAATACAAATATTATCTTCTAGACAATATCTATACTCAGATAAATCCTCATCACATTTATTGACACATTATTTTACAAAAATGGTGAGGACTACTAAATAACTCTCTCTAGAACTTTTATTCCATACCCGGCTGCATACTCGCTTATATTCTCGCCTCCCGAGAAGAAAAAATAGAACAAAAAGGAAAAGGGTGAGCTCAACTAGCCCAAGAAGAATATTATGACTAAGATAATATACAACAAATTATCGTTAGTCTTCAACAGGAAAAATCTAATAGAATACAATAGACAACAAATTTTAAATCAATATTCGCAATGAAATAATAATTCTTTAGAAAAGTTAAGTAGAGAATGCAAACTACTATCTTCTATGTATGAATTTAAAAGTTCATCGCTCTATCTTTTATCCCCCAGTAACATCAATCAATATATATCTAGAATCAAATATTCATCTTTGCGCTACAGCCAAAGATATTCATCGATTAATCATGTTCATCTAAATACTGCTCATCTCTTTACTACTACGCCAAAGATATTCCTCGAAATCATTCATCTTTGCACTACAGCCAAAGATATTCCATAATATCATCGCCTAAGATCAAGATGATGAAAAATATTTTTAAAGAAACGAATCCAAATGAAACAAAATGACAAGGATTAAGGATTAAGGATTCGTACTTTGTTTTATCCACGTCCAAAATACCTCAAAAATAATCACAAAGGTGTAAAATTCAAGAATGATCAAAACTTGGATACAATCAAAGCTAGTATCCGAGAATAGATATTTTGGACGAAAAGAAAATTTTTCATTTTTCGATGAATAGTGCCGTATTCGTGAATAATTATTCGATATCGTGAATAAAGTCTTGATATCGTGAATAAGAACTCTCAGACACCAAAAGTTCCAAATTTGATAAAACTTCAGATCAATATTTCAACATAATAATATTGAAGAAATAATATCATTACGAAAAAAATAATATCCCTTACCTCGAAAGATTAAGTACTTTCTAAATGGAATACTAGGGTATAGTCTTTGAAGGAACTTACAGCACCGCCTAACAATACTCAAAGTATACTCAAAATACTCACAAGAATACGCTCGATAATATAGAGAGAAAATCTTCGATTTACGTGTGATTTTCAATTCTAACCTAAAGCACCTATTTATAGGAAATTCTTTAGAACACCAAAGCGAAAAATTTAATAAATTAATAATATATATATATATATATATATTTTTTTTCCAACACACACTTAATTTGCCCAACATCAGCCACCAACCAGCCCACTACACAAGACTAACAACAAAAAAAACGTTTTTCTAATTTTAAATATTTTAAACTTCTAGAAATCAATTATTTCAGAGCTTCGGAGCTTCAATAATTCATAATAAATAGCCCTTTTGCCAGAAAATTCGAATCTCGCGTTTTTTTATAGGAAAATCAATTCTCTACAACTTTACAGAAGAAAGTTTTTCCAAATTCCAAACAAAAATTGACCGAAATCCATAAACGGGCGATTTTACAGGCTATAATCAAATTTCAGTCAATAAATGGGGTCCACCGACATGTTTAACATGTTTTGAACATTTATTGCAACAAAAATACTCTTCCTCCTCGTATACTCATATATCCCACATTCGTTGTAAAAAATATCACCATTATTTTATTATTAAAATATAATAATACATTTAAATAAATTATCTTATCAGAAAAAGATAAAATTTCAATTTTCAACAATTGTCACATTAAAATTTTCTCCATCTATATCCACATAAAATCAATATTTTTCTCATCATATGAATCAATAATTAATTATTCACAAATAATATTACGAATCCACAATATCGAATGAACCGTTCCCGAAAGGGGCTTTCAATAAGAATTTTTCCTTCTTTAAGCGCCAATTAGGTGACCAAACCTCTCCTTAGACGAACTTTCTAGACATTGTCAATAATGTTATCTAATAATATTATTCGGATAATATGAATTATTGCATCGATAATGAAAATAATTGTGTAATGACAATTATTGAAACAACAACAATATAAAATATCAATGCAAAGCAATTATTGAATCAATAAAATAAAATCTTGAATATAATTCACGTAACCATTATTGAGTAGTGCCTTCTTTACGTAAGAATCAATAATTGGTGCAATACCGTGTCTTCTTGTGTTTTAACCAATTTGAGTATTTTAACAAGATTAATTGAATAACTACTACTGTTATTTTTTAAACAACTTATATTTGTCGTTTTCTTCATCCAATCGCTTTTTTCGTTATGGGGCCCACACACGGTCAAGCTACTCGTAAATGCGAATATTCCCACGCGATGATTTAATATTCCACGACCAAAACGAATATTCCCCAATAACAATGAATATTTTATAACCACTTGCTTATTTTGAAATATTTACGTATTTTACCCCTAACTATCCACATTAATCAAATCAACCCTTACTATTTCAAAATAATAAATAGAGAAAATTAAATTTCATTAATAATAAGTTGGGGTCTTACAATCACCTCGTTTGGGTTCCTCGCATTTTGACCAGAGACACGACAATAAACGCTTCTTCCGAGAACCTGATGACTTTGACTTTTTAGAGATGACCTTTTGAGTCACCATCCCCACTGGACTTTGTTTCACTACCGTACAATCTCGAGCGATATGTCCTTCCTTTCCACAATTATAACATACCTTGAACTATTTTGGGCAGTTTGGGCTAATATGTCCCTCTTTTTCACATTTATAGCATACGACCGGTGGTCGTTCTCCTCCCTTAGAACCAGTTGCTACTGGCCCTGACGTCTTCACATGGTCGTTGTTGAATCTCCTCTTTTTAAAATCTCCTCCCGACTCACTTCTTTTATTCTCATGGCCATGATTACCACCAGAGTGGTTGCCGCTTTTGTCCGTATTTTTCTTTCTCCGCTGGTTATCATCGTTCTGATGACTACTATCACCGGTATGATCCTAGTTGTGGTCCCGGTTGAACGTACTCGTTATCTTGCTTCTAATAATTGAGCCTCGCTGACAACATCCTGAATAGAGAGAAAATTTATGAGAAATGAGATATTGACGTATCGCCGTGTTTCAAAACTCTCGAAACATCCGCCGTCATACGTTCCTCATTCTCCAACAAATGAGGTGCAAACTCGGATAACTCTGCAAACTTCGCCTCGCGTCTTTGGGACACCGCCATGTTGTTTTGTTCCAATCTAATAAACTCCACTTCCTTCGTATAGCGAATACTTTCGTGAAAGTACTTATCATTGAACAGTTTACAAAAATGTCTCCCAAGACATGCTTTGAGTGGCAAATTGGATGGGTGCACGCCTCACAAATCCCACCAAATGTCTCCGCCTCATTACGGAACATAAAGGTGTCGAATGGAACCTTCTGTTCCTCCGTGCATCCCAAGACATCGAATATCTTGGTGATTTGTTTGACCCACGTTTCTGCCTTAATCGGATCTGGCTTTCCCCAGAATTCTGGTAGTCCCAACTCTTTGAATTGCTTGGCTGTGACAAACCGTGCGTTGTTATCATTTCCACCGGTATTTTTTGCATGAGTCTCCCTTGTTTGATTTTGCATGAACTGCAAAAAGCTTCTAAACATCCCATCGATCATCATCTATTCAAGTTTATCTTTTGTTTTTGTGTAAATTGTTACTCCCCATTCTTAAAAGATTGTCGTTTTAGAAAAAAAAAATTGTTATAATTTATTTGTCGTTTACAACTTTTTAAGAGAATAAATTATTTATTTTTCTATATCACTCTTACTGTGACGCCCCCAAAATAGGTATACATCACCCATTTTGAATCGTCAATAACATGGTACAGAAACAACTATAACTTTATTAATACAACATAAAAACTGTGAGTTTAAATACAAATATTGCCATCTAGACAATATTCACACCCAAATAAGTCCTCATTACAATTATTGATATATTATTTTATAAAAATGGTGAGGACTACTAAAATAACTCTCTAGAACCATCATTCCACAGCCCGACTAGAACTCGCTATATTCTCGCCTCCTGAGAAGAAAAATGGAACAAAAAAAAAGGGTGAGCTCAACTAGCCCAGTAAAGAATATTATGACTAAGATAATATAGAACAAATTATCGTTAGTATTCAACAGAGAAAAATCTGATAAAATACAATAGACAACAAGTTTTAGATCAATATTCGCAGCGGAAATAATAATTCATAAATGAGTTACGTAGAGAATGAAATCTACTATAATCTATGAATTTAAAAGTCCATCATCAATATTTTATCCCTGTAACATCAATCAATATACATCTTGAATCAAATATTCATCTTTGCACTACATGCCAAAGATATTCATCAGTCGGTCATTGTGACGCCCCCAAAATAGGTATACATCGCCCATTCTGAGTTGTCAATACATGGTACAAAAATAACTACAACTTTATTATTACAACAGTAAAACTGTGAGTTTGAATACTAATATTATCTTCTAGACAATATCTATACTCAAATAAATCCTCATCATATTTATTGATACATTATTTTACAAAAATGGTGAGGACTACTAAACAACTCTCTCTAGAACCTTCATTCCATACCCCCGACTGCATTTTCGCTATATTCTCGCCTCCCGAGAAGAAAAATGGAACAAAAAGGAAAAGGGTGAGCTCAACTAGCCCAGTAAAAGAATATTATGACTAAGATAATATACAACAAATTATCATTAGTCTTCAACAGAGAAAAATCTAATAGAATACAATAGACAACAAGTTTTTAAATCAATATTCGCAATGAAAATAATAATTCATTAGAAGAGTTAAGTAGAGAATGCAAACTACTATCTTCTATGTATGAATTTAAAAGTTCATCGTCTATCTTTTATTCCTCAGAACATCAATCAATATATATCTGGAATCAAATATTCATCTTTTGCACTCTGAAAGCCAAAGATATTCATCGATTAATCATGTTCATCTAAACACTGCTCATCTTTTGCTACGGGCAAAGATATTCCTCAAAATCATTCATCTTTTGCACTACACTGCCAAAGATATTCCATAATATCATCATTTAAGACCAAGATGATGAAAAATATTTTTAAAGAAACGAATCCAAATTGAAACAAAATGACAAGGATTAAGGATTAAGGATTTCTACTTTGTTTTATCCACGTCCAAAAATACCTCAAAAATAATCATAGTGGTGTAAAATTCAAGAATGATCAAAACATGGATACAATCAAAGCTAGTATTCAGAATAGATATTTTGGACGAAAAGAAAATTTTTCATTTTTCATGAATAGTGCCGTATTCATGAATAGTGTCGATATCGTGAATAGTCTTGAGTATCGTGAATAAGAACTTTCACACACAAAAGTTCCAAATTTGATAAAAACTTCAGATCAATATTTCAACATAATGATATTGAAGAAATAATATCATTACGAGAAAAAAAATACCCATAACTATCCACATTAATCAAATCAACCCTTACTATTTCAAAATAATAAATAGAGAAAATTAAATTTCATTAATAATAAGTTGGGGTCTTACAGTCATGTTCATCTCAACACCTGTACATCTTTGCACTACGGGCCAAAGATATTCATAAGAAAATTAACCATCTTTGCACTACAGCCGAGATATTCAAGAATATCATCTTTTAGGACCGAGGATGATGAAAATATTTTTAAAAAAATGAATTGAGTGAAACAAAAGAACAAATATTAAGGATTCGTACTTTAAATAGTCCAAGTTCAAAAATACTTCATAAATAACCATAGTGAAGTAAAATTCAAGAATGATCAAAACATGGATACAATCAAAGCTAGTATCCATAATAGATATTTTGGACAAAAACGAAAATTTAATTTTTCTGTGAATAGTGTCGATTCGTGAATAGTGTCGATATCGTGAATAGTCCGTATCGTGAATAAGAACTCCCATACACTAAAAGACAAGAATTTCACAAGAAAAATCTTACCAATACTTCGGCATAATGATATAATTGAAAGAAATAATATCATTTATAAAAAAAATAACATCTCTTACCTTAAAAAGAATAAGATTTTACATTTGGAATATCGGATATAACACTTTAAGAACTTTAGACCAGATATAGAACACTCAAAGTATCAAAATACTCACAAGAATACGCTTCGATAATATAGAGATAAAACTTCGCTTTACGGTGTGATTTTCAATTCTAACCTAAGCAGACCCTATTTATAAGAAAATGCTTAGAACACCAAAGCAGAAAATTTAATAAAATAATAATATAATTAACAAATTTCTTACGCCCATTTTCTTAGATCTGAATTCAGTAATTTACATCACATGCAAGACCCACAATTAATAACAAAAACGTTTTTCATATTAAAAATAATTAAAACTTCCAAAAATCAATTATTTTGGAACTTCAGAACTTCAATAATTCATAATAAATAGCCCTTTTGTCAGAAAAATTCAAACCTTATGTCTTTTCCATATGAAATTTCATTCTCTACAACTTTACAGAAGAAAATTTTTCCAAATTCCAAACAGAAACTGACCGAAAATCACAAATGGGCGATTTTACAGGCTATAATCAAATTTCAGTCAAGAAATGGGCCCACAGACATGTTTAACATGTTTTAAACAACTTTTACAACAAAAATACTCTTCCTCCTCATATATTCATATATCCCACATTCATTGTAAAAATATCACCATTATTAAATTATTAAAATATAATAATATATTTAAATGAATTATTTTATCAAAAAAAGATAAAATATCAATTTTCAACAATTTTCACATTAAAAATTTTCTCCATATATATCCACATAAAATGAATATTTTCCTTATCATATAAATTAATAATTAATTATTCACAAATAATATTACAGAATCACAATCATGTGACCAGTCATTCCTCAGGAAAGAGGGCTTTCCAATAAGGATTTCTCTTTCTTGGCATGCACAATTAGGTGACCAAACCTCTTCTTGAAATGAACTTTCTAGACATTACCAATAATGTTATCTAATAATATTATTCAAATAATATGAATTATTGATCCGATAATGAAAATCTTTGTGTAAATGACAATTATTGAAACAACAATAATATAAAATATCAACGTAACAATTATTGAATCAATAAAATAAAATATTAAACGGTAATTCATAACAATTTATTAAGTAGTGCCTTCTTACGTAAGAATCAATAATTGGTGAAATACTGGTGTCTTCTTGTTTTAAACCAATCGGGGTATTTTAACATTATTAACGGTAACAACTACGCCGTTATTTATAAATAACTAATATTTGTCGCTTTCTTCATCCAATCGTTTTTCGTTATGGGGCCCACAAATTTATGGCAAGTAATTGCGAATATTCCCGACAGCAGTAAGAATATTCCACGACCAAACAAATATTCCCCGACAACAATTAATATTTTATAACCACTTGCTTATTAGAAATATTTGCGCATTTTACCCATAACTAACCACATTAATCAAATCAACCCTTACTATTTCAAAATAATAAATAGAGAAAGTTTAATTTCATTTATAATAAGTTGGGGTCTTACATTTACTTTCTCTCATTGTCTCAAGAAATTCTCTCTCTTGTATTAATAGTTTTTAACTTTCCATAAAAGGGTAGTGATGGAATTTCAAATAAATTTTAATGATTTTCTTAATTCATGCGCAAAAATCTTAAACGACAATCTTTTAGTAACCTAAGTAGTATCATGGATTGAAATGAATACTCCCTCCGTCCCTTAATATCTTTTTAGAGTTGTGCATAAATATTAAAGAAATAATTGAATAACATTAAATATAATATCAAATGTCTATATTGCCCTTATATTGGAAAAAGAGATTGTTATTTATTGAACAAAAAAATAGTGAGAGAATCAAAGTTATATTTAATAGTTGGGATAATATTAAAAATTAAGTAATTAATACTTATTTAAAATTTTAAAACATTATATACTAAAGAACAAAAAAATCTCTCTAAAACGTATTATATTAAACAACGAACGGAGTAGTATATTACTAGTTGTATATAGGCTACGTAGGCGATGAAAACAATGGCATATATCGTGATGACCTGCCGATAATAATATTATGAAGAAATGAGAAAAGATTATGGTCAGGTATAAATAAATAAATGGAGTACTCCACAAAGCAGAAATTCTAATCACAGGTATATGACAACATCTATCGAGGATCAATGTCCACGTGACAATATTTTTCTCCAGGATCGACTAGCTACCTCCTTAATTACTTTACTTATGCATGAAACTTCAATTAACTTTCTATTTAACATTATAAGTACTATAATCCTCATAGCTTATATATTTTGAGGCCGCCGGTCTCTGTTACGTACCACCCCCACAAGCAACATACATAATTATAACGGCAAAGACTTCCACCCTTTGCCGTCCCCCTCTATCTCTATAAATTAAAAGTCTAAAACTGAAACAAGAAACACATATTTTTGTGGATAAATGAGAATTGTATATTTTCTTATACCTCCAAAAAATGGTTTAATTTGTCAATTATTGTCTTATTGATATTAATATTAAATAACACAATATATCAAATTTGTCATCTAAATATTATTAATATTGTCACAACGTACTCCTAAATTAACGAAGAACTTATTAATGAACAACGTCTCTTTAATATTTACAAAATTTGTAAATAAATCTTTTTCTTTTCTTTATTTATTTTTAATTGAGAATGGGTAATGTTTATTTAAGATTGCATGCTATAAATTTAAACAAAGTCCTTTAGTATAAAATATAAAATTAAAGAAAATAAGTCTAATAGTGTTCTGACAATTCGTAATTAGCAGCATGCAAGGAATAAAAATCAGCTAATTAAATAGAACTCGATAGAGATTTATATACTCCATTCATACCTTGGTGTTTTGTAGCATGGAACTACGGCATGGAGTGAACAGTGAAATGCCGAGCCGCCGGCTGAGAGTCGTTGTCCGTGACCAACAAACTCACCCTAAAAGTGTAGTGAGGTCAGGGTACGGACAAAATGTCCTAGCTGGACAATGCTGACCTGGTAGCATCGTCCGTCCCACCTGTCCCCCAATACCTGTCCACGCTGACGCTTGATGGGCCCCCTTGTCGCCCCTTACCTAAACAAGGTCTCAGACAACAAATATTTGAATGTCGATATGGAGCAATGCTCCGTCAAAGTCCTAATTAGAAGGATATATACTCCTCCCTTCTTAAAAAAATATTATCGTTTAAAAAAAATTTATTTTAATTTATTTATCGTTTATAATTTTAAAAAAAAATAAATTATTTATCATTTTCCTTCTTAAAAAATTATCGCTTAAAATTTTTACATATAAATTAAGAAAGTCGTTTAATACTATTATTTAACAATTAAAATTTGTTTAAAATTTCATCACTACTGCTTTATAAAAAATTTAAAACTATTAATACAAGGGAGAGAATTTCTTAAGATACTGAAAGAAGGTATGAATAATATAAGAAATTAAATAATTTATTTTACTAGAAAGTTATAAATGATAAATAAATTAAAACAAATTTTTTCTTCTAAAACGACAACTTTTAAGAATAGAGGAAGTATTTTCTTATAACACCCCTACCTTCTCCCCTTATCTTAAGAATTTCTCTCCCTTGTATTAATAGTTTTTAACTTTCCATAAAAGGGTAGTGATGATCAAAAAAATTGAAAACTAAGTCATTAATACTTACTTGGAATTCTAAAACGTCATTTATTAAGGGACAATTTTTTTTATCTAAAACGTCTTATATTAAGTGACGGAAGAAGTAAATGATAGTATTAAATGACTTTCTTACTTCATGTGTAAAAACCTTAAACGATAACTTTTTAAGAACATATGTAGTACATAACATTATTCGACCGGCTCTCCTATGTGTCACGTGATGTGGCAACTTAAGAAGAAAATTCCGAAAGTGGTTAGTATTAAGTTCATTTTTGGGTAAGTTGATCAATTGACCAATAAAGTGCTGACACGTAGGCGAGACTAGTTTTATATGTGTAAACATTCTATTAATTGGCAAATTAACCAATTTACCAAAAAATAAACTTTATGCTAATGGGATCCGAAAATTCCTATATAAACCAAGTTCTATCTCATGGAGCTAAACCACAGCACACCACCTTTTATTACTTGTTCAATTATCTCACATCTATACACCTTCAATTTCTCCTTCATTTTCTCTGTGTAAATTTATCTACCCGATTTCATGGCGGTTGACTCTACAATCTTCTCTCCTCTTGGGCCTCCTGCCTGCGAGAAAGACGCCAAGCCTCTTCAGTTCATTGAAGAGATGACGAAAAATCCGGACTCGGTTCAAGAGAACGTTTTGACCGAAATATTGAGCCGAAATGCCGAGACAGAGTACCTGAAAACGTTCCACCTCGATGGTGCCACGGACCGGGACACTTACAAGTCAAAGGTGCCGGTTGTTAGTTATGAGGACCTTCAGCCCTATATTCAACGGATCGCTAATGGTGACCGTTCTCCCATACTGTCTTCCCATCCCATCTCCGAGTTTCTCACTAGGTAATAATTAACTATATTGAATTTCTGTTACCACTCCACTTTTTATTAATTTTGACGAAATACAAAATAGCAAAAGTAACAAAATTTTGCATATACACGTGCATGTGAATTTTTAGTAATTAAGGAATTGGGATTTGCAGTTCTGGGACATCTGCTGGGGAAAGGAAGCTCATGCCAACGATTGCGGAAGAATGGGACCGTAGACAGAAGCTATACAGCCTTCTCATGCCTGTCATGAATCTGTAAGTAATTTTAATGTTTAATTGTTAATTATAAAATTTCTAGTAACCTTCTAGGTCGTCCATTCCATCATTGATTTAATTTATTTTACTGTTTTTTTTCGCTGATTAAAAATATTGGGCTGTAACAGGTATGTGCCAAATTTGGACAAGGGGAAGGGTTTGTACTTTCTGTTTATAAAGGCGGAAACGAAGACCCCGAGCGGGTTAGTAGCACGTCCCGTGCTGACCAGTTATTACAAGAGTGAACAATTCATGAGCAGGACATATGACCCTTACAATGTTTACACCAGTCCTGACGAGGCCATTCTCTGTGCCGATTCTTTCCAAAGCATGTACTCTCAGATGCTATGTGGCCTCCTTATGCGCCAACAAGTCCTTCGAATTGGCGCCGTCTTCGCCTCCGGCCTAGTTCGAGCCATTCGCTTCCTCCAACTCAATTGGCCACAACTGGCCCATGACATTGGTTCCGGGACTTTGAATCCTAAAGTTACAGACCCGTCCATCAGAGCACGCATGTCCGATATACTCAAACCCGACCCGGAATTGGCCGAGTTCATTACTCAACAGTGCTCGGATGAGAACTGGGAAGGGATTATCACAAGAATTTGGCCAAATACTAAGTATCTGGACGTGATTGTTACGGGTGCGATGGCGCAGTACATTCCAACACTTGATTATTATAGTGACGAGTTGCCAAAATATTGCACCATGTATGCATCCTCTGAGTGCTATTTTGGGCTTAATTTAAAGCCAGTGTGCAAGCCATCTGAAGTTTCTTACACCATCATGCCCAACATGGGATACTTTGAGTTCCTCCCCCACGGCCCGTCCTCTCCAGTGACTCTCTCACGTGACTCGCCGCCCCGCCTCGTCGACCTCGCCGACCTAGAAGTGGGGAAGGAATATGAACTTGTGATTTCGACCTATGCCGGGCTGTGTCGTTACCGAGTTGGCGATATTCTACGAGTCACCGGGTTCTATAACTCGGCGCCTCAGTTCAAGTTTATAAGGAGGAAAAACGTTTTGCTAAGCATCGACGCGGACAAAACGGACGAGGCGGAATTACAAAGAGCCACTGATAATGCCTCGGTTTTGTTACTTGAATTTAATACTAGCATAGAGGAATACACTAGCTATGGTGACACGAAAACCATACCGGGGCATTATGTTATTTATTGGGAATTGCTAGTGAAAGATCCGTCGAACCCACCGAGTCACGAGGTGTTGAACCGGTGTTGTTTAGCAATGGAGGAATCGTTGAACACGGTGTACCGACAAGGTCGAGTCGCGGACAACTCGATTGGACCGCTTGAAATAAGGGTGGTGAAAAATGGGACATTTGAGGAGCTTATGGATTATGCAATTTCTAGGGGTGCGTCAATTAATCAATATAAGGTGCCGAGGTGTGTTAGTTTCGCACCCATAATGGAACTACTTGACTCGAGAGTGGTCTCGGCGCACTTCAGCCCAGCTGCCCCGCATTGGTCCTCAGAACGACGACGCTGAATACGTTAATTGTTGTGCCAATCGTATGACGTGAAGTACTGGAGGAGTTTATCAAAAATAAAAATCAAAATGGTTAGCTACCAACCAAACATGCCCCCTGGGAGTATGGACAGATTTTCTCTCTCTTCTATTAGATATAATATAGTAGTAGTATCTCTCTCTTTATATATATATATATATATATATATATATATATATGTGTGTGTGTGTGTGTGTGTGTGTGTATCCGTTGATTGTGATCTAGCTTGGGAAAGCGTCTTTAGTGTTGTTTTAGAAAGTTTCTTTGTGTAGGTTCAAATAATCTGTACGCATGATGGAATTGTCAAGGGCGTATCATTGTCTTTGATTCTGACTTTTTGTAAAAAAGTTGAAGAAAAGACGTTGAAACTGTTTGAATGTACGTAGTATTCCCTCCTACTAGTGTATGTCGATTGATATTTTCTTTTTTTATTAATTAATTTGGATGCTAAAAATATATCACCATATAATATATAATTTTGATATTAATTAATTCCCTTCTCGTCTTCAAAAAGAGTTTAATAAATCTATATTATGTTTTAAAATGACTTTTTATCTTTTTTAAAGATGTAGTAACATATAATAGAGTGTTCAATTAGTTAAAGTATGGTTCAAAAGAAAATGTTGGAAGGAGGAAGTCGGTTTCTCTTATAAGTATACGTGCATGGTACGTAGCCTGATATAGTTGCATCGTAAATTAGTTTATGTTCAAAGGGTATTGTTGTCTAAAGCACGAGAATCTGTGAGCTCTATTTGCATGGATTTTATTGCACGTGCGATGTACTCCTCATTCCTTTAGTTGTTGGACTTGTCAGACGGTTTATTGTTGATTAGATGTTAACAGAATTAAAGCTATAACTGTTATTTAATTATGTACTACCTTTTTCTGTTGATGCAAAATTAACGCACACAATTAATAGAAGAATCTTCTTATTATTATTATATTAATCAATATGTTTAGTTTTGGAAGAACACGTAGTGAGACTTCTGCCCGGTGAATAATCTCTCTCCTGAATTAATCTCATACGGAACGTTCTGTTTATCTTTGGAAATTTCCCCTAATGTCATAATAATATTTATAATCGAGTAATAATTATTGCTAAAAAGCGAAAAAGTGACATATTTAATAAATGAAAAAATAATCATGAAATGCATATTTATTTTATCAATATAAATTTTACTTTAACATTACCATAAAAATCTTTGCAAATAAATATGGTGCTGAAAATATCATTAAAAATAATATTTATATTATTAAATGTAAATTGATAGAAATTAGAGGACAAATGTATTGGAAGAGATAATCCAGGTACTATAGATGTCACTGTATGTCATGTTCTTAGGCGGACATCGGATCCCACGAAAATTGATAATATATGCCTCAATCTGATTCTAATTATTCAGAAAGATATGGTTATATATATTTAATTATTTTGAAAGTTAAAAGTTTACCATCATGCGTCAGGATAATTGTTTGGCATCAACCACCACTTGCATGCAACTAATAGAAATCGGATTAATTTAATTAAGGTACTGTTTCCCTGGTTGAAGGTACTTTTCACCATTAACCAGCACTTGCATGCAACTAATAGAAATCGGATTAATTTAATAGTTATATATGTGGCTCCCGTGATTATTGATTAATGATGATTATGGCGTTTATGCATTTAATAATCGATTTATAAATATAATTGTTAATTGATCATGAAAACGAGTACGTAAATAAAGAATTTTAGAAAGACGAAATTAAAGGCGCTTACCTATGAAGGCTTTGGTGGAAGGAGAAGATTCCACATTTAACCTTCTATATATCTAAATAATAATACTAATTAATAATTAATGAAATATGGAACATCCTTTAATTTTTAAGTCTTTATAAATGAAGGAAATGATTCATAACAATTATTTGTTATGGATTAATTTTGGACAAATTAAATTGATTTATAGTCATCCATTACATTAATCAACCACCGCAATTTATAATTGGATTCGATTTGTTATTTTTTATTATTAGCAGTGGCATCTGCTATTATTATTAGCGGATTACAGTATTACAAAAACTCTCCTATTTCCGCTAAACTAATTACAATTTTTCCACGGATGTTGATTGGAATTTTATTTTCCTACAATATAAATAGACTTTTGTATATTATAGTTCACTTGATGTTTGATTTAGTTGACTATTTACCTAAACCCTAAACCCTAAATCTTAAATCTTGAACCAAAGTAGCGGATGGTTTCAATATACTTTTGTGTATTGTAATTTACTTTATGTTGATTTAATTAACTATTTTTCTAAACTCTAAACCTTGAACCTTAGTATCAGACGATTTATTTCAATAGACTTTTGTGTATTATAGTTTAGTTGATGTATGATTTAGTTAACTACCATTTTTCTAAACTCTAAACTATTTTGCAAACCCTTAAACTCTATACTCTACATTAAACATTTGTCCTCCATCTAAAGGTTTAATTTTTTTATTTTTTTTGGAAGTTTCTGATTTGCATATGAAGGTTTAGGGTTCATTTGATAACTGATTTTGCTTTCATGCTTTCACTTTCGGTTTTGTTTTTATATATTTTGTTTTTACTTACTTTAATTAGTAAAAACAAAAATCGAATTAATTATGTTATTTATTTGGTAATTAAATTTCAATGTTAGTTTTACTTATTTTATAAAGAGGTAGAGTTTAACATTTTGTTGTTAACAAGATTCAATACCATAAACTTCATTAAAGTTGGAATGGCAAAATTGAATTAAGAAGCAACTTTTTTGTGTTTTCACTTTTTTACTACAAATATTGATTTTGCTTCCACTTTTCAAAGCAAAAATAATTACCAAATATTATTTTCTACTTCATAGAAGTAGAAACAAAAAGTTAAAAGCAGAATCAGTTAACAAACGGACCTTTAATTTACAAAACTGCTACCATCGGCGCTACTAAGCAGATGACGGGTTCCAATTTTAAATTGTGGTTGCTGATTAATTGGATTGATGGCTATAAATTTATTTATCCAAAATTGATTCATAGTAAATAGGAGTAGTTGTTATGGACCATTTTTCATATAAATAAATAAATAAACTCTTTTAGTTTTAAAATGAACAAAATTAAAAAATAGGACTCTTATTTAAAAACATGCATTTTTAGGGAGTAATTAATTATATGCTACAACTAATTAACTACATACCCCAATCTGATTAAATCACCTAATTATAGGTCAATAGTTATATATTTTCCGTCCTCATCTTAAACCTGAAATTATTTCTTTTTCAAGTAGTATATTAATATATCAGCTGAGTAGCTTAATGTAGCTACGTACCAGTACATCACATGGGTTTGCAGACAATGTCACCATTTTTTAAAACCTTCCAAAAACATTTAACTGGACCTGATAGGAACTAAAAATCAAATTAAATTGATCTAATATATATATATATATATATAGTATCAAATTATGTGAGATATAATATCATATCATTGCACTTAATTAGAGTACTGTCAACGATCTATATATCTAGCTACTTTAATTAGCGCTGATATTAAGTGGGTGTTAGTTAACCAGTCAATTGGCTAGCGTGCCAAAACGGACGAATTTAGAAATATTTGTTAGCAGAGCCGGATTTTCACTATAAAAAAAATGGTTGGCATTCAAGAAATAGTATATTACTCACTAGATTTATTGTGAAAAAATTTTGTTCGTACAATTTCTTGCATTAAAGCTCCACACTAAAAGTATCATTCGTTAAGTTAGTGACTAAATATTTTTTGTGAAGAATATACTGTTAAAAATATGTTCTTCAAAAATTAAATATTGTAAAAGATTATTTTTATTTGGCGAGCAGATAATTTCATCACAATTAACATTTTGAAAATTATATATTGTAAAAATGTCTTCCTTCATAAATAAGAATTTGTTAGGATGAGTTCTATATATAGCGTCAAAAAAAACTAAAGATCTTTTCTCTCCTTCATGCTTTGTCAAAAATAAGAATCATGTTTCCTCCATGCTTTGTCAAAAACAACCGGAAGGATCCACAAGAAAACCTAATAGAAGATAGAATATACATATATATATATATACCGTGTGTGCATGAATGGTGTTGGAAGTCAGATGACATGAGTATATATATCTGTGTGTGTGTGTGTGACCGTGTGTGCATGAATGGTGTTGGAAGTCAGATGACATGAGTACGTAATGGATAATAAGCAGTGCCGTGTACGTCCAGAAATTCCCTAGCTAGACCCAGTTTGGCGCATATAATGTGGCTATATATTATAGTATTTAATACAGCTAGCTAGCTATCCTCATCCAGAAATGGTGCTGCAAGCTACAAGGCTTTGGAGGGAGTAACAGTATATATTAAGTGTATTTGACTGTTACCCATGAAGTTAATTTTATTTTAAGTTGATCAATTGATTAATACATTGACACGTAGAGAAATATATATCACCTCTCGGTTTGCATATCCACTCTATATAAATATAACACCTCTCGGTTTGCATATCAACTCTATATAAAAGTTAACTTTATGTTAACCACTCAATTTAAAAGATTGAAGCTAGCGCTTAAGAATCTTTATTTTTATTTTTGAGGATGTGGTCAAAAAGTAGATAAAACAATTATGTAGATGAAGTAGAGAAGAAACAAAAAAACAAAAGGAAAGGATAGAGAGAGCTCAATTATTATTCATACAAAACAACAGACAAAATAGAAAGATAAAGTGGGTACGATATATATACACAAGAAGCCAATGCAGAAGTTGCAGACAATAATTGAAGGTATTGTTATATACTACAGTACTATATGATGATGATGATGAATAGCTTTTTTATGTTAACCCTCACAAAGTTTTGTTGTCCGGCAAAATGAAGACATATATACGATTTTTGTGCAGGAGTACTTCGATATAATTAATTTCCTTATGATTAAATTTCGAGGGAAATTATCAGTACTGGTAAAAAACACCATCAAGGAGGAGTAAATTAAAGTTGATTTCATTATATTGTCAGGACTTATATATATATATATCAGGTTCTTGGAGGCAACTTCAGTGTTCACGTATTAATTAATTAATTAATTAATTGATGTGAATTCAGATTATCATGATTCCACACAATAATCTGATTTTCTTTATAGTGAATGGAAATTGTGTTCGATACAATTGGTATGATATTTATAATGATTTTTCTTCGTTTTAAACTATTAAATTTATTTTTATTTTTAAAATCAATTTAAAGTATTTATATTTAAAATTAATATAAATTTATTTTATTTTAATTAATACAAATTTGAATATTATGAATTATTTTTAAGAAAAATATTACTAATTAAAAGATTTTTCTGAATAAGATAAATAAATTGCTTTAGTTTTGAATTTAAACATGTTATAATATGACTTTAAAATGTTAAAATTGTTCTTATATAAATTTTTTAGCGTATGGGACTATACGAGTATATATTACCTTTGTGCTGCAAATAATATGTCAGCTGATAATTTCTTTTAAATCAAACAAGTCAAAATTTGGAAACTAAATGTTATGAATATAGCCTAATAGATAGTCTAATATATATATATATATATATATATATATATATATGTGTGTGTGTGTGTGTGTGTGTGTGAGAGAGAAAGATTAGATTAGGAATGAATGGCTTAAATACATTCTCAGGTTATCTTGTATTTTTTTTTACTTAAATAGTTGAGTGTGTATCATTTGAAAGTATCAATAAAAATATAACATTGTTCCCAATCTATCTTCATCTTATCTCTTCCTCTATATATAATTTTTGAGTTATTGCAAGAGACTCTTCAACGGTGTTTTCATTGAGAGCTTTGTTGGTTGATCCAGATCCTATATCAAAGCAACTCTACGAAAACATGGACTCATCAATCTGTCGAAACTATGAAGCAAACCTACTCAAAATCCGAATTTGAGACTCATCATAATGTACTGATTTGTGGCTATACCCACGAGGATGACTGCCTATGTATAACAACACATACCACGAGGTCAGTATACGATATTGAGGATAACGATTTTGTGGTCGAAGAGGAACAAATACAAGATAACATGAGAAGGCATCTAAGTCGTTCATTCTTAATATAATCTTAACCTTCCATTCACTTAAAAATTATTTTAAAACAGAAAAAATAATAATTTACAGTATTTCCAGAAAATAACTATTTACGTAAAAATTTGTTCTTGCAAAATTATAGATATATTGTGATTGATCAGCATCCTTCTTAAGCACTAGCTTAAAGCCTGCCCAGTGCCCATAAGGATGGGATTGGGGAACATTAATAATGGCCCAAACTTCCCCTCTGTATTGGCCCAAACTCCCCCTGTATAAAAGGACAAAAGGAAGCCCATTTTACAAACAAATATATCTGAAAATTTGAACCCACCCAAAAAGAAATATATCAGTAAATTAGTGCCTGAGCAAACGATTTTAGGATTGAATTTGCAGCCGAACCGAAAACTAATTAGTTTGGGCACAGTTTTCATAATTTTATTAATTAAAATTAAATGAATTATAATGTAAAAATATTTTAAATTAAATTTAAAAAATTAACAATAATCTTATATTTTGGAACATAACAAGTATAGTATATGAATGAATCCATTCGTTAATTAGATCTTTACTCTCAAGTACTTTTGTGGTGTTTTGAATCCATAAGAATTACCTATTTAGAGAAATTCACAAACCCTTTGAATTGTTCCTTGGGTTAGCAATTTAGCATTAATGAAATAAATAAATTAATTAAACTTTGTAGTTATTTAGCAATTGTTCCTTATATGCGGGCCACGGTAAAGCGATTATCTCACCTGACACGCAACAAAAGAAAAGGGCAAACTAGTCATTCCCTAGTGACCCCAAAGAAAAGGGCAAACTAGTCATTAACTGATCCCTAACAGGTACAAATACAATAATTAACTTCAATTGCTTTGGATTTTGGCAATGGTCAGATCACACGCATTGTCTATTATTTCCCCCACCCATGGAATATACTAATTCCAGTTTCTTCTTTTAACCTATTTTGGTATTTGTATAGTAATCACTAGTCAGCATGACCATTCTATTCCACCAAATCCATAAGAAAAGAATAATTGAATTTGATATAGTAAGTCGTATATATTTTTCATTACCAATACAATTATATAATTATACAATTTATTAATATAATTTTTTATTATATTAAAAAATTATCACTCATCGGTCCCGCCAACTCACGTCAAACAATTAAAATAGTGATGACATATTTAATACCAGTTTGGCCGTTTCATTATATATATACATACATGTGTGTTACCTCATAAATACTACTCCCTCCGTCCCATAGTTATAGGCTAATTTTTTTTAGCATATAGTTTAAGAAAATCAGTTTAAGTGATAATTTGTAACAGAATTTTTCACATATACCCCTTAATATGAAATTAATGAATAAATTAATTACTCTTTACTTATCACATTGGAACTCTTAACTTCATTGATTGTTGGTACAATTGTCTTTTATACACAAAATATGTTAAACTAGTAAAGCCTAAAAAGTTGAATTCTTTTATTGAGAATACAACAACATTAAATGTGGTGATAAAAATAATGACATTGAAGGTGGTTTCTTCAAAAAAAAAAGTAATGGTTGAATATTTATTATAAGGGCATAAAAGTAAAATAATGAACCAACAAAATTTTATAAATAGTAAGTAGCCTATATATTAGGACATCTCAAAATGGAAAATCAGCCTATAACTATGGGACGGAGGGAGTATATTTTTATTAAAATTATGTCGTTTTAAAAAAAAATTGAAAACAAGTGAGATCGTAGATGATATTTTTATAAATAAAAAGAAAGCAAGTGGGACCATTCTCTTTTTAATATTATTTTATTTTTTAAATAGGATAAATAAACTTGGACGGAAAGAGTATTATAATCTACCTAAGATCAACTAAAACAAATGAGTGTTTGATTGCATCTTAATACATATTAACAGCTTAATGCATCTTAACATCTTATATTAAGAAATATTGTGAATAGTTAAGATAATGCAAAAAAGATAAAGAATATTAAAATGCAATTAAAGACAGGTTTGGTTGGGTTTGGATAAAACATTACTAATGGCTATACAGTTGTAATAGTAGTAGTACTAATAAATATGCATGGAGTTTGGGATATTGTAGTTGGAGAGAAGTGAGTGAGTTTGGGTTTGAGAGAGAAACAGAAGGCGTAACCGTCACTGCGTGGTTGGGTTGGGTTGGGTCACATTTGTTAGTCGAATTTTCCCAGAGGAACTCTAATACTATAATCCTCCACAACTTTTGGCCTTTTCTCTTCTTCAGAATCTCCATATATCTCTCAGAGATTTTAACTTGAGGAATGAAATTAAGAGCATGATATATATTCTACTACGTACTACTACTACCTATTCAAATGCTCATATTGCTTTGGTTGGTTCGAATTCCTAGCTACTACTACTACTTTGAAACCTAATTCCAAGGTAATTAAATTAATACTACTCCATTTCGCTCTTCTTTTTAAATGCTTACTTGTGGGAGTATATAGGAACTTAATTAAATTTGTCTATTTCTTAGTTAGTTATATATATATATATATATATATATATATATATATGTGCATTTTCTTTTTAATTTAATGGAATCTTGAAACATTCAAATTAATTTTGAGAAAGAGAAAAAAAGTTGCCAAGGATTCTTGTACAATATTCAACGAAAAGTGATATACTAGCAGACAAGGATTATCGGGGTTCATCTTGCTTTAATTTGCTTTTTTTTTCTGTGTAAATTAAAAGAGTAAAAGTTAACCCAAATTTCTCTTCTTTTCATGGGTCGCAGCATATAATAATAAGGAAGACTGCTTTCAAAACGCTCGCTACATTAAGATATATGCTTCAAATATAAACAAACTCGATCTTTAATTGATTCGATTCCAAGTAGGGAGATCGAAGAAAGAATTGTACTACAACATGTCTTCTTCTTCCACAACAGTCAGATCGAAGAAAGAATTGTACTACAACATGTCTTCTTCTTCTTCTTCTTCCACAACAGTCAGATCACCACCACATCCTGTCCCCTATTACTTGATCAATCAACATGCCCATTTTCTCACAAGAGACAATCAGGTAAGGAATTTGATCTCTCTTTTTAACCCCCCTTTTCTTTTTAACACCAGACTTATTAGTTCATGCGATCCAATTAAAATGTTCCCATTTGTCTTGCTAATTACAGGACGAATGGCAGCTTGCACGTTCATTTGCAGTTCGCTTCGTTGTTTATGTCGCACTTATAGGTAATTCACCTACAAATTAACTATTTAATTAATTTTTCATGAGAAAATATCAAAAATGATATTATCCCAACTTTATAATGCATGTTATAGTGGTGATCATGATCGTGGTGTCGGTGATGATGAAGTTGATGAAGGATTGTGACGACATAGGAGAAGTGACAGCAGCTGAGACTAACCCTTTAATACCAAAGGAGGAGGAGACGGCCTCGTTGACATATGGCGCATGTGATGAACAAGATTTAGAGTCGGGCAATGGCAGTTGCAGTTGCAGTTGGTCGGAGGACTTGTATGATGCCAAAATATGTGTAATTTGCTATGACCACTCACGGGATTGCTTTTTCGTTCCTTGTGGACACTGTGCTACTTGTTATGCCTGTGCTCAGAGGTATTCTAATTAAATTTTCTTATCTAATAAGCAGTAACTAATTTTATAATTACAAAGTAAGTTTTATTATGCAAGGCATATATTTTTGCAGGATCATCGATGGCGAAATCAAGAATTGCCCAATATGCCGAAGATTAATTCACAAAGTAAGGAAATTGTTTACTTCATACTAATATAAAAAGGTAGGTAGGTAGGTAGGTAGGTAGGTAGCTATTTATATTTCCTTTTTGTCGATTACGATTTACTGGGTAAAGAGAAAATGAAAATTTGTTGTACTATATAATGAATGAAATTTAGATCATTAGAGATGCTGGGTATATATTATATTAATATATTAAACAATATGCAAGCCTAGTGTGCAAAACTGAATATATGTAGTAGCTAGTCTCGTCTCTTGCAATAGTCAATACCCTCAGAAATTTAAGAAAATGAGAGAGAAGAATTTACAACTTGGAAATTAAGTCTTCTTCTTTTTTATATATTTTGTAAGTTTGGAACACATTAATTAGTTATATGATTCCATCCCATATTCCCATCCCTCAATGCAGGCCAGAATAGGTACAACAATTATTTTCGGAGAACTAAAGAGGAACTAGAGTGCTGCCATAACATAATTTTCTGATTTAATAAAAATGTTTGATTATTCTATTGAAATAAAATAAATCACTCTCATTTTTATCAAATTTATAAATTTTATTCTTTAGGAGATGGTATGAAATGACTCATTCTAAATATATAAAAACAAAAAAAAAAATTGATTTTTAATAGGCTTTGTATTATCGGCACCAAAAATAGGCACCTTAGATTTTTTGAAAATGTATATGCACAAACTAAAAAAGAATTTGACTAATGATAAAAATAACAATAGTATTTAAGTGACAAAAAAATAATTACAAAATAATGTGTCTAGTAGTGATTGGTTGTTATCTATATATGTATAGTGAATCATTTATTAATAACACATAATTACCATATCATTTTGTAATTTAATTTTTACAAGATTCTTTTGTCACTACAGCAATACTCAAAAATAATAAATCTATTAACTAACTAACAATATTGTTTAAGTTATGGGTAAAAGGCGTCTAATATCGACCTAAGATAACATGCACTTTTAATATAATATTATTTAATTGTCAACTTAATATTCTACTTGTACAAATGTAATGAACATGTAAAAATATGAAAGTATGTAAAATTTATATTGTTATAATGTTACAAATGTATAATCTTAAATCAAACAAAATTTTATATAATTTTAATTTTTGACATGATCTTACATCGACATAATTATATTATTAAATTGATGATCAAATTATGTTATATTAAAAATGATTTAAAATAACTTATCTCAAGTCAATTTAAGACACCTCACTCTTAAATCATTTGCAGTCACTAACCGGGTCAGTGTAGACTTATTGGTAGACTTAAACATACCACAATTTTGGAGTCCTTCTACACATATGTTTATTGGACCGGTATATTGGATTTTTATTTTTTATTTTTTATTTTTTTGTTTGCTTTTTCTTGTGATTTTCAAAAAATATATAGTATTTATTTAATTCTGTTATTATATATATATCCAAATTATACCCAAAATACTATATTTTAGGAGTCAGAAGAAAAAACATAAAAAATAATTAAAAATGTCAAATATTTTCGTGAAGAGTTATTGCACAATTTTGTCTAGAAAACCTTGCTTAGCATGGCTTGGTTAACTTTAGACATGTGTTGGCTTGGGCTAATCAACTATCTAAACTTAGCAGTGTAAGACCCGATTTTTAATAAATAGAATTTAAATTTTATTATAATTATTATGCTACCTAGTAAGATATTAAATATATAAAATAATAAAGTTATCGGTGATATATACAAATTATAAAATAAAATTTATTTTGGAGAATACTTATTTTGTCGGAGAATATTCGTTCTACCGAGAAATGTTCGTTTTGTCGAGAAATATTCGATAAAGTACAACGGCACCGTAATAATCAATTATTGGTGGGCCCACAAAAACATAATTGTCAGATACCAAAGACGACATAAATAATATTTTTAAAATAATGCTACAACCACATAAAAAAAGGTTACATAATGTTCACATACACACACATGCATACTACGGACTCCACATGTCAGGCGAGGGCCCACAGTATGTATGTGTGTGTATGTGAGCATTATGTGACCTTTTTTTATGTGATAGTAACATCGTTGTATTTTTAATAAAAATTATCAACGGTACTATCACTTTTAATTGTTGAAATACCCGGTAATAAAAAAAAATAATAGCATGCGGTACTCTACAGTAAACACATGGCATTCCACAGCACCACGCGGTATTGCACAACAATTCGTATTATTGTCATAATATCAATTTGATAGTATTTCATATTATTGACTTAATAATTGAAATAATATAATCAGACCAGTTAGTATTATTGGCAAATTCTATAAGTTTTATTGAGAAAATTAGATATTTGATTGCACATCATTTATACGGAATATCCTTACTTTCGTGGGAACGATATGGTTGTCAGTAAGTTTATAATATATACTAAGAATGATTTAGTATTAGATAGTAAGCACTAATCCACTATAGCAAGTATATAAATTTGAGAATATCATAATAATTGTCACAACATTTCATATTGTTGAACCAATAATTGTCATCGTAGCAAAGATAATAATAATAAGTTACATAAGTAATGTTGGTTTGCAGAAATAAGACATACATAAAATCAACATTGTAAAACAGCAAAAGTATGACATAAATCGAATTTAAAAATTTATGCAATCTCATTAATCACCTTATGCACAGTGGCGGATCTGTTAAGGGGCAACATAGGCCTTGCTGGTTTTTTTATAATAGGTATAGAAGTAGGGGTAAATATGTAAGTGAATAAATTTAAGGGGGCAAATTAATGAACGAGTTAAACTTGAAGAGAGCAAAAAAAATTGTGACGCCCCTAAAATAGGTCCACACGACCCATTCTGAGTCGCCAGATATCACACTATAAAAATCAAATACAAACTTCATTTATACAATCATTGAATCGTAAATGCGATTATCGACCACACGTTAAAATGTGAGTTTTAATACAAATGTATGTAACTCTCATGGTGCCTTGACCACAACCTTATAATGGTACTTTACATAAAAATACAAAGAAAAACTATTTTAGAAATTAAAATCTTTGGGAAGTGCTCGAGAAACTTTCGTATACGGGAGGCCATGCGTGCAGGTTATAATAGATACCATATGTCCACAGAATTATTCTTGGTTAACCCAATAGACCCCAAAGATAAACGAGAAGATTACTATCATGTTCTTTCCAATGGTGAATCTTCTCTTGACATATAACTATCTCCATTATCTGCAATTAAAAATTATATTTCAACCAAACTCCAAGATCATATAAATAGTGCTCGTAGATATACTCAACAAGTGGATGTGTACAACCCTGTCTTATGATAACACGAGGTTGTATGTCATTAGACATCTTGTATGATAGTGACAAAACACCCTTCCAAAGTTGGGTTCACCTCACCCTATTCGGTTCACCAAAATTAAATATCAAATAGCGTATCTGAATACGATACACTTATCTAAAGTTCTCAATAAAATTATTTTCATACTATTTAGGGAGAACCTCAATGACTATAGACCACTACCGCTTTTATTCCCCGTCATCATCCCCGTCAATTCAACCCAATAACACTCTTATTACCGAAAGGAATTATGAAGCAAAAGGGTGAAACCTGACTAGCCCAAGAAAGAATATCATGACTAAAGATAATTTACATCATCAATAGCCTTCATCAAGAATAAATCGTAGATTTAGAACATATGGTAGATGATAAAACTTTTCAACCATAGTTGCAGCGTTGAACGAAACAATCCATTAGAAGAGTCAAATAGACCATCGTGTCTATTATCTCTTCTATGTTAAAAGTCCACAAATAATATTTTATCCTCAGAATATCAATCAACAATTCTTGTCCACAATAATATGAATAACTCATAATCATAATTGTGATTCTAAATTCCTTCTACACCGGAGATGAAGATAATTTTCATCACTTATCTTCACCGTAACATCAAAAATCATGGTTATACCAAATCACAATTCCCCTTTCATAATCATACTAATAAATTCATATTTCCACTACTGACGAAGATATTCATTAACAATTCATCTTTGCACTACGGCCAAAGACATACAATCAGATTTTAGAAGAGTCAAGTAGAGAATGATATCTACTATCTTTTACGAATTAAAAGTGTATAATCAATATTTTATCGCCGAGACTCAAACATTAAATAATCCACATCATCGAATCATCCCCGCACTATGGCGAGGATATTCATGTAATCATCAATGGTCCCGATTATCCTGAATAATCCCTGGTTATAATCATACCAATAACTGTCTATCAATGCACTACGGGCCAATGAGGACTTTTACCACATCATCTATAATATTACGGGTCATTATTATACCGAATGATCCCTGGTCATAATCATACCAATAAACAGTTCATCTATGCACATAAGCCAAAAATACTCATCAATCAATAGTTCATCTTTGCACGTAAGCCAAAGATATAAAACTGTAACACCAATAATCAACAGTCCATCTTTGCACGTAAGCCAAAGATATACAACTGTAAAACCAATAATCAACAGTCTATCTTTGCACGTAAGCCAAAGATGACTTTCATCATAATATAAGCATGAGGATGATGACAATGATATAAGCATTAATCAAACGAAATCAATGATAAATATTAAAGACTTTAAACTTATCCAGAGTTTAAAAATATCCAAATTATCAACATGTTACTGCTTTGTGGAGTAAAATTCAAGAATAATATTCATGTACCAAAAATAATTTAGACAGAAAAGAAATATATTTTTTGGGTAAATAGTACCCTGTCTGTGAATAGTACCTCGGGAATAGTACCTCGTGAATAGTACCCCAGCATGAAAAGTACCCCAAATACCCGAGTGAATAACATTTAGGTGAATAGTAATTTGGGTGAATAGTAACTCGTGAATAGTACTCTGACACAAAAAGTGCCTCGAATACCTGAGTGAATAATACTAGAGTGAATAGTAATCGGGGGAATAGTAACCCATGAATAGTAACTCATAAAAAAAATACCAAAGAAAATGATATTCCATGACGAGTATAAAAGAAATGATATCTCATACGAGTATAATAGAATATACGAAACTGCAAATTGGATTTTCATCGCCCGTACGGTAATCCACGTAGATGCATCATTTTCACAATTTAATAAAGAATGAATACGAAGGATCATTCACCATGCATCTGCGATAGTCCACACACGCATATTATTCCAATGAATAATAAAGAATGAAATAACAAAAGAATTCACCGTGCATCGCGATAGATCGCATGCACGAGGATATTCCAATGTAATAATAAAGAATGGAACCAATTCGTGCGTAATCTGCATGCATGTGATATTCCAATAGAATAATAAAGAATGGAACCAGTCAAATGCATAATCCGCATGACGGGATATTTCAACCGAATAATAAAGAATGGAACCAATTCATGCGTAATCCGCACAGATAGCATGCATGTGATATTCCAACATAAAAATAAAGAATGGAATAACAGAAGAATTCATCGTGCATCGATAGACCACACAAACAAAGTTATTCCAAATAGAATAATAAAGAATGGAATAACGTAAGAATTTCACCATGTATGCGGTATTAGATTAATGTTTATTCAACATAATAATAAAGAATGGAATAACAATAGCTATCTTCATGAATACGAAAGAAATAATACCCACTACTATAATAATAATATCCCTTACCTCGGAAGAAGACGGATCTTTGGAATAAATAAGTAGCGGACTTGACTTCTTCTTTTCTCTCTATAGCTCTTCTCTCTATAATTTCTCTATAATAATTTCTCTTGTGAGACTTAGTGAATTGGTAAAAATAATGAAGGAATGAGCTTATTTATAGGAAAATATAGTTTTCGATAATTGCACATTTTGGGGCTCAAAATATTACAATATAACACCTTCCTCTTTTTCTTCATTTTAATTTAGTCCCAAGTATTATCAAACTTGCACCATCTCCCTAATAGTAAATCATGTGAATCAATAGTAAATCATGTGAATCAATAGTTAGACATGTGAAAATACGAATTACAGTATAGTACCTCCATCTATACCTCCATTTTTAACTTAGTCATGCAAGTATTATCAATCTTGCATCAACTCCCCTAATAGTACATGAATGTGAATCAATAGTACACACATGTGAATAAATAATTATAATCATGTGAATTAATAGCAATTAATTTCTCATTTATTCGATTAATTACCCGATTGGTCAATATAACCTCCGGACATCAATTATTATTGAAATAAATGTCGATTTCCACTCACACTAATAATCCCAACACAATGGAAATATTTTTCTCAAAATTTCATTTTGAAATTTTGAAGTTTGACTTTTTCTCGAAAAAAGTCAATCATTGACTTTTTTGACCAAAAAGTCAACCCCGACAAATTTTGTGTTTATAGTCTATTTCTACTAATTTCATCGTTCTGGACTCAAATATCACGTCTGCGTCTCCAAATTCAACTCCGAACTCAAATTCGATTTTCTTATAACATTCATCATTAATATTATAACTCACAATATTTAACAACCAGGTCGTTCCCAAGAAAGAGGGGGCTTTCCGATAAAGATTTCTCCTTATTGGTGCGCAATTAGGTGACCAAACCTCTCCTTGATAGAACTTTTAGACATTGTCAATATTGTAAATAATAATATGAATAACTTTGTCGTCTCAATTATTGATTCAATAATATATAAAATATTATGCAGATGATATTGTGACAATAACTGAATCAATAATATGAGAGATATGATCACGAATTCTTACGTAATAATAATTGAGTATAACCGGTGACTTCTCACGTAAGCATCAATAATCAATCTTGTGTTACTACTATCTGACCACGCCATTCATCGTACTTTTTTTACCGAGTAGTTCAACAGTTTTAACGGTAACACTTTTCATTTGTTATTTTTATAAAAAGATAATTCTGTCATTTCCTTACTACGATAATACTTTCGTTGTGGGGTCCACCAATGATTGTACCGCCCTACGGATATTTCCCGACAAAAAGAATATTCTCCGACCAAACGAATATTTTATAACAACTTGCATACTTTGGAAAATTTTCACATATCACCCTTAACTTTAACCTTTTATCAATTTAACCATTTACTAAATAGAATAATTATAAGAAAATTGAATACATTCATTTCATAAAATTCGGGGTCTCACAAAAATCATTCATATTCTAAATACAAGTACAGACGTAGATTCATTATACTTCTGTCTTTTACATCTCCGCCTACTTCTTCTACATCTTCTACATCTCCATTCTCTCCGCCACTACTTCTTCTATATATTCGCGGCTTCACCACTAGGCCCACTACTTTTTCTATATCTCTATCATGGCATTACCTCTTGCGTATATTAGAGTAATCAAACTTAGGATATAACTAAATTAGTTTTTTTTTTGATAATTTAAAACTTGTAGTTTGTTTAAATTTGTTGTTGGTTAAGATCTCGGGGTTAAACTCAGTTTAATTTATTTGATGTACTTATTATATTTTGGATTTAAAAGGTAACTTATTAGGTTTTTTTATAGTTTATTTGAATATTTTTTTTACTAAATTTAAACTGTATTAAAGAAAAGGAAAGATACAGAAAATGGGGCATACCTCATAAAGTGATCATCATAAAGGAGTTACATATGGCTAACAGCAAAAAAGCCAAAGAAGAAAAAGCCACAAATACGGCTAACAACAAACAACACCAGCAGCAACATCATTAATGCATAGAAGGCAGCCACTCACCTCAACAATAGCATTAAACAATAGCATAAGAAGGCCATACCCACTGGGAAGATTACCATCTCTCCAATGAGTACAACTGTTGTTGTTAATATTGGATGAATATGTAGTTTTAGTGTTCAAATGAAATGATACAATTGTGTCCAGAATTGGATTTGTGTCAAATTATTTTTATCCGTAATTTTGTCTCTTTTCTTTACGTGAGTTTCAATGAGAGTTGTGTTCTCTAAAAAGATAAAGATGGGGGACTAAAATAAAAAATCAAAATTGTATGCATTTTTTTCCTGTAGTCATACAGGAAAAAGTTGGATCAGTGCTATTTTTCAAAATTTCAAAAATCCGTCCCTGCTGAGAAAAAATTCTGGATCTGCCTCTGCTTATGCAATATTATTAATTAAAAAAGTATAACAGATATACCCTATGAATATAATACAACTCCTAGATATGATCTTCAAGTTTCAATCCTTTGATCCTTCGTGTTTCTTCATATCCACGGATCAAACGTTCGTTAGTCAAGTGTACAATGCCTTATCGATGATCCACCAAGAAAATATTGATTTAAAAAGTAAATTTACAAGACCTTGGGTGGCTAGCCATAATTCTCTCTCATAACTTCTTAAGTTTTAAAGAATTTTTTTACGTAGTATCAAAAATATTATGGCTACCCTTAGTCTATCATAAAACCTCTCCTTGTATAGACTTTTTCTTCTCCCAAACTCTTTAGGATCTATGTTTTAATTTAATTATCAATCTAATTAGGAACTAATTATTAATAATAAGAATTCTCTTATTTATTTATAATTTAGTATTTCTCTAAATACTTAATTATAAATATTAATATTTTTTAAAATATTAAATTATTATTATTTAGTCAATTTATTTATAATAATAATAATAATAAGTCTCCTTTATTAATTTATAATTTAGTATTTCTCTAAATACTTAATTATAAATATTAAACTTTTTAATTTATTCAATAAATAAATTAAATATACTTAATTTGCTATTATTAAGTCAATTACTTCTAAAATTAGATTTCTCTTTTTGTGGTGTGACCCTTTACGTTTAATATTAAGTCGATATTAAAATAAATAAATTAGTACCATTTTAATATTATTTGTAATGAATTAAAATCCTTTAATACAAATATAAATAAATAATATTTATTCTACATCATGAGTGACACCTTACAATAATGTATTATGACTATCCGGATAATATGAAATTAACGTTTAATCGTAAAAAACTTTGTGACGCCCCCAAAATAGGTCCATACGACCCATTCTGAGTCGCCAGATATCACTCCATAAAAATCAAATACAAACTTCATTTATACAACTGTTGAATCACGCAAATGCAAGTGCATGCGACAATGATAAGTCATGAGTTTCAATACAAAATCTATGTAATTCTTATGGTGCCTCGACCACAATACTTTACAAAGGTACTTTACATAAAAGTACAATCAATAACTGTTTTAGAAATTAAAATCTTTGGAAAATGCTCAAGAAAACCTTCGTACATGGGAGGCCATGCGTTTAGGTTATGATAGATATCATATGTCCACATAATTATCCTTGATTGACCCAATAGACCCCAAAGAAAAACAAGAAAATTGTTATTGTGAAGCCCCCAAAATAGGTATACATCACTCATCTTGAGTCGCCAAATACATGGTACAAAATACAAATACAAACTTAATTATACAACCGTCGTGTAATATACGACAATACATAAACTGAGAGTTTTAATAGGAATATTGTCATCTGAGACAATATCCACACTCAAAGGAGTCCTCATTATATTTATTATCACACTATTTAATGTAATAGTGAGGGACTACTAATACTATCTTCTTCGGACCGCCTACTCCTTTCCCCGACTCGTCCCAAATATATTCTCATTTCACGAAGAGAATGAAAGAAAGAAATGGTGAGCTCAACTAGCCCAGTAAGAAATATTATGACTAAGATAATGCAGAATAAATTATCAATAGTCTTCAACAATGTTAAACGAAAATACAATAGACATCAAGTTTAACTGCAGCGGAATAAGCAATCCATTAGAAGAGTCAAGTAGAGAATAAAACCTATTATCTTCTAAATGTTTTCATCAACTTTTATCGTTGAGACTCAGCTTAATAAATAAACCACATCTTCTAATCATCCCTGTACTACGAGCCAAGGATATTCATCATATCATCAACGGTCATGACTATACCGAATAATTCTTGGTCATAATCATACCAAAAACCGTCCATCAATGCATTACAGGCCACTAAGGACTTTTACCACGTCATTTATAACATTATAGGTCATGATTATACCAAATGATCCCTGGTCATAATCATACTAAGTCCATCTATACACGTAAGCCAAAGATGACTTTCATTACAATATAAGAATGAGGATGATGACAATGACATAATAATTCAATAAAACAAGTTCAAGAATTAATTTATCCAAGAACTAATGACATCCAAATTGTCAACATGATACTTCTTTGTGGAGTAAAATTTAAGAATGCTCGTAAGAATATTTCCATGAAAAGATCTTTGGATGAAGCGCTTGAATATCAAGGATATTCCACTAATTTCATGGAGTATAGAAGTCAAAACTTTAACCAACCGAGTATAATAAAGAATATATGAAATCTATGACGGATTTTCACCCGCCATGCAAGAATCCACGATATCTGAGATCATTTCCACAATTTAATAAGGAATGAATACAAAGGATCATTCACCATGTCATGTGGTAATCCACATGTATGCGTTATTCCAATAGAATAATAAAGAATAGAATAAATGTAGGATTCACCATGCATGCGATAGAGATCACAGAGACAAAGTTATTCCCAATGAATAATAAATAATGGAACCAGGTCCCAGAAAAAGCGCATGCAGACGATATTCCGGCTGCAGAATAATAAATGCGAATAATAAATAATGGAACTGTGTCCCATAAAACGCATGCAGATGTGATATTCCAACAAAATAATAAAGAATGGAATAACAACAGAATTTCACTATGTATGCGGTACTTCGCATAAACAGGTTATTCCAATAGAATAATAAAGAACGGAACCGTGTCGGTAAAATTAAATGCAAGCGAGGATATTCCAATGAATAATAAAGAATGGAATAATAGAAGAATTTCACCATGTATGCGGTACTTCGCATAAACAGGTAATTCCAACATAATAATGAAGAATGGAATAACAACTCTTACGAGTATTGAAAGAAAATAAATTCTCTTCATGAATACGAAAGAATAATACCCCTTACCTTAGAAGAAACTGGATATTGGAATAGAAAGGTAGCTGACTTCTCTTCTTCTTTCTCTCTATAATTTCTCTCTCAAGAGTTTCAGTGAATTCGTAAGAAATAATGAAGGAATGAGCTTCTATTTATAGGAGAATGGACTGAATAGTAACTAATTCATGAATAGTCCAGATTGATTTACTTTTAAACGGACGGTCCATATTGATTTACTATTAAACTTTAAACCAACGGTCCATACTGATTCACTATTAAACTTTAAACCAACGGTCCATACTGATTCACAATTAAACTTTAAACAAACGATCCATATTGATTTACTATTATAATTTCAACCAACAGTCTGAAAAATTAGCACACCTCCTCATGGAATAATATTGTACTCAAAAATAATTTGGACCAAAAAGAAATATATTTTGTTCAGGTGAATAGTATCCCGTGAATAGAAACTCGTGAATAGTAACTCATTAATAGTAACTCGTGAATAGTAACTCGTTAATAGTAACTCATGAATAGTAACTCGTGAATAGTAACACGTGAATAGTAACTCATGAATAGTAACTCGTGAATAGTAACTCATGAATAGTACTCCGACACGAAAAGTGCCTTGAATATCCGATTGAACAATATAACCTCCAGACATCAATTATTATCAAAATAAATGTCGATTTCTACTAACACAATTAATCCCAACACAATAGAACTATCAAATTCATCTTTAATCAACTCGAACTCATCATTAATATTATAACTCACAATATTTAACAACCAGGTTGTTCCCAGGAAAGAGGGGGTTTTCCAATAAGAATTTCTCCCTATTGGCGCGCAATTAGGTGACCAAACCTCTCCTTGACAGAACTTCTAGATATTGTAAATATTGCAATTTAATAATATGAATAACTTTATCGTCTCAATTATTGATTTAATAATATAACATATTGTGTAGATGATACTGTGACAATAATCGAATCAATAATATCAGAGATATGATGCAGCAATTACTATAGCAATAATTGAGTATAACTAAGTGACTTATCACGTAAACATCAATAACCAATACCGTGTGCTATTATGCAACCACGCGTATTACTGTACTTTTACTACCGGGTAGTTCAACAATTTTAATGATAACACTTCCGTCGTTATTTTTATAAAAAGATAATTCTGTCGTTTTCTTACTACGACATTACTTCCGTTAGGGGTCCCACTTAATGATTGTCTTGCGTCGTCTGCATTTAATATTCCCTGTTAAAACGAATATTCCCCGACTAATCGAATATTATAAAACAACTTACATACTTTGCAAAATTTATAAATATTACCCACAACTATAACATTAAATCAAATCCACACCATAATATTCAAAAAATATTTCGAGAAATTTAAATCGTTATTCATAAAAGATGGGGTCTTACAGTTATCATTTTCTTTCCAATGGTGAGTCTTCTCTTGACATATAATTATCTCTGTTGTCTCCAAGTGAGAATTATATTTCAAATATATTCCAAGATTATATAGTTAGTGCTCGTAGATATACTCAGCAAGTGGATGTGCATAACCCTGTCTTATGATAACACGAGGTTGTATGTCATTAGACATCTTGTATGATAGTGGCAAAACACCCTTCCAAGGTTGGGTTTACCTCACCCTATTTGGTTCACCAAAATTAAATATCAAATGACGTATACAATACGACACACTTATCTAAAGTTCTTAATAAAATTATTTCCATACTATTTAGGGAGAATCTCAACACTATAGACCATATTCTATTCTCCTCCGTTTACCCACTTTCGACCAAATTTACTCTTATTACACGAAAGGAATTGTGAAGAAAAAAAGGGTGAGCATAACTAGCCGATAAAGAATATCATGACTAAAGATAATTTACATCATCAATAGCCTTCATCGATGTAAATCGAGATTTAGAACATATGGTAGATGATAAAACTTTTCAACCATAGTTGCGGTGAACGAAGCAATCCATTAGAAGAGTCAAATAGACCATCAGGTCTATTATCTTCACCATGTTATAAGTCCACCAATAATGTTTTATCCTTGTAACATCAATCAACAATTCTTGTTCACAATCATATGAATAACTCATAATCATAATTGTGATTATAAATTCCTCTTCGCACCCAAGACGAAGATAATTTTCATCACCTATCTTCACCTGAAACATCAAAAATCATGGTTATACCAAATCACAATTCCTTCTCATAATCATACTAATAAATTCATCTTTTGACTACTACCAAAGATATTCATTAACAATTCATCTTTTGCACTACGAGGCCAAAGACATACAACTCAGATTTTTTAGAAGAGTCAAGTAGAGAATGATATCTACTATCTTTTACGAATTAAAAGTGTATAATCAATATTTTATCATTTGAGACTCAACAATAAATAATCCACATCATCAATCATCCTCGCACTACTGGCCAAGGATATTCATGTAATCATCAATGGTCATGATTATACCGAATAATCCCTGGTTATAATCATACCGATAACTGTCCATCAATGCACTACGTGCCAATGAGAACTTTTACCACATCATCTATAACATTACGGGTCATAATTATACCGAATAATCTCTGGTCATAATCATACCAATAAACAGTTTATCTATGCACATAAGCCAAAGATATTCATCAATCAATAGTTCATCTTTGCACGTAAGCCAAAGATATACAACTGTAAAACCAATAATCAACAGTCCATCTATGCACGTAAGCCAAAGATGACTTTCATCGTATTATAAGCATGAGGATGATGACAATGATATAAATATTAGTCAAAAAAAACAAGAATAAATATTAAAGACTTTAAATTTATCCAAATATTAACAATTACTTAATAAACTCATAATCTTATATTGTTAATATTATAACAATATTTTAATCACTTCTTAAACTTATAAACAATTTAATTTAATTGTTTACACTCTATCAAATAATGCATTTAATCATTCAAAAATGCCAGACTCATAAGATTTCATCACCAATGATCAAATTCTCTCATCAAAATCAGATATATACTTTATATAGGATTTTCAAGCCCTAAAATCCTATTTACCAATTCTTCAACTTCACATAACATATTTAACTCATATGTTTGTAACTAAATCATTTTCATGAAAATTACCAAATCAACTTATTATTTTTATATCCTTTGTCCAAACATATATACATATATTTCATACACAACAAGTATTTTTTATAATTTTTAACTCCGTAAGTATTTTTCAAAAATCAATTTCTAATTAATTCCTTAAGAAATTAGCTACCTCAAGTTTAACTCCAGAAATTCCCAAATCTTGCGGGATCTTACACATTTTAACGTGAGCTTCCGGTTTTAAATTTCATGGTCATCTGAGTTATAGAACTCCGGTTATAAGCGTTTTCATTTAAAAAACCTAAATATTGAAATAGTCATAATTTGCTTATTTTAAGTCGGAATGAGCTCATTTTTGGACAGGGGGTACTTTATACCCTATATTTCCATGTCTCAAAAGGCCGGAATTTTTCTCATAAATTAAGTGGCTGAAAATACCCTTTTAAATTTCTGGGCAGTAGCTTTTTGGTACTTTGCAGTTTTTGACTCCTTTGCTAAATTCAGTTCATACGAAAATCTACAACACCTTTTCCAGTGATTCCACTTGGATAAGTTAGAAAACTCATAGATCTAACTCTAGAACTTGACCATACTCAAAAATTTGAAATATAATATGAGATATGGTCAATTGAATTTCATGTTCCATTTTTACCAAAATCTGATTTTCAACCTTTTGTGATTTCTAAGAAACTTTCATGTTTTCACATAATAACCAACATAACTCATCATAACACTTACTAATACTACATATACCCATGATTTTGATCAGTCAAATGCTTTTATTATGACTTTCATCATAATCAACAGTCCAATGCTTATATTATGACTTTTATCATAATCCACGTAAACAGATCATTTCCATAATTTAATAAGGAATGAATACAAAGGATCACTCACCATGCATGTGGTAATCCACATAAATGAGTTATTCCCAATGTAATAATAAATAATGGAATAATGTAAGAATTCACCACCGTACGCGATAGAATCCATGCATACGGTTTGTTCTCAATGTAATAATAAAGAACGGAACCAAAGTCAAAGCGTAATCAAGACTTGCCATGTGATATTCCAACAGAATAATAAATAATGGAATAACGAAAGAATTTCACCATGTATGCGGTATTGCTTGTATGACAAAGTTATTCCAACATAATAATAAAGAATGGAATAATGTAAGAATTTCACCACGTATACTGTGAGTCGCGTGATGATTATTCCAATGAATAATAAGGTTTGGAATAACAATATCTCTCTTCATGGATATGAAAGAAATAATACCCCTTACCTTAGAAGAAACTGGATATTGAAAAAGTGAGGTAGCAGACTTCTCTTCTTCTTTCTCTTTATAATTTCTCTCTCTAGAGTTTTAGTGAATTCGTAAGAAATAATGAAGGAATGAGCTTCTATTTATAGGAGAATGGACTGAATAGTAACTAATTCATGAACGGTCCAGATTGATTTACTTTTAAACGGACGGTCCATATTGATTTACTATTAAAACTTAAAGCAAATCGATCATATCTTGATTCACTATTAAAACTTTAAACCAAAGATCCATATTGATTTACTTATTAAAACTTTAAACCAACGATCCATATTGATTTACTATTATAATTTCAACCAACTGATTCGAAAAAAATTAAGACATCTCCTCATGGAATAATATTGTACTCAAAAATGATTTGGACCGAAAAGAAATATTTTTTTCGGGTGAATAGTATCCCGTGAATAGTATTTCGGGAATAGTACCCCGTTAATAGTACCCCAACACGAAAAGTGTCCTAAATACCCGAGTAAACAATGCTAGAATGAATAGTAATTGGGTGAATAGTAACCCGTGAATAGTACTTCGACACGAAAAGTGTCCCAAATACCCGAGTGAATAATACTAGAGTGAATAGTAACCCGTGAATAGTACTCCGGCACGAAAAGTGCCCTGAATACCCGATCGAATAATATAACCTCCGGACATCAATTATTATCAAAATAAATGTCGATTTCCACTAACACTAATAATTCCAACACAATGGAACTATCAATTTCATCTTTAATCAACACGAACTTATTCATCATTAATATTATAACTCACAATATTTAACAACCAGGTCGTTCCTAGGAAAGAGGGGGCTTTTCAATAAGGATTTCTCCCTATTGGCGCGCAATTAGGTGACCAAACCTCTCCTTGACAAAACTTCTAGACATTGTAAATATTACAATTTAATAATATGAATAACTTTGTCATCTCAATTTTTGATTTAATAATATATAAAATATTATGCAGATGATACTGTGACAATAATTGAATCAATAATATAAGAGATATGATGCAACAATTATTGTAGCAATAATTGAGTATAACTGAGTGACTTCTTATATAAGCATCAATAATCAATACCGTGTGCTACTATGCAACCACGCGTATTTTACCACCGATTATTTTATGACAATTTTCTTACTTTGAAAATTTTTAAAATATAACCTTTAACTTTAAACTTTTATCAATTTAACTATTTACCAAAATAGAAAAATTGAATACTTGTATTTCATAAAATTCGGGGTCTCATAAACTTATTCCGTGAATAGTTATTGCACAATCATATATTCTACCATATAATGTCCCGATTAAACATAAAACATGAAATTGCTAACAAGTCTTATTTATTTAATCACATCCATTTCAATTCACAAAACGCACAACTATGATTAATGTAAATTATAAACTCGTTTCTAACTTCATTCCACACTGGGCAAAGATTCTTGAGTTGTCATTTATCAAATCACATATGACATTCTCTCTATTTACTGAAATGGTAGATCATTTGTTGATCATTCACCAACCTCTATGTACATTTTATTATACCCATATATACCATTTATATACTCTAACAGTTTTAAGAAATATGACAAAGTATAACTCAGTATACACAATATATTGTGATGATATCATGTTCAAGGATCACTTGTACTACTATAACTATAGGAACTCCTATTGTCAGGCAAGTAAAACACTATTAGATGTTCTTTTAAGCGAGTCATGTTCAGTGAACTTATTTTACAATAAACACCTACATACTTGCTTTAGTGTCTCCATACAAATGATTATGAGATCAATCATCCCCTTTAACAAAACAAACATAGTATATACTAATCTATCCGAAATCAGTAACCCCACATTAGTAATCCAACTATTAGGAACATTTTAATCTTAAGTTATCTATAATTTAAATCTCATTAACATGATCAACGTCATGATTTTAAAAGTATTGCTCCAAAATTATGAGTTTATCACATTTATTTAATTCAATCAATTAATTAAACATGGATAAAGAATTATGTCTTTTATTAAATGAATTCTTTTATTAATAAATTGCATGTAATATTACAAAGTAAAAATTTATCACATTCAATGTGATTGGCTTGAGAGTATACTACTTTCAATTAAAAGAAATGAGTATTAAGTAGTTAGACATGCTCATTATTTGAAGAATACTAATATCTGTGATATTAATACATTAAATCAATAATGCATAAGAAAGATAATATAATAATAAAAGTGTGAATAATTGTTGAAAGATTAAAAATGTGTTAATAATTTATGAATAAGATATCTAAAATTTGTTAATTAAAGATAAAGTTTGATAATTATTTGATTGAACAACCTTAAGTTGGGGTCATAATCTAGCGGATGGAATTTGATTGGTTGAGGGGGGGGGTTCTAAACTTACTTTACTTGGGTTTTTTTTTTCTAAGCCTTAAGGATTATAATTAAAAAAAAATTAAATTTTGTGAGATCCCGAATTTTATGAAATAAAAGTATTTAATTTTTTCTATTTTAGTAAATAGTTAAATTGATAAAAGGTTAAAGTTAAGAGTGATATTTGAAATTTTTTCAAAGTAAGAAAGTTTTCATAAAATAATCGGTGATAAAAGTACAGTAATACGCGTGGTTGCATAGTAGCACACGGTATTGATTATTGATACTTATGTGAGAAGTCACTCAGTTATACTCAATTATTGCTACAATAATTGTTGCATCATATCTCTCATATTATTGATTCAATTATTGTCACAGTATCATCTCCATAATATGTTATATATTATTAAATCAATAATTGAGACGATAAAGTTATTCATATTATTATTTGCAATATTGACAATGTCTAGAAGTTCTGTCAATGAGAGGTTTGCTCACCTAATCAAGGCTACTAATAAGGAGAAATCCTTATCGAAAGCCCCTATTTCTCGAGGAGCGACACGGTTGTTAAATATTGTGAGTTATAATATTAATGATGAATGTTATTAAAAATAGAATTTGAGTTCGGAGTTGAATTTGGAGACGCAGACGTGATATTTAAGTCCAGAACGATGAAATTAGTAGAAATAGACTTTAAACACAAAATTTATTGGGGTTGACTTTTTTGTCAAAAAAGTCAACAGTTGACTTTTTCAAAAAAAAGTCAAACTTTAAATTTCAGAAATAAAAATTTTGAGAAAAATATTTCCATTGTGTTGGGATTGTTAGTGTTAGTGGAAATCGACATTTATTTCGATAATAATTGATGTCTGGAGGTTATATCGACCAATCGGGTAATTAATCGAATAAATGAGCAATTAATTGTTATTAATTCATACGATTATAACTATTTGCTCACATGTGTGTACTATTGATTCACATTCATGTACTATTAGTGGAGGTGGTGCAAGATTGATAATACTTGCATGACTAAGTTAAAATGGAGGTTTAGATGGAGGTACTATACTGTAATTCGTATTTTCACATGATTATAACTATTGAGTCACATGATTGTACTATTAATTCAGATTTTTTACTATTAGGGGAGGTGGTGCAAGTTTGATAATACTTGCAGGACTAAATTAAAAATGAAAGAAAAGTTGAAGGTATTATACTTCGAGCCCCAAAACATGCAATTATCGAAATTATATTTTCCTATAAATAGAAGCTCATTCTTCCTTCATTTCTCACCAATTCACTAAAGCTATAGAGAAATTATTATAGAGAGAAATTATAGAGAGAAAAAAGAAGAGAAGTCTGCTACCTCACTATTCCAGTATCTAGTCTTCTTTTGAGGTAAGGGGTATTAATCTTTCGTATTCATGAAGAGAGTTATTTTCTTTCAATACTCGTAGGGGTTGTTATTCCATTCTTTATTATTATGTTGAATAACTTTGCCTATACATCAAGCACCGCATACATGGTGAAATTCTTCATTATTTTATTCTTTATTATTACTGTTGGAATAGCACATCTCTGTGCGGCTTATCGTGATGCCTTCGGGTGAATTCTATTGTTATTCCATTCCTTATTATTATGTTGGAATAACTCAGATATGCGGCAATCTTCGCATACATGGTGAAATTCTTCTATTATTTCATTCTTTATTATTCATTGGAATATCCCGTCATGCGGATTATTACATACGACTGGTTCCGTTCTTTATTATTCTTTGAAATATCCTCATCTCGTATGCGGATTACGCATGACTCGGTTCCGCTTCTTTATTATTCTATCGAAATATCCATGCATGCGGATTCTGGCATGACTGGTTCCATTCTTTATTATTACTCGCTGGAATAACTCATGCATGTGGCCTATCGCATGCCCGGTGAATTCTGTTGTTATTCCATTCTTTATTATTCTCATTTGGAATATCCTGCTTGTCTGGATTACGCACGACACAGTTCCATTCTTTATTATTACATTGGGAATAACACTGCTGCAAGGCGGTTATCGCATGCATGGTGAATTCTTCATTATTCCATTCTTTATTATTCTCGTTAGAATAACTTTGCTTTATGTGGATTACCGCATGCATGGTGAATGATCCTTTGTATTCATTCCTTATTAAATTGTAGAAATGATCTGTCTACGTGGATTACCGCATGACGGATGAAAATCCATTTGCAGTTTCGTTATTTTTCTGACCCTCAAAAATTTTGAAAAAATTTGAAATGATACTTTGATGAGTTTTCTATATTGTGTCCAAAGATGGCGATTTTTGGATGTATAGATTAAGAGTTATGGATTTTATGGGAAAAAACTATTTTAAAAGTAAACTCTTATAACTCCTTGTGGTTAACTCCAAAATTAGTAAAATTTTTATTGGGAGTACATGTATATAACAGAAGTATACCCTATAAATTTTGGAATTTTTGGACAAAAGTACAATTTATGATAAATGTTTAAATATTCGGCAGTTTTGGCCATATGAAAAATAGTAAATGAATTTTAAAAATTCTGAGAAAAATATATGCTCAATATGAGACTATATTCTGTTAAATCCCGAAAAAAAATTTTTTGGGGTGATTTGGTATTTTTTCATGAAAATGAACTAGTTATGAGTAAATTAATTAAATATGTTATGTGAAGTAACAAAATTGGAAAATAGGATTTTATGGCTTGGGAATCCTATATAGGGTATATCCAGATTTTTGATGAGGGATTTGATCATTAGTGATGAAATCTTATGAGTATGACATTTTTGAATGCATTATTTGGTAAAGTGTAAACAATTGAAATAAATTATTTATAAGATTAAGAAGTGATTAAAATATTGTTATAATATTAGATTATGAGTTTATTAAATGATTGATAATATTTGGATAAATTTAAAGTCTTTAATATTTATCCTTGTTTTCGTTTGATTAATGCTTATATCATTGTCATCATCCTCATGCTTATATTATGATGAAAGTCATTTTTGGCTTACGTGCAAAGATGGACTGTTGATTATTGGTTTTACAATTGTATATCTTTGGCTTACGTTCAAAGATGAACTGTTGATTATTGGTTTTATAGTTGTATATCTTTGACTTACGTGCAAAGATGGACTGTTGATTATTGATTTTATAGTTGTATATCTTTGGCTTACGTGCAAAGATGAACTATTGATTGATGAGTATCTTTGGCTTATGTGCATAGATGAATTGTTTATTGGTATGATTATGACCAGGGATCATTCGGTATAATTATGACCCGTAATGTTATAGATGATGTGGTAAAAGTCCTCATCATCCGTAGTTCATCGATGGATGATTATTGGTATGATTATAACCAGTGGATTATTCTGGTATAATCATGACCATTGATGATTACATGAATATCCTCGACCAGTAGTAGTGCGGGGATGATTCGATGATGTGGATTATTTATTAAGTCGAGTCTCGTGATAAAATATTGATTATACACTTTTAATTCAAAAAAGATAGTAGATATCATGCTCTACTTGACTCTTCTAAAATACAATTTATATGTCTTTGGCCGATGGTAAAGATGAATTGTTAATGAATATCTTTAGTCAGTAGTGCAAAGATGAATTTATTAAATATGATTGTGAAAGGGGAATTGTGATTTGGTATAACCATGATTTTTGATGTTTCAAAGTGAAGATAGGTGATGAAAATTATCTTAGTCCCAGGTGCGAAGAGAATTTAGAATCACAATTATGATTATGAAGTTATTCATATGATTGAGGATGAAATTGTTGATTGATGTTACGAGGATAAAACATTATGGGTGGACTTTTAACATGGAGAAGATAATAGACTGATGGTCTTTTTTTGACTCTTCTAATGGATTGCTCGTTCCGCTGCAACTATAGTTGAAATTTTTTATCATCTACTATATATTCTAAATCTCTGATTTATTATTGATGAAGCTTATTGATAATTTAATTATCTTTAGTCATGATATTCTTTACTGGGCTATTTGTGCTCACCCTTTGCTTTCACAATTCCTTTCGTAATAAGAGTGTAAATGAAATCGGCGGATAACAGGGAAATAGTGTGATGGTCCGAGACTGTCGAAGTTTTTCAATACATTATAAAATGAAATGACATGCAACAAATAATTGTATTTTTGACCTAAGATGCGTGTGTCGTATTTTATACTTCACTTAATAATTGATTTTGGCAAACAACAATAGGGTGATGAGAACCCGACTTTGAAATCGTCAAAAGTGCACCTCATTAGAATGAATATGATAGTAATCTTCTCGCTCTTCTTTGGGGTCTTAAAATATTTGTTCAGATTTTATATGGCATTGTAATAATTTGAGTTTGGATACTGTCTACGAGACAATATTGTATTAAAACTCATAGCTTATGTGTTGTCGTATTTTTGCAAATAGCTTTAATGATTGTATAAATGAAGTTTGTATGTGATTTTTATAGTATGATATCTGGCGACTCAGAATGGGTCGTGTGGACCTATTTTGGGGGCGTCACAAATTTGACTTGGGTTGTATATAGTGTTTGAGCGGTTGAGTCGATAATGTTGATTTTAATAGTTAACTAACACTTGGAAAAATTTCTTTTACATTTTGTCAAACATGGTGTGTCCGTTCAATAATTTTGTCAAACATGACATGCTCGATCAACAACTTTGTCAATTGTTGTGTGCCCTCCTTAACCGTATAAATATATTGCTCAGTTGAGCAATAAAGAGCACAAAAAAAATATAAATTCTTCTACTATAATATTGTGATTATTTCTTTTGAGTTTAAGAAATGTCTTTTTCTTTCACACTCCTAAATTTATGGTAAAAACTTATTATTGGTTTCTATAGTCTTATTATTAAACAGTGAAAATTCCTGAAATGATTAAAATATCCTTAATAGTTTATGCTTCAGCTAATATCTTTTCATCTGAATCTTTCTATTAAATTTTAATTGTTATATTTGAACTGTGAACTTTATATTGTATCAATAACTCTAATCAATTTTTTGGACATCATGTTGACAATTTGGACTCTGGATAAATTAAATTAAAAATTACTAAAGTTTATTCTATATTTTATTATTCTAATTATTTATGTTCATCATTTATATTATTGTTATTTGTACTAATCATCAAGACTAAATTGTTGTAAACGTCTTTGGTCGGTGTGCAGTGACATTATGATTATTGAATGTCTTTAATTTGTGTGACAAAAACACATGATGAAAGTTCTTTTTAATTTGAGTGCAAAGAGAAACTGTTGATTGACATGATTATAACTAAGAACTGACATAATCATGACCTTTGGTGTTATATACAAAGATACGTGGTGAAAATTTTCGTTGGCCTAGGTGTAATGATAAACGGCTGATTGAGATGATTATGACCATTAACTGTTAATTGGAATGATCATGATCATCGGTGTTACAGTAGATGAAATTTTGATGTTGAATTTTTCAATTGGAGAAGATAATAGACATTATGATTTATTTAACTTTTTTAATGGATTGCTCATTTTGTTGCGGTTATTTGTGAAAACTAATATCATCTATCATATGTTTTAAATATCCGATTTATTCCGGTTGAAAACTAATAATAACTTATTTATCTTAATCAAGATATTTTTTACTGATTATTTGTGCTCACCCTTTTGTTTCGTAATTTCTTTTAGAAAATAAGAGCGTAGTTGAGTCTAGCGGTGAAAACAGAGAATAGAGTGATGGTCTGAATTAGTAGCCGTAGTCGTTTTCAATAAATTGAAAAATAATGTGACTATATTTATAGTGAGAACTTAAAGTATGTATGTTGAAATATGTTCACGACATTGTAATAATTAATTTTAATGACTCAAATTAGGTGATGTAAACCTTAATTTAGGAGCATCATAAGTATTATCGTACCACATACAAATATTGTAATAATTTTAAATAAAAAATTATATTTATAGTATATATTTTGACGATTCAAATTAAGCAGTATAAACTCGAATTTGCAATCTCACAACAGGCCTATACCGGACCAAGTTACACTATTTTGTCCGTGCCTAATTAATAGTATAATATTAATACCATAAAAACCCTCTATTTATTTCTTACTCAATTTAAAATCTTAAATTTATTTAAACCGTATTACTGTCTATTTTATATACAAAATTTATAAATTATAAAGTATCGTTTTAAAATATAAAATTATTATTAATCTTTAAATTTAATTTAAATTATTTTTAAATTCTAAATTGATTTAAATTATAATATTTTAGTTAATTTAATAATAAATATTATAAAATATCTCAAAAGTATTTAAAAAAGATTAAAGAGCCGTATCAATTTTAAGTTTCGAATATAAGTTAAATTAACTTAATAATGATCTCATAATTTAATTTGTAATTGAGGGAGTATATAACTCGGGAATAGAGATGCGAGGTTAGGGTTCGTGCTATCTGCAACTGAATACACCATCAACCGTTCGTTTATCTGGGGGTAATACATACAGAATTGAGTTTATACTGTAGAACTCATTTCTTGGAGCCTCATTCTATGTGACGCAGGAAGGGGAAGAAATTCTAGGGTTTACGTCTCTGTGCGTTTCCTTCGTGGTTATCGAGGTACGCCAATTTTTCTTCTATTTGTGCTCACATATATGCATACAAATGTATAATCTGTGTAACAGATTATTGGGATTGTAACTACCTCATCCATTTCACAAAAAGAGTTCCATTTGACTTTGATTATAGTTAATTTGTGAGAAGATCCTCAAATTCATCCTATAATTTATTTTAATTTTCGAAATAACAAAATATGAACTTAATAATACTTTATAAATAGTTTACAATGTTAGCTATTGGATTAACCAAAATCAATTAAATTCGCATCAATTTTGATTTTAGGATTTTCGCTAATTGAATAGGAAAAGAAATTAATGGGACTTTTGTGGACGGATGGAGTAATTTATGCATGTCATTGCTTAGGGTTTTATTTTATAATTTTTAGGGGCCAAGTAAATATCGCGAATTTAAACTTCAAAGTGTATTTTCTAGCGGACCATTTTTCATGCGTAGCTTGATCTTGTGGTTTGACTTGGTTGCCTGCCTCTGTAACCTTGGTTTTGTTCAGATGGATGGAGGAGAGCCGACCACTATGGACAAGTGCCATGGTAAAATGGGAATTTGTACAGAGTTGCTTTGTCACATACAATTGGAACTAATGCTGTTCATCTAGAATTTAATGCAATTTAACTAAACAGAGATTATTTGGACTATAACATGCATGGCCTCTGCACTTGGTTTTTAAATGGGAGTCGATGATGCTATTGTTATGTCAAGCTGCTAGAATATGCCTAGAATATCTTAATAACTCCTGACTTTACATTCTTAAGATATCTTTTTCAATTACTTAATATTCTATTGAGGTCATGAAGCTATTTCAAATGACATGTCAGTATGAGCAGGAAGACATATATATATATATATATATATATATATATATATATATATATATATATATATGGATAAATTGATGGTGCATATGATATATGCATGTGTATATACATATATGCTTTGCAATTTTCTTAATTATCATTTTGTTGGTATTTAAAATAATGAATTTAAGCCACAACACGGCTTAATAAATGCAAATTTACAATAAAAAAACTCAAGATTGTATATGTTCATTATGGTTGTTTGCAGCTATCATGGTGTTTTTCCCCTTTTGTTTATGCACTTTTTGAGTTACAATCTTGAGGCTTGAGCGTATGTTGAAGAGAAGGGCTTTAGTTTTGTTTCAAGCGATGGGAGGTTTTGGACTAGTCTATGAGAGGTTATGGTGAATGCAATTATATGTAATCATGTCATTGATTATTTTTTTATGGGATACGTTATCATCTTCAAGGGTAAGAGTAAGTAGTTTGGCTGCATATTTTTTAATATTTTCGGATCATATATATAGTTCCAAGCTAGATATCCAGACTTGACATGTGCTTTTACTGTGGTAGTTTGTTGTGTTATGTTTTTCTTTTCTGTTGCTATTTATTTCCCTCTTGATATTGTCTCAAATCGTGGCAACAAATGGTGAGGAGAATGTATTCATTACACTCTTGTTTGGTGGACAGTACAATTTCTTTTATGTTTTCTACAGCATGGATGATTTTCAGTTCCAGAAGATGGTTATTATTGGTCTCATGACTAGGTACTCCATAGAAGCATCACAATCTATGTAATTATGACAACCTTAAAAGTTAAAATAGGTTAGACATTTAGTTAGATAGAGGCTCTATGAGTCAATTTGTTTGGAGTTTCTTCTATTACCTTGTTATACTTTTGGCTTAGGTAGTGTTTGATAAAACTGAGTAATTAAAGATCTGAATGGTTAATGCATCTTAATAAATTAAATCATCTAAATGATATAACATCTAAATCTAAAAAACTGTTTGATAACTAAAAAGTGTAAAACATTTGAATGCCACTATTTTACTATTTAAAAATTTTATTTGAATGATCTTAAAATTTGAAATTAAAGGAGTACAATATTTATTGAGGCTATTTTTGTCCATAAATTTTAAATAAACTATTAAGAGGTAACTCTTAATAGTTAAGTTTTGAGTTTCTGTCTTAACGATTAAGAGGGAATTTTTTTTTACCAAACAAGATTTGCTTTTGACCGAATCTGAGGCAGGTGAATTAAACAAACACCACCGTAGTACTTTCCTATTGAGATATACACAAGCCTTGGGAGGGTGTGGTGGTTGAACGAAAGCAAGGAAATTGGTCTTGAATATGTTAATTTTGTGGTCTAACAGATAATAGACATCAAGCTTTGGATGTGTTCAATTTTTTTTTGTGACGTGTGATAGCATACTAATAATATGCTTGTATGGAATCCCCTGTTAAAGAAGCATTTAAAAATGTGTGCATGCCAAACTAGAAAGTTGTGTGCTATGGATGGGATGAGGGTAATTTTTAAAGTTCTTGTTATCCAAGCACTTGTATGTTCTTATGTTATTCTTTCATCTTAATTTGAATGTTGTAAAGATATTCAACCTGTCAAATAAATTGCTATAATGATATGTAGACGGGTGATTCATTTCATCTTCTTTTTCTAATCGACATGTATATCTCTCATGCAGCTCATTCATTGCGACACTTTAAAATAGCTATGGCTGACTCAAATCTGATGGATAAGACTCATTCTCTAATAGAACAGCTTGGCAAGGCATTCCTTGTGTTGGAATCTCACAAGTATGCAGCTGAGGATAAGGTTTTGTGGAAGGAAATTGAAGAGCATTTTCGCCACCTCGAGACAGTGATGGTGAAGAAATTTTTAGAGCTAGAAGTTAGGGAGAAGGCTTTTAATGAAGAAGAATCTGAATTTCTCTCATTTCTTGAGGTGAGAGAGGCGGATGTTGCTGCTAAAGAGCAAGACATGATAGATCGCATTCAGGAGCTTAAAAATGCAGCTGTTACTGCCATTGCAGAGGTACGGGCTAATCATCCGTCAGCAACTTTGGAGCCTATAGATGTTGGGGATAATAAAGAAAGCAAGGTAAGTAGCCCTCATGGTGATAAGAATGCAATCCTCACTGCTCAAGAGGAACCCCCTTTTAAAACAGATGAAAATGGAGTGGCTGGTGAGGTTAAGCCTAGTCCTGAGCTGACGCAATTTTGCGAGCAGATGGATGCAAAAGGGCTTCTGAATTTTACTATGGAGAATCACAAAAATATACCTGCCATTCGTGATGAACTTTCTGTCGCACTTGAAAGTGCAACCAAACCAGGCCGTTTGGTACTGGCTTCGTTGGAGGGGTTCTACTCTCCTGACTCTAATACCCAAGAAGGGGATAAAAAGTATGCTGTCCTTCAGGGCATGCGTAAATCCTGTCTTATACTTTTGGAGGCCATGGCCACCTTGTTAGCAAAGGCTGGCCCAAGTGCTGATCACCTTCTGATCCCTGAGATTAAGCAGCAAGCCAAGGCCATTGCTGATGAGTGGAAGCCTAAGATGGCTGATGGAGGCACTGATGCTGCCAATGGAAATTCATTGGAAGCTGAAGCATTCTTGCAGATCCTTGCAACTTTTAGGATTGCTTCAGAGTTTGACGAAGAAGAACTCTGCAAGATTGTTCTTGCAGTTGTTCAAAACAGGCAGATGCCTGAGCTCTGCCGTTCTCTTGGTTTAGCACACAAAATGCCAGGTTGGTGTTCCTTTAATTACCTGACTGGATGGGGGCTAGGCCCTTTCCCCCACCTTTAGGCCCCCTTTCACTCTATTCCTCTAGGGCTTTGGTAGTATACCAGTTTGTTGGATAATCATAAAGTAGACATACCATTCAAACGTCTGAGCCTGGAGATTAGTTGTTTCATACTGCATTTTACAGGTAAATACCACATTTCAGAAGTGGATCTTGTTTAAGTCTATGCTTTTGCACAGGGGTCGTGGAATCATTGATCAACAGTGGGAAGCAAATTGACGCAGTCCATTTTGCTCATGCCTTCCAGCTTACTGAAAGTTTTCCCCTTGTACCCCTTCTAAAGACGTATTTGAAGGATTTGAGAAGGAACTCGCAAGGAAAGGGAGGTAACACGGGTAATGCAGGTGGTGCACAGGTACTGTTAATAATGAGTTAAAAAGCTGCTTTTGTACTTCTACTGTCATTGGCTGACTGCCATTTTGTTGTGCAGAATGATGCAAATGCCCAAGAACTTGCAGCATTGAAGGCTGTAATCCATTGTGTCCAAGATTACAAGCTGGAGGCTGACTACCCACTTGATCCACTTCAAAGAAGGGTTGCTCAGCTGGAAAAAAAAAGGTCTGGTAAGAAAAGGCCCGGGGAATCTGGTAAACACCAACAAATGAAGAAGGCACGGGCAAATGGAGGTTTCCATGGGTATCGGGCACCTACTGTCGCCGCTGCTGTTGCTGGTAGGCAAGCTCCACCTGTTTTTGGAGAGAGAACATATGCAGGAAAGGCGGAGAGGTACCCACATGCTGTTTCAAACACCTATAATTACCAGGCTCCTACACAGGCTACATATGGTCAGCCAGCTTATGATCAAAGATCATACTACTATCTGCATGATGAACGGGTCGCTGCTGCTCCTCCTACTACTTATGATACTGCTCCACCCAGTTATGACAGTTACATGGGTAGTGGAATGCCGTCCTCACACCAACCGTATATCTAATTTCCTAACTCAAGTACTGTAGTAGTACATGTAGTTTAGTTGATCCGTCCATTGGATAATCTTCCTTGGAAGCAAGTATGTGAATTTATTTTAATCCTTTCTTTTGAAGTCCTTTTAATCTCCCAATGCATTTGCAGACATTTACTATGCTTTATGAAATACTAGAATATATGGACTTAGGTTATTGTTGGTTGTGCTAAATGCGTTTTAATTTTATTCTTTATGAAGTAGTAGTAGCAGTTGTAGTATTTGGTTTGCGATTAAGGCAATTTGGGAACGAGTTTAGAGGTAAGTAATTTTGTTGTTTTGAATTATTTTCTTGCAACATGAGATGCCAAGGAGTGGGATTTTCAAGTTTAAAGTTGGAGAAATGGTAAATTGGGGACACGGAATTTGCTCTCAAATAGTAAAAGCTTTAAACAGCTTAGGGATTCGTATCGGGTGTAATTTCATTGTTCTTTGACCAGTCAGTCAGTCAGCCAGCCAGCCAGCCCACCTTTCAATCTTTATTCAAGTTCCAAGCAAAGGGCCTTCAATTCAACGAGAGAGAGAGGTGGGCTTTTTGCTTGCACAAACGTGGGGTTAGTTTGTACATGCGCTTAGATGGAGACGGAATAGTCAAATTTATACTCCCACCGTTTCTTAATTGTATTAAGTTATTTTAGAGTTGTGTACAAGTTATTTTAGAATTATATAAAAGTATTAAAGAAATAATTGTATAACATTAAATATAATATCAATTATGCTCTCTTTGTTTCTAAAAGATTGTTTTTTTAGAATAAAAAATTTATTTTAATTTATTTGTCGTTTATAACTTTCTAGGAGCATAAATTATTTATTTTCTTATATCATCTTTACACACTTTCATTGTTCTAAGAAATTCTTTCTCTTGTATTAATATTTTTCAATTTCTCATAAAGGGGTAGTGATGGAATTTCAAACAAATCTTAATTGTTAAATGATACTATTAAATTACTTTCTTAATCTATGTTCAAAAATTTTAAACGATAATCTTTTAGGAATTGAGGTAGTAAATGATAGTATTAAATGACATTCTTAATCCACGTGCAAAAATCTTAAACGATAATTTTTTAAAAACGGAGATATTATTTATTACTTGAGATAATATTGAAAATTAAACAATTAATGTTTATTTGAATTTTTCAAACGACTTATACTAAATAACAAAAATAATTAAAAACGATTTATATTAAAGAATGAATATAATGTAATTAAAATTGAAAGATTTTTAAAAAAAACTTGATAACTTTTTTTTACTTTTACTTTTGTGTATATAAATTGTATTTAATTCATTCTTTTGAGAAGGACGAGAGTATGTCATTATCTCTACTTATAACAAAAACACATGTTTTACTGCAATATATATATATATATATATATATATATATATATATATATACACATGTGAAGATTTTTTGTGGAGAGATGTATAATAAATGGAATACTGTCATAATTTTATCCATGTATTGAAAGAAAATTTATTGTGTTTTAGATGAATAACTATATAATTTATTTATATATTAATATAAATTTATTTTATAATTGTAATTTTATATAAATCTATCACAAGACATAAAATGACTCTTTTTGATTTCTCTATTGTCAACAAAAATTACAAATCTTTTTGGGTTAAGAAATAATCATTTTATATGAACTAATCAAAAAGAGTAGTACAACTGTATTAAAAAAAACAAAACTCCGTTCCGTAGTATGCGCATACAAAATGAAAATCTGAATCTAACACCACCAGCAACATGAAGGTTTAAAATAGAAGGCAAAATGCAGGGAAGGTTAACAAGTCTTCTCGTCTCTATTGGTTCAGTCCTTCCCCTCTTTTCTCTCTCTTAACTTAACCAAAACTTGAAGAAGAAGAGAGCACAGAAAACCCATTTCTCTCCCCTCCTCTTAGTATTTGATTCCGATCTCACATCCAAATTTTATTGCCCGGCCCACATATCTCAGCTGACGTACTCCAATGGCGCCGGCAATACGCTTCATCAACACTATTGTTATCGTGATGCTTTCCTTCACCGTAATATTCCACCCAGCCGACGTCGTTTTATCATCACCTACTACTTTCGATCCAAATACCTTCATCCTCTGGCCAACCAGCGATGGCAGCAACCGTCACACCATGTTCCTCCCTCTCGTTCTCTCTCCTCCCAACACCTCCCTCAGCTCCGCCCCTTCCTCCGCCGGTAATTCCCGTCGCCACCTCCAGAAATCCGACCCTCACCGTTCCAACGCTCGCATGGCTCTCCATGACGATCTCCTCCTCAACGGGTAATATTACATTTATACACACGCACACCTACACCATCACTCACATTTTCCCGATCTCGTTCATATGTATATGTATGTATATTTCAGATATGAATAGAGATGTTTATTATCTATTATTACGATTGTGCTTATTATTGAGATTGATTGGGGAATTGAAATTGATGATTTAGGTACTACACTACTCGGCTTTTGATTGGAAGTCCACCACAGAAATTCGCTCTTATCGTCGATACGGGGAGTACAGTTACTTATGTTCCATGCTCTACATGTGAAGAGTGTGGCAAACATCAGGTGGCTTTTGCTTTGATTACAAAATGTTGATTGAAGAACAAACATCAATTGATTCTATTTACTTTCTTCTGTAGATTAAATATCGGGTTCACCTTTTTTCATAGACTAATTGATATTAAATAGGATCACTTTACCATACCATATAACACGTTACTCTGTAGCTGTTACAGTTGGTGGTTTTTGATGAAAATATAGATTCTTTTAAGTGATAGGCTATTTATCACTTAAAAGAATAACAAACAAAGAAACATTTCATCGATCACTTTAAAATTTATTGGATTTAATGTTTTATGCAAGACCGTGATTTGTCCCTGTTAGCGTTTTTGTAGATCCGTAGTCATTTAGTAAATCATTGTGTAAAAGGGTTGCTGCCGATTTTTTTTTTAATTTTATTTCACAATTATGACAATTTGGAACAAATAAATGCAAGAACAAAGAATTGGAGATTACATCTTAGAGCAAGCGGCATGGCTTACATGATTGCCCAAAAGTTCTGGTTCTATGAGCTTGGTTTGACCTACAATGTCCAGTTAATCCACAACTTTAGTGTATTATTCTCTAGTTTTTCGTTGGAATCTGTCTTTCGTGTTTTTTTTGTTTTTTGTTTTCTGAGGATTAATATTTATTCTCACAGGATCCGAGATTCCAACCAGATCTGTCGAGTACCTACCAACCTGTAAAATGCAATATTGATTGCTCCTGTGATAGTGATAGGGTGCAATGTATTTATGAAAGGCAATATGCTGAAATGAGTACCAGCAGTGGAGTCCTTGGTAAAGATGTCATATCTTTTGGCGACCAAAGTGAGCTTGAACCACAACGTGCTGTTTTTGGTTGTGAAAATGTGGAAACTGGTGACCTTTACAGTCAACATGCTGATGGCATAATGGGTTTGGGCCGTGGCGATCTTAGTATTGTTGATCAACTTGTTGATAGTGGTGTAATAAGTGATTCCTTTTCTTTATGTTATGGTGGAATGGATGTTGGTGGCGGTGCAATGGTTCTTGGTGGAGTTTCACCTCCTGTTGATATGGTTTTTACCCATTCAAACCCTGTCCGCAGGTATGTTTCGGAAGTATTATTATTGTATATATGAGACACAATGTGTTTTTATAACATATACATTTGATAAATCTCACGCATTTACTCTAGTCTCGGGATGGCAACAGTCCATATTACAATATTGAGCTGAAGGAGCTGCACGTTGCTGGGAAGCCTTTATCCTTAAATCCGAGCATTTTTGACGGAAAACATGGAACTGTCCTAGATAGTGGGACAACATATGCTTACCTACCAGAAGAAGCATTTCTTGCATTTAAGGAAGCTGTAAGATTCTTTTTCTCAATTCTTTTGTGCTCAGTTTCATAGTTCAGAAACCCCTCATTTAATTAGTAGGATTTTGAATTTATTAAGTTATCTAAACAAAGGATTCTTATCCCCTCTTTTAATTACTAGGATTTTGAATTCATTATCTTCAGAGTTATCTAAACAAAAGATTCTGAACTGAGTATTATAAATCCATTTGAATTTACATTCTCCAGTCAAAATACTCTACTCCACTGATTATTTCGTATTGCAATGCAGGTTATAAATGAAATTCATTCCCTAAAGCAGATCCACGGTCCTGACCCAAACTATAATGACATTTGTTTTTCTGGTGCTGGAAGGTACTTTCAATGCCTAACTAACTCTGTTTATAGATTGGTTAATGACTTAACTTCATAGGTCGTATAAACTTAAATTTTATTTTTTTCAGTGTTGCTTCAGAACTATCAAAAGCCTTTCCAACTGTTGATATGGTATTTGAAAATGGACAGAAGTTGTCGTTATCTCCTGAAAACTATTTGTTCCGGGTAAGCATCTGCATCAATGTATTATTCTTAATCATTTACTTCTAGACTTTTCCCTCTTGAAAATTAATAGTAGCTGTGGTATTGTTTTGTGTTCACTTAACTGCTTATTAGAAATGTAGTGAATGATCAATATGATTTATTTTACTTCATGTCTATATTAAGCATTCCAAGGTGCATGGTGCATATTGCCTGGGGTTTTTTCAGAATGGAAAGGACCCAACCACTCTCTTGGGAGGTATCTCATGCTTTAGCTAATATGTAAACTATGTTGCTTCTTACACCCTTTATTCCTTAAAAGACAACTTGTGTTCCTGTAAATTAAAAGGTACATTTGTGTTGTTTCTTTGTAAATATCCATTTTAACAGGAATAGTTGTCCGCAATACCTTTGTGACTTATGATCGTGAACATGAGAAGATCGGGTTCTGGAAAACTAATTGTTCCGACTTATGGGAAAGACTTAATGCTACTGGTGCGCCTCCTCCAGGGTCTTCAGCTTTGGATAGACTAAACTCGACGACCGCATTTCCACCTGCAGTGGCTCCAGCTGGACCTTCACATTATGTTCCTTCAGGTACCCTTTGTGCTACTAGCTCGCTTGTATACATTCCACTTTTTATTTATTTTTTTATTTCATGCTAGATGTGGAAGGTGACACTTATTTATATTGCCTATTGGTTGTTTACATGCTTTAGTATTGCAGTCTAAGAATTTTATTCTAGTGTACAGAGAAGAAATAATTTGTTCCATCTAGTCTAGACTTCAATATAATTTTCAAAATTTTTTGCTTAAATTTAGACCCCATATAACTTTTTACTTGTCAGTGGCTAATGCATAGCCTTTATCCTTGTGACATCTTTTTAGTTTCTCTTGTAAGCTCTACATGTTACTTTAAGGACTGTTTCAGAACAGGATAGTTTTTATTTCTCCAAGCATCATAAAGGCAGGAAGTGTTATATTTGGAGAAGTAAAGCGGAGCTTGAGTTGTGTACTATCTTTATGTTGCTCACAAATGTTATCTGTACATACTAGTTGTAGGCTGTAAACTATCACTTGTCTTTAAACCATTTGTAAAGCAAATAAATTTTGTAAGGCATATTCATCGAAAATTTACATTGATCCAGTATGTAGGAGTTTTTCTCTTTGCAACGGTGGTGCTACAAGAGTTATTATATGAACTATTATGAAGTCCAAATAGAATTGTGAGAAGACAGGGTGGTGTATTATACTATAATTCAATGTTCTAAAAGGCGTTAGGCGGGAGGTGGGCGGCCGAGGGGCCCTAGGCGAGATTTTTTATTTTAAGCCAGTTTTAATATTTTATTTAATATTTTATCTTACATTTATCCAAACAAAACAATAATATAAAACAAAATAATCTATAATAAAGATAATAAAGGCCTTTGCTTAAAATTCAAACACATCCATATTGCTAGTGTCAAAGTTCAAACACAAACATGCAATTGTTCAAAGTTCAAACATATTTTTAACGTATTAGTTTTATTCATAAACAAGATTGCTATTAAATAATAAAATTTAAAATTTCAAGAATTTAACTCGATATTAAAACTTAAGAAACTAAATTTAAGAATTATATCAATTAAACTAAAATTACATATGTATCATAATTTATATAATTTGAAGTTGATACAAGTTCAAAACATTACAACTATAATAAAATTATCTATTTTGACTTGATATTGTTCATTTCTTGTTGTGATTTGATATGCTACAACATGTATTATGAATATGGTAAATCATTAGAAAAATAAATATATCAAGATTTGGTTCGAGTAGTTATTAAAATAAAAAGAATCTCTCCGCCTAGACACCACCTAGGCCCTGCTTAATTTCCTAGAGGGATTTTTTTGCAGCCTTGGGCCTAGGTGAGGTGTCAGGGGGCCTAGCACCTAGGCGGGGCACCAAGGGGGGCCTAGCGCCTAGGCGGGGATTTTTAGAATACTGCTATAATTTCGTTGAAGATACAATTCTGGTTCAGTGGGAAGACCTCTAGTAAAGTCTATTGTATTGATATTTTTAATCAAATGGTATTTTAGGAGGGTGTATTCAATTAAAACTTTTAAAGACTTTAAATGTTTAGTTGTATTCAATCAAGACATTTAAAGAGTTTATAAAAGTTTACTAGTATTCAATTACAACTTTTGTAATGTCTTTAAAAGTTAGGTGGTATTGAATTGAGACTTTTATAAAATCTATAAAAGTATTTTGGTATTCAAAGTCATTGATTTTTCAGATTTTTATCAAATGGTAGAGTTTGACAGACTTTAGAAGAAAAATTATAACTATCAACCCATATTCAAAGTCTGACCTTATCTCTAAAGACTTCTAAAGACTTTCAAATATTAAACACAAAGGTAGAAATTCAAATCACCAGTAAAAAAATTGCAGAGAGATTTTATGGAAAATTCAAAAGTCTTAAAACTCTCCGGTAAATTTTTAAATTAAAATGAATATAAATTAATCTAATTTTAAAAAAAATACAATTATTAAATTATAAACCGCTTATATTTTTTTTTTTACTAAATTTATTAAAATTAGATAAATTAGACAAACTTTTATTATAAGAATATCTCAAGTATGACTTTGAAAAATTTAAACAAGAAATTTTGATTTTTAATATTATATTATATATATTTTATATTATATAGATATAGTATATGCTATATAATGCAATCTTGATAAATTCTAAAACTCATCAAAATTAAAAAAATTAGTTAAAAGATGACAAACGATTCATTTGTTAAAAAATTAGTTACGTAGCATTTTAATTAATTAATTTCTAACATCATAAATAAATTAAAAAGTGGCACAATTATTTTTTTAACGGTCAATTTTGGTTCACTAACAATTATTAATAATTTTAAGAAAAATAAAATCTCTCTGCCAATTTTGTCTGTGGCTTACCGACGACTAAAAATCTCTCTGGTAAATTTTTTATAACTTGGTGACAATTTATTCACATGTATTGAAGTTTTACGATCATATAAATTTTCATTGTCATATTATTTTGTGAAAAACAGAGTTTGGTACTCCTATTAAAAAATCGTACGCTTATATAGTATATATAGTTCAATGAAAAGTGAGCTTAATTTTTGTGTTGCGTTTGTAGCTTCTAAAGTTTTATTCGTATTCGAATATCCAAATTTATCATGAAATGAATAGAATAATATGAATGCTTTCAACATATATAAAATCTCATGCCACAATAATTTAATGAAATAATGAGATTTCCTGTAGTTCATGAAAAAAGAGTGAGAGGCTGTACACATGGGCTAATTAACAATTAATATAAGCTACAAAATATATGAGAAGTATACAAAAGTCTATTAAAATCTTGGTAAAAAGTCTATTAAAGTCTGTCACTTATTTCATGGAGTCTATAAAAATCATTTTCAAAAAGTCTTTAAAGTCTTTAAAAGTCATTAAAATTCACAAACTCTATAAAAGTCTGTCACTTAAAAAAAGTCTTTAAAAATCTTAATTGAATACACCCCTTTAGAGTTTAGGGCTTAGATTCCATCCATCTGTTGCTAATAAATGATTATAATTCCGAGAAAATTTACTCCTATTTTTTTGACTCGGTTTGTTGTTTCTAATCCATTTTCATTGGCTTCGTACATTTGGAAAGTCAAAGTTCCTTTCAAAGTCGAGGCTTTTGTATGGACTTTGGTTTTACAAAGATTAAATATTAATGATTCGGACATTTATTTTATGTGCAGGCATAGTAATAAGACATGCTCATTTATTTTTGTATTGTCTTGTTGATTGGGGATTGTGCATTTTTCTCATTGGGGGTGCTAGGACAAGAGTGAGTGTGTCTTGCTTCGGTGGAAGATATGGAACAGCTTCAACTTGTTAGGCAGTAGCTGCAATGCCCTCTCCTTTCAGTTGAATACTACCAAAGCTTGCTAGCTGTAGCTTCGTAACTCGCTTTAGCTTTAACTCGCTTCCGCACTTCTCTCGGCTATGCTTAGTGTGACTTGTTTGTTTTTTTAGGGTTAGGATTCAATAAAAAAAAGACTAGCCTCTTAGTATAAATTAATAACTATAGGACTACTAACCAACTCATCACTTCGCATTATTTAGATCCAAAGAACCATTCAAGATATGATATATCGGTCATATCATTGCTACTAATTTGTTTTCGAGGATTTAGAAGCAAGAGAGTTGCCAAAATTTTATGGAATTGTGTCTTCTTTTCTATTTTGTGGGAAATTTGTTTAGAGAAAGTTGTTTATCTTTTAAGTTATTAAATGATAGTGTTATTTTTTCTTGCATCTCTTTGGGTTTTTATTATGGGAGCTTTTAGAGGTATCTCTGTGACCGACTTATGTAGAGATTGGAGGGCTACACATTTTTAGTGCTCTTTTGTTTTTGATTTTTTAGTCTGTCGAGGTTGGACTTCTTGTTGCCTCATTTATTGTCTATTAATAGAATTTATTCTTTTATCAAAAAAATAATAAGAAATGATTATTATTCACATTGACCCAAACAATTAGTGCCACTGTTTTTTATGTTTTAGTTGTCTTTCAACTGAGGAGATGATAATAATTTACAGAATAAAAATGTTAAATAAGTCTGTAATGGACTGTACTCATTGTTTCTTTACTTGCAGGGGAACCTAAAGTTGGTCGTATAACATTTTATATGTCTTTGGATGTTACATATTCAAACCTTAAGCCTCACATCAAAGAGCTTACCAGTTTCATGGCAGAGGAGTTAGATGTGAATGCTTTGCAGGTAAATTTTGTATCATGATGCATGATCATTTGAAGTGAAAATACTTTTCTTCACCTGCTGACCTGCCATATTTCAAGTCTATGTAATTGTTTTCATTGCATAATATAGTTTATTTTACCTTTGGGTACAAGTAATATGCGGAAGTAATTGTTTCCAGGTGCACTTGATGAATTTTACATCTAAAGGAAATGGTTCCCTTATAAGATGGGCCATTTCCCCTGCAGGATCTGCTGACTACATCTCCAATACCACTGCAATGGTGAGTTTACATTTATAGAACTGCAAGGAGATTCTTATCAGATGATTAGCAACATTTGTTTATTCATTTTTTTATTGGCAGAGTATTATTTCTCGGTTGGCTGAACATCGTATACATGAAACCTTTGGAAGCTATCAATTTTCCGGATGGAGTGCTGCGGCCCCTCCAAAACGGTATATTATTGTCCATTTTTGTGTCATCTTTTCATCTGTATAACAATATAACAATTGCCTATTTTCTTTCCTTTTCTATCCGTAAGTATGCGCATCTGTATCCGTCTCTGTTTTTTCTTTTTCTTTTGTGGTGGGGGGATTGCTGGGGAAGGCAAAGGGGTTACTTCATTGGATTTAAATATTTTTAATATTGAACTGCTGGATTTCTGGGTTAAATTTTAAGAATCTTATTCTAAAATATTGTGCTTGGGAGACTTGTATTTTCAGTGGCTGAATGGCAAAAACTCTTCAATTTGATGCTTCATAAAAAAATCTTCAACCTACATTATGAGGGTATACTAGGTCGTGAAATCCTTCTTTTTTTTTTCAACTTTGTCCTTTTTTCTTCAGTAGCTCAGCCTATGCTCGACATGAACTTTCATACTTCAATCAGATGTAGTAGTTTACAGAACCAAAATTGGAGTAATATTTCTTTTTCTTTTCTTTTTTCTTTTCTTTTGGTGGGGCGGGGAGGAGATTTTCACTTTAAATGAGAGCATCACAGCTCCCTTTGATTGCCGGTAAATAATATCACCCATAAATTGATACTTCGGTATTGTTTTACTGGCTGCTGTTCAAATTCCAGTCTCAGCTCTCCCTCCTCTCACAAACAAAATCACGGCTATTATATGGACAAAAGTTTTAATTTTATTTTTTATATTTCATATTTGTATTGTTTTACAATTTGAAAAAGAAATAGCTTGCATCTCAGAATTCATCAGAGGTTCCTCGTCAGCAGTTCATACTGATGTGGGTCTGATCCAGTGTGTATTTACTTAATCTGCAAGCATAAGCTTCATTACTGAGGGGTATTTTTATCAGGTCTGTGTTGGGTATACTTTTTTAACCAAATCATGACATTTGATTTTATTGTGACCAAGGACTCTCTTCTCTCTTTCTTTTTTTTTTGGCATTTTTTGAATATTCAGTGCATTTACTGGCTATTCTCCACATACTTGTTTGTTATTTGTTTTTTCAATATATATATATATATATATATATATATATATATATATATATACACATATTTTTATTTATTTATCCCTATTTAACCGGCTTATTTTTTATTGGTGCACAGGACTTGGTGGCAGCAACATTACATTGCACTGGTGGTAGCAGTTATTGTTACATTACTTGTTGGATTATTAGCTTCTGCAATATGGTTTATCTGGAGGCATAGACAACAAACAGTCGTTGCATACAAGCCCGTTGTTGACGCGCCTGCCCCAGAGCAAGAACTTCAGCCATTATAACTCAGAAGTTTCCCTTGCTCGAAATCTAATGATATGTAGCTGAAAGTATAGCTGACATTTTAGACCTATAATGACTGATACTGCAGCCACAGTTAGATTGATCAAAATAGGAGTGCAAAAAGAGCATACATGGCAGCCGGCCTTTTAATCTTATTATGTTTCATAAATCCGGGTAGAAATTGTAAAGGGAACTGATATCTTCAGTACGTCACATATATAAATTTATATGTGAATTTTGTAAGACACTAGTAATGATTGACCAATTAGGCCAGTCAGTCATGGTTTCATTGATTTGTTTACTTTCCTCTTTATCTTTTCCTGCTCTTCATCTCGTTGGTTGCCCTTTTTTCCCTTTCCTGTTTGGAGGTTAATTGTACTCCCAGTCTCCTAATGTATGTGTGTAGACACTTGTGTATATAGAAAACTGATATTTTTTTTATGTTAAAATGATGTTTTTATATGAGTTTCTCACATGGACAATTGGACATGGAGGTGAGATTTACTCACTATGCTATTTATATGAGAGAGATTATGTGAAAATATATATATATTTTTTTATGTGGAATATCAGTTCTTGTATGTATAACTTTTCTAGTCAAAATTATAAGTATATATATTGGACAACCGTTTAATTTAAATTTCTTTTACTAAAAGATTATTCGTCTATCTAATCTAATTTCAGGTGCAAGTGTTGATAAATTGTTTTAAAATAATATATTCTTCTTCTTCTTCTAATTAAACTTCTTCTTCTTCTTCTAATTAAAAAAATCAACTTATTTTTAGTTGAAATAGTTTATATTTCTCTTATACTTGTTTAGATCTTTTATTTTAAAAAGAAATAATACTCCCTATTTCCGAAATTTGAGATCAATTTTAGCTTTTTAAAGTTGATTTGAAATGTTTTAAATTCATAATTAAACAAAACTTGTCAAGACAATACAATCCCAATAACTTCTTCACTATAAATTTTTTTTTATTTTATTTGACACAAAAAAGAATTTATGAGCTTGACCATATGCTAAAAAGATAAAACAATTATAAATGTGCTAATTATTATATTATACATGCATACTTTCTTTTAATAATTAGTAATTTTTTTACCGTATCCGACTCGGTCATCCAACTTGAAATGTAACCAAATTACCCCCCCCCCCCCCCCCCTCCCCCTCATCCTCATTTGTTGACTAAGCAATAACAGGAATAATGGGGTTATCAGTTTATTTCCCCTATCCGGCCTTGCTAATCCTACGCTTACGGTTACGGAATACAGATACAGAGATCAATTGTTTAATTGTGCCTGCGAAAACAGAAAAATAAAAAATGGATGTAATTAAAAAAAGAATACAAATACTCCATGACCAAGGGACAAAAACCAGCGGAAAACAATGGGACTTTTTCACAAGTCTGCCAGGAGCTGGGAGTCCAAACAGTCCGCCGGTAGTTTTCTCTTCGCAGCTTTCAGTTAAATCACTCTCTCTGTCTTCCCAATTAATTTGTTTGATCCGTCTGTTCTACGGGTATAGTCTTACTCTTACTTTGCTATTTCGATTTGCGGTTTTGTAATTCATTACTGTATGCTCTCTCAACATTCCAATTAACAATTGATGACTGAATCCCTAATTTCTGTCCAGTTTTTTTAATGCATAATTAACACATCTGACAAATATTGATGTTTGTATAGCGACTCTATGGACGTGTCCCAGTCTTCTGCCTGTACTGATTTTAGAATTCTGTTGGAGATATGTTAACTTTCGATATGATAGAAAGCATGATAAGGTGGATGATATCAGTTTCTAGCTCAATGAATTTTTATTTATTTTGAGGTGGTTTTGATGGCTTACTCTGTTTATTTAAAGCTACACTATATCTGGTGCGCTGGCATAAACTAAGTAGATAGAGTGGCAGGCGGGTTTACTAAACATGGAGGTCTTGTTGTTTACGTGGTAGTTGCACATCTAGTTGGCTGATTTTTGTGGCAATACAAATCTTTAATGATATTCATGGGCTGCAAAAGGCAGTAATATCAGAGGTAGGAATATAGCCCTGTCTTTATTTCTCTTATTGCTTGATCATATTGTAAGCTTGTCCAATGTTAACGCCAAGATCTTCTGCCACGTCCCAATCACGTAAGACGCCCTGATCCTGCACAGTAAACACGATAAACACCACAAGCTTGACGGCGGTTCCGCTTGGGGATAGCTCAAAGCGCGAGAGTCGAGATACGTGTTCACAAGGTTAACAATGGAGGATGTAATGTCTAGTGTTTGAGAGATAGATAATAATTCTCGATCAGGTGTGTGTGATTATGAATGATAATGTGTATGAGAACGCATCTCTTCAGGAAGACTTCCTCGCTAAGTTATACTCTCATCGCTCGGATTATCGTACACCCACTACTACCCCGACACACCCCTCGATCCGATGGGTTCTCGCCGATCGCATGTAGTCTATCCACTACTTTTGGTCATCGCTTTCTACCGCCACTTACCATGTTATGATCCCATCCACATTAATGCACGGCAGTGTTCTAGTCAACCGTCATGCTTTTTCATCATTACAAGTCAAAGTAATAGATATTAAATGTCTAAGGGTCGATCCAATCGAACCTAATCTTGGCCTTATAGGTTAAAATGGAAATAATATGGTGATCGGGATCAATGACTTTCACAGCTCAATAATAAAGGCCCAATGGATTAATTAAATGAGTAAGTTCCAATTTACTCCTACCAAAGAGAGAAAAATATCACGACCCAACATCGCTTCCTAGTTTTTTGTTGTCAAATGTAATGTTTAATAGAAAACTATAAATGGTCCATGATATTTTACTAAAGGTCCATAGTAAGAAATAATTGAAGTGTACCCGCTATCGCTCACGAGATGAAATGAGAAGAGAATAGAGGCCCAAATCGTAAAGGCCCTCGCCTTATTAAATATCCGGACCCGAACCGGACGCTTCCCATTCAAATTCTAAATCATTACTAACATTTAATGTGTCGGCCTTGAACACCGTGGTAAATCACCGCAAGATAAAAGATAACTTTACCAAATTCGACGCTTTACTCGCCCATTTGAAATTCGAGCGCCAACTTTTCTCGCTCCTCTCAACTTTCTTTCTTCCTCTCGCAAACCGGCAAAAATAGCTTCCCAAAACTCGAACAAAGTTCACCCATACCGGTAACACCGATCACCGCGCTCCACCAAACCCTAACCTCGTCAAGGAACCTCGACCATGAATCCCAAAACCAAAACTCCCAAAACCCCTCCGAATACTACAGAGCAGCACGGACGCTTCTCGCACGCCAATACTCCTCTATCGCGGATCGAGGTCAATTAAAAGGATTAGATCTCTGCACCACATTCCGGATACCCACGCGGGCCGTGGTTCCCAGATCCCATGAGAAGATGTACCAACCACCGGAAGGTCGACTACCGTCCCCGTGACCTTTTGCTCGGTAAGGGGTTCGCTTCTCTCGCACATTTTTATAGTGACTATATCGGGGTTCCCGGGCGGGGGGTTCGCCTAATTGGTACCAAACTCTTACATTCACATTTTGGCCTTTCAGGGCCTTCGCCACGAAGTCAAGCGCCGAGCCCTCCTCGACTTCTTCTTCACCGTATACAAAATAGTCCAATCTAGAGAGAAGGGTTCAAGGCCCTTAAGAAACATTCTCCAAGTCGAGAGAAAAATTCGAGAGGCGCCACGGTGAACACTCCTTCGAGCAATAGGGGATGGCACGAGAAGTGGTTCTACGCCAAAGGTCCCAAATTTCTTCTTTACCGAATCGGGCAACCGACGAAAGATCTCTCACGACTTCGGAGACATTTCAAGAACGGAAGTTGAAATGATGGAACTTTTCGACAATTTCCCAAGGAGGAGTGAAAATATGACTCTCCTCTCAAGCAAGTGTATGGTTATATGACCATAAATGTAAGCACCGGGTCTATTTCATATATATAAATTTCTCGAAAATGCTTTTATGATGTGGAATCTAACATAGATCGCTTGTTTCATGCAAGATCTCTCGATCGTATCGAGCTCCTTAGAAATAAAGGAGTTCAAGATTTCGTCCGGAAGTCTTCTAAGCCGCTGAGAATCTCGCCAACAGAAGCTACTCCCAAAGCCGAGCCGAATTTTAAAATACATACCGACGAATTCAAAATAAGAACCAGGTCAAGAGGTTCCTCAGACTCGGAAGAGACCTCCATCCTCGCCGTAAGAGGAGAGGCCACTAGAAAGCCCAGTCAACACCTCTTATCACCCCTTCCGAAACCATTCCAAAACAGAGCCAACCCCACATCCATCCTCGACGAGAGGTTTACTCGATCGTCTCTGATCAAGAAGTGTCCTCCTGACCAAAAAATTAAAACCAAGATAACCCCACCGACCGCCAAGAACTTAGGGTGCCTCGCCTTCGATCATCCCACCCTTCGTGCCCCCTCAGAAATACAGATCACAAGACGGTGACAGACGGCGTGGTTCCAACGCTATCCAGAAAAGGAAGCGCACACCGACACCCATCCGAAGTTCTCGCTTCGCCACCCCTCGAGAACCCATCCCAAATAAATCCCTTCTCCTAAACCGCATACGTGGATCCTACCCTCCCGAATAGCCCAAATTTTTTCTCCCGAAAGTCCGAGACCTCCCCCGACGATCTTGGCCCTTCCGTCGTGGTTATCATGCCGAGGCTATGGGATCCCCGACTTGGGCCTAGATTCAATGCGAATTTCCCTTCGACCTTTTTTTGAGCCTTTCGTCCTAACACCGACGACCATCCTGCTCAAAGGATCATACTGACGAAAAATCGCTTCATGAGGGATGAGCTATCCGCTAAGGTAAATAATAATTTCTTTATCTTCTATTTCTCTCGTTTCTCATTTGATATCCGGACATCGACTTCAACATTTTGAAAATATGCAGTTAACGCCGTTTTCTGGACGCCATAGGCCCGAGACACATAAACGGGGAGGCCGAGGAGGATTTCATGAGGCAGAGATAAATATGTCAAATCAACTCGATCGAGAGAGGGCCGATCGTGAAGATGCTTTTCATACCATCAACGGCCTTCAAATGTAATTAGATCGGGCCAGATGGATTCAAGACGCCCGACGACGAGTTAAGGGCCACGAGGGATGGGTTCAGTCAAGGTCCAAGCCACCCAACAAGCTTTAATCGACATGAAACGCTTATTGCTTGGTCAAGAAAACCTACTCTCAAGGCCAAAATGAGGAGTTTTCTTCACCAACCAAGTCATGATTCAACTCAAGCGAGGCTCGCACGAAGGCCTGTGACGAAGAGCGAGACATAAGGCCAAGCGCCATAAACTTCGGCCACAAAATAAAGGATCTCGAGGGATTCGGGTCCTCTTCTCGATCAAGAGTCATGCGCGTATTCAAAGTGACTACAGGATTCTGATTTAACTTAATGCCGAAATCACGAAGGTATATTCGAGGGGTACGAAGATCGCCGAGAGCGAGGTAAAGAAAAGCTATCTCACCGCTTCACCGACCCTACTTTACTTAACTCCGATGACGGCGGTGGCGCCTCATGTCCTTCCTGTTTTTGTTCTATGTAAAATTTAACTACTTTAAACTTTTTATGTTCATGTGATTAGTTTACGATATCGACTCAAATGAACGAACGCTTTTATTTTATCATGAATCTTCAACTGCCTTGATTATGACTTCTATCTTGATTAATTTCTTGTCAATAATTCAAGATCAATAAACCGAACCCAACTAGTGAATCGAGATACTTGATATATAACAAAGCTTAATTTATGAAATGAAGTGAATCAATTTTACTGGACAGAATTTAACTTAACCGAATCGAATGAATCAACTCAACACTTAAACAAAATAAAGTAATATATACTCATCTGCATCAAGTGTGAGATCTACCATGCAGAGGTGAATTTGGGTCGATCCTCCTCAGACCATCAAAATCTTGCTTACCACTCGGTAACATGCGATATATGACCAAGATATAAGGATCAAGATATAAGGATCAATTGTGACCATCGACTTACCATCCTCGTAAAATCAATATAGATCATAAGGACCTTTGTCTACCACTCGGGGTAAACAATAAATGGGCTACCATCGAATGGCCAAATGAGTCCTACCATACCTCCTTACACCATCGCGACCTTAGGGACAAATAGACCAGATCAATAGTGACCATCGATTTACCACCCTCGTAAAATCAATATAGATCATAAGGACCTTTGTCTACCACTCCTGGGTAAAAATAAATGGGTCGCCATCGAATGGCCAAATGAGTCCTACCATACCTCCTTACACCATCGCGACCTTAGACAAATAGACTGACCAGATCATAAGTGACCATCGATTTACCACCCTCGTAAAATCAATATAGATCATAAGGACCTTTGTCTACCACTCGGTAGTAATAATAAATGGGTCGCCATCGAATGGCCAATGAGTCCTACCATACCTCCTTACACCATCGTGACCTTAGACCAACAGAAACAGATCAATTGTGAAAAAGTGACTTTTTATCGATAATGAACAATCGTGTATGCATCTTCGATAAATCGACTTAATCTCTATTGAAAATATTTCAAGCCCGCCAAAGACGCCAAGTATTCTTGATCTCGAACCATCTAATGCCTTTAACCGATAAGTGTCTCGGCTTTGATACTTCGATCACCTCATACCATTCCTTCCCGCTTCGCAAGATTAACTTTCCCGTGTTTTGAGGCGTAGATGCTTTGGCTTCTCTAAGATCTAAGTCTCCTACTCAATCTACGGTTCGACCCCTTTTGTTGTAATGTTTGGCTACCCTTCGCTGATAAGCGTACCAATTTGAGCAAAGCTACCTCTCCGACTTCTTCTAAAGCAGTCCAAAGTTAGCTTTCACCCTTCGTCATCAGAGATCTCTTCGAATCGACCGACCAAGACTTGAGATCCGATTTCGACCGACTAAGGCATCGCATTACATAGCCAATCGAAGGGTGAATCCTCGCGGTGGTCCTCTGTAGTTCGGTAGCCCACAAAGACGCCAGCAGCTTCTTCTTCCGCCATCTTCCTTTAGCTTCATCCACCAAGGCTGATTCCGCTTCAAGAGTCATTCCCGTTGGTCACCTCGACTTGCCCATTCGACCGTGGATGAGCCACCAAAGTCTTCAGGTCAATCCCCGCATCCTTTAAAAATCCTTCAAATTTTGAACTCATTTAATCAAGGTCCGTCATCCGATATCAACACTCTAGTGGATCCCGGTTAAACACTACTTTAACTTTTTATGAACTTCAAGCACTCTTGTTCCGTTATCGACCAAAGTGGTTTCGCCTTTCACCCACTTAGTCATGTAATCGATAAAGAACTACGATAAAGTCGACCGACCTTTAGCTTTAGGCAACGAACCCAATATATCCACCCCCAGCATAAATAAGGGTATAGAGATAAAATCGAATATAGCTCTTCCCATGGTCGATGTGGATCGACTATCGAAATGGCATTTTCACATTTCTCGACATATTCTCAGTAGCTTCCTTGAAAATCAGAGGCCAATAAGATCCTTGTCAAGCACTTTATAAGCCAAAGACTCGGCAAATTATACGATCACCGCAAATACCCTCGTGAACCTCCCAAGAGCATACTTCTACTTCTGACGAACCAAACATTTCAAAGAATGGTGAGGAAAATGCCAATCGATAAAGATCCCCATCAATAAGAACAAAATTGCACTTTCAGATTTGATCTTCTTCACAAAGATCTCGATCCAAGGAAGGACGCCATCCGCCAAATACTCACGTAGGGTCATCCAAAGAAGCTAGATCGCTTCGATATACATCACCGCTTCGTCAGGTCAACACTCTACCGCCGCAAAACTTCCAAATAAACCGATCCGCTGAAAAACATCTCAGATCTCAGCAGCAGGGCCTACCGACAAAGGCATCTAAGAATGGAATTGTCATTACGCCTATGCCCTCAAACTCATAATGGCTTAAATATCAAGACGGCCTTTTAATTCCGCCAGATACTTGATCATCCGGTCCCACGAGCTTCATAATCTCCCCGACAAATTGCTTAACGACCAATCGAGAATCACTATAAATGATCAACTTCGACTTCTAGACTCTCGCTAATCGGACACCCGCTAACACCGCTTCATACTTCGGCTTCGTTGTTCGCCGCTTTAAACCCAACTCGATGGCTCATTAACCTCAATCCTCCGGACTTGTCAAAATAATTCCGCCCCACTAATAAATACCGTAGAGATCCATCTCAGATACAAATCATTCCAAACATTCTCGACCTCGCCAAGAGTCAGAATCGCCGATCGACGATTCAAATTTCCGCAACTCAAAGATTCCGCTTCTGCGAATGAACACATTCCACCATAAAATCCGCCAAGGCTTCAACCTCATGGCGTTCGGGACGGTATTCGATGAAAAATCGGGACAACTCCATAGTCCACGCCGCTAATCTCGCTCGAGACCTCCGGGCTTGCCCATCACCTTCTTCTTCAACGGTCGATCCAGTAGACGACCAGAGCCCGACCTTGAAAATATCATCAAGCTTTCTACTAGCAATTATTAAAGCAAAGGCAAATTTCTCAATATTCGGATACTGTTTCAAAGATCTCGCAGACGCGGGTCGATATAATAGAATCGGATGCTTTTCCCACCGATCTCCCGAACCAACACCGCTTCCAACCGCCAACGAACTTGTCGCGCAAGGTACAAATATAAGGTCTCTCACCGGGTGCTTTCACCAATAAAGGAGCAGTAAGATGATATGTCTTTACGCTTCGAAGGCGCTCTTCACACCAAGTCCACTGAACATCTTCGCATTCTTCTACCTTCAATGTGTCAAAGAAAGGAAGGCATCTCTCCGCAGATTCGCGGCGAATTTAACCTCCTTAAAGCCGCATCCTACCAAATGACGTTGACGCCTTTTGAACGATCGAGGAGTCTTCATATCAAGAATGGCTCGATCTTCTCCGGTTCAGCCTCGATGCCTCCTCGATCGACCAGATAACCCGTAAACTTTCTCGCACTAAGGCCGAAAGTACATTCGGCCGGATTGAGTCTCAATCGACGATAATCTGACAATTCGAAAGCATTCCTCCAGTGTCGTCCAAATGCTTCCGAATCAGATACTTTCACGATCATGTCATCTACATAAACCTCCATGTTCTCCCCACCGCCTCAAAAGATGAAGTTCATCATTCTCCGGTAGGTGGCTCCAACATTTATGAGGCCAAAAGTCATCTTTTTATAAAGCACAACCGAATCGCTGTGTGTAATGAACGCCGCCTTTGAATGTCCTCTTTGCATACATGGATATTTGATGATAACCTCAAAAAGCATCCATAAAGCTTAGTAATGCATACCCCAAGTGGCATCGATGAGCCGATCGATACAAGGGCAGGATAAAAGTCCTTCTGGACAAGCTTTATCGAGATCGGTAGTCGATGCAAACCCGCCATTTTCCATTCTCGCTTCGCACCAACACCACATTCGCTATCCACTGGTAATCAATTTCATAGATGAAGTCAAGAAGCCAAGAACTTTCAGAACCTCTTCATCAATGATCTTCGTCGCTCAAGCGCAAAGATCCGCTTTTTCTCGACGAATCGCTTCTTCAAGGATCTATCTCCAATTTATGCTCAAAGAACCTTTCTGCTTAACTCCCTATTGATGCCTCAGGTTCCCATGCAAAAATATCCGTGATAAAGAAGCCGTAAGAGTTCCATAAGGTTCGTCCAAGAGGTTCTGCAGATTCAACCAATCCTCACCGCTCGTCCTCGCTTTTCACGACCAACTCAATCTCCTCCGCCCCCCGCAGGATTACCAACTGCCCGAGCCGCTTCTCAAAGAAGGGTTCGATCTCAATCACTATCGTTTTTTCTCGCTT
>CM035156.1:30178023-30378023 GCA_020205615.1 Panax quinquefolius
AATTAAATTACTAACAATAGTACCTTCAAGTCATGACTTTTTGGGTTAACCTATGGTGTGCTAAGATGACCCCAAAAAATATTATTGGGCCAATGGTTTAAGGCTTTATTCGGATGGATTTGATTCGATTCGGACTTGGGAATTGACCCGAGATTTGTTCCAGACTTGGGATTTAACTCGGGTTATTTCATATAATTAAGTCAATCTTCCCTGCTTTATCAAAGTCAAATCACCATAAAAAAAAATATAAAGTTAGGTTTCCTACTTTCCACATTGTGGCAACCAAGTTGATAACGTAGATTGAGGCTAAGAAACAAGTTTAAATTAATTAGCAAGAATATTAACTGGATAATGCTCAATCCCCAACAGGCAGTATGCATAGTCATCATGACTGGTCAAATTGTGATAGAATGATATTGGAGTTTTCCTCAAGACTAAAATAATGATAATTTAAAAGATGACTGGACAATATATGGCATCATCCAAACTTTTGCACTGCTGTGGTCAAATCATCGTGCTCATAGCTCTAACTGGGCTTATTTTCACATGTAATACACATTTGATTTGTCAAGAAAACTATTTGAAAATCAAAATAGTAGGCACGTAAATCCATTGCGTCAATTAATATATAAATATCAGAAACAATGCATTTCTTAATGCCTTTGGTTATAAGATCTTCTGCATATTTTTATAATGAAGTTGTCACAGTGCCATATCCTCACAATTGAAAGCTCTTTGTAATTATTCCTTCTATATCATAGTCAGACTGTCACTTCTATAGTACTAACTTTATTGGCGACTGCTAGCCTAGGGTAATTTGTATGGTTCTTGTTGAATATGTTATTATGATCTTCATATTCAGTTGCTTAATGAACTACCTCTGCAGATGTAGAAGTCCCAGTTGCTTGTATCATACTGGTATTTTTGTTTTTCCTACAACATTATGGGACGCACCGGATAGGGTTCTTGTTTGCACCTATTGTGATAACATGGCTGTTGTGCATAAGCTCTATTGGAGTTTATAACATATTTCACTGGAATCCCCATGTGTTCCGAGCACTCTCTCCTTATTACATGTACAAATTTTTAAAGAAGACCCAAAGAGGAGGTTGGATGTCCTTGGGTGGGATTCTATTGTGTATAACAGGTAAAAGAATATGTAATATAAATATGTTCGATTGCTATTTCCCAACTAGACATCATTGACATACTTCTTCTTTTCGGCTTTAAAAAAATCAGGATCAGAGGCAATGTTTGCTGATCTTGGACATTTTTCCCAGTTGTCTATCAAGGTAACACTTCACTGAACTATTTCTAAGCGTTTATATATATCGGTGATTGATGAATCAGTTTGAATTTTGAACATTCATTATAGTCCCTTTTAAGATCTGGTGTATTTGAAAAATGGATTATAAGTAGGTTTGCTTGCTTACGATGATGTCTTCTAGAGATGTCTTTGCAGTAAGTTTTAGTCGTTGGTTGGTGATTACTTCATACAAATATGTCCTTATAAACTAAAATAATTGGAATCATTTACAATTTACTTTAAATTCATTTATTTTAAAACTGGTTCTTTGCTAAAACTACCAACATGAGAACAACTTATTTAATTGATAGTCAATTGACTGCAGATTGCTTTCACCTTTGTGGTTTACCCATCCTTGATCCTTGCATATATGGGACAAGCAGCTTATCTTTCCAAACATCACGTTATTGAGAATGACTACCGGATTGGATTTTATGTATCAGTACCTGGTAAGTTCATCATTTACTTTTTATTTTTTCACACAGTATTTCTTGTGAATCAGTTTATTTTCTGTAGAGGACAATTAGCCCAATATAATATTTATTTTAGTGTTAGCAAAATAATACTCTTATTGTGCCAGAGAAAATTCGATGGCCTGTTCTGGGAATAGCCATACTTGCTGCAGTGGTTGGAAGCCAAGCCATCATCACCGGGACTTTTTCAATTATCAAACAGTGTTCGGCTTTGGGTTGCTTCCCAAGGGTAAAGATAATCCACACATCATCAAAAATGCATGGTCAGATTTACATTCCGGAGATTAATTGGAACTTAATGCTGCTATGCTTGGCTGTTACTGTTGGTTTCAGAGACACAAAACACATAAGTAACGCATCAGGTAAGCTCTAATGTAGTAGTCAAGTGCATAGTCAGATGTTGTCAGACCAAATTTTCTTCTGAAGAAAAGCACTTCGTTGATGATTTTATGTAATCAGTCAAATAGTTGTTTTTGTGGCCTTATATTTCAATATATTATTAATTTGACAGCTTCTCCTTTTCTGGTGCAGGTTTGGCAGTGATAACTGTTATGCTGGTAACAACTTGCCTAATGTCTCTTGTCATTGTCTTGTGCTGGTGCAAAAATGTCTTCCTCGCCATTTGCTTCATATTCTTCTTTGGTTCCATTGAAGCCCTCTACTTCTCGGCTTCCCTTATAAAGTTCCTTGAAGGAGCTTGGGTGCCTGTAGCCCTCTCCTTCATCTTTCTGATAATTATGTACGTTTGGAACTATGGCACACAATTGAAATATGAATTTGATGTTCAAAACAAGGTTTCTATCAACTGGCTACTCAGTTTGGGTCCCAATCTTGGAATTGTGCGTGTGCGGGGCATTGGCCTGGTACATACTGAGCTCGTCTCCGGAATCCCAGCCATTTTTTCCCACTTTGTCACCAATCTCCCAGCTTTCCATCAGGTTCTAGTCTTCCTCTGCATCAAATCTGTCCCAGTGCCACATGTAAGACCCGAGGAAAGGTTCCTAGTGGGAAGGATTGGCCCAAAAGAATACCGGCTATATCGCTGCATAGCACGATATGGGTATCGTGATATCCACCTGAACGATGTAGAGCTTGAAAAGGATCTTGTTTGTAGCATTGCTGAATTTATCCGGTCAGAGAGGTTGGACTGTATTACCGGAATAGAAGATTTTGAGAACGACGAAAAGATGACAGTTGTCGGAACATCTTCAACATGTTTTGAGGGCGTACAAATGTGTGAAGAGGATGCCGACTTGTCTGGAATAGCTGGTACTTCAGTGTTCACAGATATTGAGTCACCCAAGATTCCAAGGAAGAGGGTGAGGTTTCTCGTACCAGAGAGTCCACAGATTGACAGGAGCGTGCGAGAGGAACTGCAGGATTTGATGGAAGCAAGGGAGGCAGGGATTGCATTTATATTGGGGCACTGTTATGTCAAGGCAAAGAGTGGTTCAAGTTTGTTGAAAAAAGCAGTCATTAATGTAGGATATGATTTCTTAAGGAGGAATTCTCGGGGGCCAACGTACGCACTGAGCTTTCCTCGAGCATCCACTTTAGAGGTGGGAATGATATACCATGTTTGATTTCGCTTGTAAGGTACATACAGTAAATGTATTCGTTAAGTAATGTGTGAGCTTCTGTAAATTATAGATGAAAACTTTTGTACAAGGCCAATCCAGGATTTAGCTAAATAGCTTATAGGCATATTAGTAAGAAGAATTCGAGGTTAGACTTCTGGGATAATAATTGTCAATAGTTGGGGTACCTTTTCTTTTCCTCCGCTTCACATAGTACTATATATATATATATATATATATATATATATATAGTCCGGATTTCTCTCAAATAATTGTAGAAAATAACCAAGAAGCGAATCTTTATAAAGTAAGGACGGTTTTTTCCGTCGCTATAACATAGAAAATCGGCTTTTATGCTATAGCGACGAAAAAAACTCATCACTATAAAATTGATTCACTTTAATTCGCCTCCTCACTGCTCATTGAAAAGAATTTGAAGTTATATATATTATTTTTCTTATTTGAATCATAAAATATTATGGACTAAAATTATTATTGATAAAAATATTATGTTAAAGTGTAGTGTGCAAATTTTAATAGAAAAAAATAAGAGACAATTACATTTTCTATTACATTTTTAAAAAATAATTACATAAAAAGTCTACAAATAAAATAATTACAAAAAAAAGTGTATATGCAATATTTAATTACAAAAAGAGTGCAATCTTATCCCTTTTATTTAATTGGGTGATTTAATGAGTTATTGATAATGGCCATGTATTTGTAGGATTTAAATTTATCTCTCTCTCATCAACCTCCATTTTATCTCCACACCCTCTCTCTTTCCCTTCCTCCGCCTCCTTCTCCTCCCCTTGACGCCCCACCTCCTCCATCCGCCTCCCCTCCTCCCCCCCTCCTCCCCCCCCTTTCTCCCCCCGCCCTTAGCCCCCCCCCCCCACACACCCACACCCCTCCTTCCCTTCCTCCGCCTCCTCCTCCTCCCCCCCACGCCCACACCCCACCACCTCCATCCGCCTCCCACCACCATCCCTCCTCCCGCCTCCCTTTCTCCACCCCTCCCTCCCTCCCCTCCCATTCCTTCCTCTTCCTCCTCCTCCCGCCTCCTTTCTCCTCCTCCCCAGTTGATCCAAGATGGTGGTCGTTGGAGACCTCAGTCACTAGCCGCGATGGAGGCCCTCCACCACCCTTTGCTTCCCTCCACCACCGATCCGTTCTCCAACTCTACCCAGTAATCAAACCTTAATATGTTGGTAACAAATAGGCATACTAAGGTAACCAAACCTTAGCTCCTTCCGATAAGGTAACCAAATTTTTTATGCAGTTGGTTCTAAACCTTCCGATAAGGTAACCAATTTAGTTTATTAGGTTACTAATTTATTTTGGATGTGATGCAGTTGATAACTAAATTTCATATAGTTGGTTACCAAACCATTTGATAAGGTAACCAATTAGATTTTATTTGATTGTCAATTTTATTTTAAATGTGATGCGATTCTTAGTCAAAATTCAGTATAAAGGTAACCATTTCAATTTTTGTGGGTAACCAAATCGTCAAAAGAAATTGAAAGCAACTCCCATGCCATGGCACATGCATGATGATGTAAGCAAAAGCGTGGCATGGAGAGAGGAGGATGATGAAAATTAACTCCTTCATAAATTTTTATTTTTAATTTTCTCTTTTGATTTGAATTTTGAAACATGGATTTGAAATTGTTGTTAGAGACAAGATTTGAATTTGAATTTGAATTATTAGTTATCCTTGATTTTAGGTTTCCTTATTAATGTGAATTGTATTATTTTTGTAATAATTACATTCTTTTTGTAATTATTTAGTTGATGACTTTTTCAGTAATTACTTTCTATTTGTTGTATACTTATGTAAGGACCCAAAAAATAATGCAACTAAACAAATAGTAATACCTATTTTAAGAAGGGAAAAAGGGATAACCCAATTGAAATATTATCAACGTGCCCATCAAATGTTGTACGGATCATATATCAATAACTGAAATATCAATAACAAGCCCATCAAAACAAATGTTTAAAAAATAAAAGAAAAGAAAATAGAAAAAATGACACACACACATATATACGTACGTGTGTGTATATATATATATATATATATATATATATATATATATATATAACGGATCTAAAACATACTTTTTAAATAATATATATTTATTAAAATTACATCGCGTTTTGAAGATTTTTTTAAAAATAAATGGGTCGCGGCTAATATGTTTGATTGGTAACTCCGTAACAAGTCGGTATTGGGCTCCATCGACGTAGGAATGTCCAGTCCCTGGACTTGGACCAGAATGCTTAATGGTACCCAATAGTCCAATAACATTTTCGAAAGAGAAAACCGAAGCCTAAAAACAAAATTACTATAACCGTTAGGAGATAGTTGGGCCGTCAGCTGCAGGCTATGAGTGTCGAAATTGTATTTGGAAATTATAAATAAAAACTTTGTTAATTTGAATTTTTGAAAGAGAGATTTAAGGCATATGATCAATATAGTGTTATGTATTTATAGTATTATTATTATTAGTAGTAGTAGTAGTAGTAGTAGCTAGTGTTTTTGGTATCCACGACATCAAGCAGGAGTAGTCAGTCCTCTCTCGAATTTAATGCGATTTGAATTTGCATTTTGCAATCATCAAATTGATGGATGGCTTCCTGATAATTACTTATACAAGCATTTTACACTTAATCTTATTAGTTATAGTATAATTTAACTAGCTCATAATCATTTTGAAACTGTCACAAATTTCCTTTTCTTTTTATTCCAAGTTTGGTTTTATTATAATTTTGAATTTTTATTTTATCCCAAAATTGAAATTAAGAAATAATAGTTTGTGAAATGCAATAATAATTGAAAATGAAAAGGAATAAAATAACTTTGGGTGACTATAGTTGTATTTGATATGTTAAGTTTTCTAGACATGATAAAATTAGTCTAAAACACACTTGTACATAAATATTTTATTATTTTGGTTATATCCTTTTAAAAGAATAAATTATAAATTAAAATTTGTTTATTATTACGAATTAACTACTTCAACACATTTCATTATCAGTTAGTTAGGTGAATAAATATTAGTGATAATTTTTTAAAAAGATGTGTAATAAGTGTAGCTGTTTTGACCACATCAAACTTCAAAAAAGCCTCCAACTATTTTTGAATAAAAAGCTCTGCAATCATGGCACCGAGTCCCAACCTAAAGATGTCTACACAAAAGATGGTGCTGAACTCACATTATCCCACAAAGATGAATAAAAAGGACGGCCGACGAAAAAAAGGAAAAAGGAGAACTAAAAATCAAAGCAAAGATAGAAGAAAAGGATATATAAAAAAAAAGAGTAAAACAAGTTGGCCCCTACCTCAAATTATATTATATATATATATATATATATATATATATATATATATATAAAGCATATAAAACTCCATGAACATCATACCAGCTAGAAAGATCTCTTATTTTTGTCACTTCAATCATTTGAACACCCAAGATTCAAATGTTTGAATCTGTTAAGAAAATTAGTGGACTGAATTTCATTCAGATATGATGCAAACCTATCGGGTAGGAGTTGGATTTTGAACACTACTGTAAATTCAAGTTTGAAAAAAAAATTACTACCATATCAATGCATCCGATATACTTATTGTGCTTAGAGATCATGCAAAAGCCAGGATCATCTTTCACTATTTCTCTTGATCTGCTAGTCCCTGCTTTCAGACCGTATTTGTGTAATTGTGTTCAATTAGATATAAGCCTTGTGGCTTTCTTTTGGTAGGTCGGGCTTTTGTGGTTGGTGTAACCCCCCCTAAAACAGCACAAGCTACAAATATGTCCCCAACACATTACTCAAGTGACACAAGGGTCGCTAATGAAACAATATGCCAAAGCAGCCAATATAATCATTTAAAGGTTATTTCTGTAAGATAGAATACATTCGAAAAATTTTCCATAAAACAAAACATAAAAAAGAAAAAGAAGAAGCAACTTTCAATTAAAACGGACTGGTAAATATTGATTAAAACCATGGATTAGAAGCTTGGTCCCAAAGATGAGCTACACACAGCTGCCTAGCAGTAGACTATTAAGTGTTAACATTGGTCTTGAATAAGCCATCTAAAAATTTCCAATACAAGGGGTAAAAACCAATGCCATGAAGCTCAAATTGCTCAATTAGTTGACCAATAATCAATCAAAAAATAATAAATTATACATTCATTTACCTTGCGCTCTCTCCATCCAAGGAAGCTCCATATCAAGAGATGAAGGATAATTCATTTGAGATTCTGAAGAACTTGCATATTTGCCTTTCTTAGACCAGAGCCAGATCTTTGAAACAGAATAGCTGTCGGTCTTAGTCCCAATGCTAATCTTCTTCCCTTCGCCATCCCCATCAACTAACAGATTCTCACCGCGTTCTATACCTTTCACAAGCTTCACTCCACTACCATCTCGCTCATCGTTCAAGGCCACCTCAAGGCTTGTATCACCAACCACATACTGATATGAACCCAATGAGTAGCACCTTCTTGCATCCAAATTACTGCTACTAGTCTCCCCTCCTGCCTCCTCGGTCCCATCATTCAATTTTCTGAATTTACCAAGCCTCACAGGGAAAACGCCCTTTTCAACTACACTTTCCTCAATTTCAATAGTTTTCTGATTGGAAGAGAACCCATTCCCTCTATTACCATGGAACCCCTCTTCTCTCAGATAATCAAAATCAAACATTGGGTTTTCAATTGGAAATCCAGGACTGAATAGGGTGCTTCTGCAAAGTGGACATGTTGAGTTTGAAAGGAGCCACGTATCAATACAATTGATGTGGAAAGCATGACTACACGTAGGAAGCAATCTCATTTTATCTTTCTCAGTGAATTCACACAAACAAACAGCACAATCAAATGGTTCCTTCAGACCCACAATTTCCTTGTACATAAACACAGGTAAAGCATCAATAAAAGCTTGATCCAAACCAGAGTCATGTAAATGGAACAATTGCTGCAGCTGTCTTTGAAGAGCATCTGAGCTAGAAATCTCCGGGTATCTATCAGACTGAGATGATGTAGAAGATGGGTGTTTTGTAAGAAATCTAACAAGCAAGTGGAGAAGCCCAGATATGAAAAATAGAACAGCTAAAATTACAATAATGAAAAGAACCGCAGGACTAATTCTAGTGCCAGATGATGATGAGGAAGGGGCTGATTCTTTATGAAAAGTATCAGTACCAGTATATGGAGACGATGACGTTGTAGTATAAATTGGAGGTGGGTATGTCAAGATGCCATCTTTCTGCTTGATTTGATACTGAATCCAAGACATTTTCAAGTGGGTATGCTCAAAAAGCCCTGACATTGAACAAGATTATCTGGGTACACTCAAAAACTATGTCTTTCTTGCTCATATATCAAAACCCAAAGCTTCAATCCTCCATACTTGAAAGCCCTAAATATTATTATTGGGTCCTCAGATTTGAGAACAAATAGAGGCATTAAAAGGCTACTAAATAACTGAATCTTTATTCTGTATTGCTTTTAAGGTAAAAACCCAATCCACTGATTCTGAAGTAATGAGAAAAGATAACATATGAGTGTTAAAGATTGAGTTTTTACCTATCTTGATTCTGAAGAAGTCCCCATTAATGTATTCATGGAAGAAGTTCTTGCTTGTGGACTTTCTGCAGCAGCAGCAGCAGCAGCAGCAAAACCCTAACACACGGGGCCATTTGAGGGGGAATCAAAATCCCTTTAAAATAGTCAAGCTTCTCTCCCCTATTTCCTCTATTTATATTGAATAATAAAACAAATATATATCATACATATATGTGTATAATTATTATACACGATCCGTGTTTGTATATAAGATGGAGAGAGTTCACTGACTCACTCTAAAAATTGGGACAGGAAAAACCATAGAAGCCAAGGGATGGCACTGACACCAGCTGGTTTTTCAAGTTCCCAAAGTGGCAAGATATAGAATTATCTAGTGCCAAAAGAGACAACGTTAGACATTATTCCACGCGTTCTTGTGGCGCGTGCTTTAATGGTCAGCTTGTAAGGGTAAAAGTGCTCATGGACTGGGGCCTGGGCTAGATTCGAAAGTTCACACTTGGGAACCCACTCGCTCTAGACTATAAAGTCTAAAAATTAGGATGGGAGTACGGTTATATATTGCGATTGCAACGATTGGGTAAATTTATATAATTTGTTTATTATATTAAATATATCATTAAATTATTATTAAATATAATTATTTACGTAACTTACGACTATAAAATGGACATATAAAGTCAAATGAATATATAAAATCCGTAAAATATAAAATAATATTACTATCACATAAAAAAAATTATCACATAATATTCATATACACAATATATATATATATCATAGACTCCATATATTTTGCGAGAACTCACAGTATATATGTTTATGTGACTAAAGTGTTACGTCACACTCATTAAATGCTTACAAGAAATTACTTGTGGGTTTACGTGTATTTGTAATTTAATTTAGTGGGTTTGAAAATTGACTGTTGGCTTTAATTAATGGAAAGTTTCTTTTTTAAGTGGTTCAATCTTTGAAAATTTAATTGGGAACAATCACAAGCTAGCACACGAATCAAGATATCTACCGTTCGATCATAAGTTCAGATTGTCTTACAGCCGTTGGATCAAAGAAATCAGTCAACTGTGTTTGTTTAAAACACAAAATTCATCTCAACCGCTCATCTAGATTGATTTTCAGACGTTGGATGGCCAGGTAACCCTAACTATAAAAGTCAAAAATCAATTTTTTAATTCATTTGCTTTCTTCTCTCTCTCATCAGCAGTTTATTCTCTCTCTCTCCTGCCAAAACCTTCTCAAACCCTAACTTTTCTAAACCAAAATCTTTGATTCTGGGTGAGTTTTTGTGAAAATTAATCCGATTAATCGATTCTACAACATCTAAATCATATAACCACTGATTATTTTTCATCCAAAACGATTTTTGTGTCGATTTGAGCAAATGGGCAATTTAAAAAGAGTAATTTAATTTTTTTGTCATCCTGTGCTTCTTCATTGCAAAAAGTGCAAATGTCATCTTCATTGATGTTTCTCTCTCTTTAAAAAAACGGATTTAAGAGGAAGGACATCCCTATGAAGCTTCCATGATCCCAGAGTTTTTCCTTTTATACGAGGAAACATATTACAACAACTAATACAAATACTCGATAATATATTCATATAATTATAAAACATCAAATCATCATGGAACATGCCAGAATTGACTTGGTATGTAAACCATGATACGTAAAATGAGTGGATGTGTGTTATTAAATATACTTAATTTGATTTGAGTGCTTATTACCATGTTTTCTAGTGCAAGTTTTTTTGCTCCCCCACCCCCATATACATATACATAAAAAAGCACCAAATTAAAGAATTCTATCTCTCTGATGGCACATTTTTGCATTCTTTTTTGCTGCTTGTATCTTGCAGCAATTGCAATATTGCAGATAATGGGTATTATCGTTTTGAGTTAAAAAGACATCGAGTGTGGTGGAAGCTGAAAGAGAAGCAATGGAAGATCGCTGTTCCGTCAATAGTCCCAGAAGGATCCTCAGTTTCTCTAAAAATAGGAGGGCAACGGTGTTCTTCCCTGATTCAGATGAGAAGGCTTCCGGTTTCGGTGTTTCAGGAGAGCGTGGTCCGAAGACTTCGGAAGTTTATGGGTTTGTAGGGTCCATTACAACAGTTGTTGCTACAGGTGACCTGCATATCTTATTTCCTTTTATAGAATTATTATAGAAGACTTGTTAAGTGTCTTCCAGAAAATGCAAAAAACATGATGTGTGCATCTATGGGTTATTATAGTGTAGAAGAGATTTAATATTTCCTTTTTATATTCATGTATGAGTTTGGTTGTATAATTGATCTTACTTGAAGATTATACTTTATATGACTGATACACTTGACTAGAGAGTAGAGACGCAAGGTCACTCAAGGCATGACATGAAACTTACATTGACAAAAAACTTGAAGCCATAGCGATTCACTTATATTACTTTATATAGCACCTTGTTTTTCTATTTGAGTTGATGCAAGTGAAATTTTTGGTACTAGTAAGTTAGAAAATTGAATTTGCCGAACAAATCTATAGATTTGGGGTTCTTGAAGAATTTGTTACCGGCAAGCAGTAAGATACATGATGATGTATGAATATTTTGTTTACCATTTGGTATTTTTTGAAATTCCAATTTTTCTGTTACTTGTTCAGAAGATTTAGTTAATTTTACTCACTAAAATTGAAAACATAAAAACATAAAAAAAAAGGGGGGTCTTAGAATATCTTTTTGTTTCAGATACTTTAATATTATTCTTAGCATCTAGCACATGATTTGGTGTTTTGTGTAATTCTGACAGAAACTCGTTATTTTTCTGCGAGAAGTTGTTTTCTTGATATGGGCATACTTTCCGGAGCATTGGTTACACTCTGTTGGGATCTACTACTATCCTAGCAGGTTTGTACGATACTCCGTGCTTTCCTCTATTTGCGTGAGTTACCATTTTTTCCCTTAAATATACATCTTTGTGTCCACTCAAACAATGCATGAATTCATTTAAAGGATAACTTCAGTCTCATGTCCAAGTGGTTCAATATTCATCAAATGAAATATTTGTAAATTAAAAATGGAATAGGAAGACACTTCGATATGTATAACATTTACAATAACCTATTATATATATATCACAAGGATTTTGAACTTTGGGATCTTGAAAATAGACTGCTGCTCAGATAAGTCACTCGGGTAATATGACTCTTAAAAAAACGTCACTCAGATAATATTTGAAAAGACAATTCATTTAAGTTGTTTATATTGGTATTTTACCCGTGCTAGGTATTGGGCATTAGCGGTGCCAACTTATGCTATGGTGACTGTTGTATTAGCCATTGGATTTTACGTTGGCCTCAACTTCATGGCGACCCCTCCTCCAACTTCTTTCAACACAATGTTTGGTGGGGCTTAACTCCAACTCTAGCTAGTGAACTCTTACACTACTTATAGTTTATCTTGATTTACTCTTTTGATTTTGGCAGATGAATACAGCAGAGAACCTGTGCGATTGGCCCCTTCAATGGAAGACGATGAGCCACCTATTCAGCCAATGTCCGATATTAGCATCAACCAAATCAATGAGATCATGTTCAACAATTTGAGCTGACAATTTCCCCTGGCCCTTTGGTACAGAGTCATTTTACCGAGTAATTTGGACCTGTGCTACTTGTGGGGATATTTATAATATACATATATGAAAATTGGTGTAGTTTGAAACTTGGTCAGCTTAACTAAACTTTCCTAGACAGTTGATAATGTTCATTTTCTTTTTGGTATGAAATGGATATTATTGGGTTTGATATAATTGTAATAGATTTTTCAAGGTCTAGGTTTTCAATTGATGCCAACAGAAAGACTAGTGGTAGTGGATTGTGTATGCTTGAACCAATTTTCCTCTCTTAACAGGGTTATTTGCACTCTATTGCCTGTTGTTTTGACCCATTATCACTTTTCTCCTAATGTTCTAGTTTTGTGTCATTTTGATCCCTTTTGTAACTGATGAATGATGATAGTTGAATTGTTGGATCAATTAATAAACTTGAGGAACAGTGTCTTACGAACCAGATGTGGAACATGACAGATCTAATGCAATAACATGGCGAGATTGAAGTATAATTCAAAAATCTCAAGGTAGATTTACACATTTTCGTTTCATAAACCGGAAAAAGAAATGATAAACTTGGTTGTTGGTTTTGTTCTTACTATATTTTCAACACAATAAAGCAACAAAAAAGTAAACATTTTCATATATATATATATATATATATATATATATATATATATATATATTTTTTTAATTTAAGAAACATAGAGAAATGAAACATTAACACAATTTAATATGAAATTACAAGGCACATTCACTTGGTCATTTTTTATTTCTAATTTAACATTTTATCTCTTTATGCTATGTTTGAATTGGAGTAATGAAGGTAGGAATAGAATGACTCGTTCTTATGGAATGAAAAAAATTGTGTTTAGTTATGATTGGAATAAATTGTATTTCCCCCAAATTTATGAATTTTTTTCTCTGGGGAGAGATAGTGTTAAAAGTTGTCTTGCATTAGCTTTTCCCAAGTTCTCTTCCCCTTAGACCTTGTAATTTAGCCTTTCCCAAATTCTCTTCCCCTGATACATACTTTGGAATTTAGCCTTTCTCATTTTTTGTTTTCCTCTCTAAATTTCTCCAATAAAAAGGAGCTTGGGCTCCTCATTTCAACACACCACAACAATAAAAAGCTTAGAGAAGCAAAAGAGAGTTAGAGAGAAAGTTCAGTATGAGCATTAGAGAGCTAGAGAGAAAAAATTATTTATTTTATTATTTTATATCTCATATTATTTTTATATTGAATTTGTGAGAGATATCTGTTTCAGATTTATCTTAGTTGGGTTTCACGTAAAAATTGAGTTGTTATTATTTTATCTCAACAATAGTGTGTTTGTATTTATCGAGCTTTTGGTTGACAACAATTGGTATCGTAACTTTTGGTTCGAAAGTGGTTCTAGAAAAGTGGTTCAAAAGGCGGCGCCTTTAAGAAATATGGTTATTTAATTAGGCACCGTTGCAAAAGTACATAGAAACTCCCACCCGACTTACACTTACTTGGTCAACTGGTATGATCCTTTAAAGGGAAATTAGGCAGGTCACAAATACGAAGATGACAAGCACAAGTGCGAGGTATGAAGTTGAACCATTTGACAATAAGTTAAATTTTAATATCTGGCGATGTACAGGTAAAAATGTATTGGCTCAACATAAATTGACAAAAACACTAGAAAGGAAGAAACCAGCTAAAGAACTTGAAGCAAAGACCGCATCTTACCTAGCTAATTCTACAAGTAATCTAGTACACTATAGTATAATACCATATAAATTATTCTCTCTGTCTTATTTATTACGTAATAAAAGATTCTCTCTTTATTAATAGAGGTATAAAATATATTTAAATTTATTATTATAATTTTATTATCACATTGTCATTATTAAATTAACAAGTTACTAATATTATTTTAAGGATATAAATGAATATATATATATATATATATATATATATATATAATTACTATTGTGGAACAAAAGGAGTATCACGTCTGGTCCTAATTATTAGTTTGTATTAGAGTCTCCAAGACTTTAATCTGTCAATTTATACTTACTATTGGATTAGTAGATACAGTTTAAGAAGCACCAAAGAAGGCCTAAATTACACAGTATGGTCTAGTTTTTCATAATTGTGTCTGAAGAACTTGTCACTGTAATGGCTGTCCTCTTGCACCACCATAAATTTAGGAGAGTACCGCAAGATTCCTTTTCACATGAAGGTACTCATGCCTAAAAATACATGTTGAAATATCAATTCTCTAAATTTATACTAGTAATTATTCAAGTTTTTAGTGTCCATCACTTGTAAACCAAGTCTGTCCAAAAAAATTAACCATATGTTTCTGGTATGACAATTACTAAAACTGAATCATAATTTTCTGGTATTTTAGTTACCCTGCAGCTAACAAAATATTGTATTTAAGGGTGATATGAACAATAAGTCAATAACCCAATTCAATTTGTGGACTAATGGTTGCCACTAATTTTCCAATAAAGTTTAGGCCCATCTACACGACCAGGCAAGTTTTACTACAAACAACTTTATATTGTCCACATAATCAAGGATCCGAAACAGGAAAAAAATTAAAATCTAAGGGGGATAAAAATTTTGACGTATCAAAAAAGAAAACTCAGCTGTATTAAACCATACAGTAAATGCACCAGTATGATCTATACATCTTTTGTTATTTGTATTTTTCTTAACAGTAAGTCAAGTTGTACAAAAGAAAACAAGGACAGACAACTAGACAAGTCTCATCCTTTATGATCTTTACTTTTTAATATTGAAACAAATAGAAAACAGATAAAAAGAAAATTTCCTCATACCAATTATCTTCAAATGCATGTGCTATGCTGATAATCAATTTCTCATACTTCCAAAAAGAAAAGAAATTTGCCTCAAGCTTCAGAAACATCCATGGACCTCTCATCCTCCTCTTTGATGGTATTAATCATAACAATAACTTGGTTAATGTTAGGCCTCGCCTCGGGAGAATTATGAACACATTTTATAGCAATTTGCAGCAAATTCACCATCCTTTCCTCACTGGCCCCTTCTCTAATTAGGCTTCTGTCAAAAACTTCCACAGTCCATTCTTCTCTAACCACTGAAACAACCCATTTAGCCAACTCCATTCCATTGTTCTGTACTGCTGCTACTTTTCCTGTTAGCATCTCAAGAAGAATTACCCCGAACGCGTAATTGTCTGATTTAAATGAGGCCTGATCATCGCCTTCTTGTGTTGCTGGGAAGCTGTTTAGACTGGAAATCATTGAAAGTTCTTGATTTTCTACCGTTAGTCCATACTCACTAATGCATGGCTCCATGTTTTGGTTTAGTAAAATGTTTGAGGATTTCAGGTTTCCATGGCTAATTGCGTCTTCATGGAGTTCTTGATGCATGAAAGCTAAGGCCTTGGCAATTGTTGCTGTTAGGCCAAGCCTGCTGCTCCAGTCAAAAGCTTGGTTCATTTGGTCCCCTGTTATTTACAATTTGTAGTACCTCAAAAAACTAAGTTATACCATCTAATAACAAAGAAATAAAATCAAAATAAAACATAGAATTTTAAAAAAATAAGAACAAAGAAGATGAAATGAAGTTACCATGGAGGAGCTTGAAGAGACTTCCATTGGGTTGATATTCATAGACTACAAGCTTTTCTTGTCTGGAGCAGTAAAAGGCAATGGGGGGCAACACATTTGGATGTCTCACTTGGTCTAATCTCTTCATTCACTGCTTAAAAACATCGCTCAATATTGTCCAATCCTTAATCCTTTTCACTACCAAATTCATCCCTTGATCTTTGCATTTCACCTTATAAACACTACCATGTTTTCCTCTCCCAATCAACTCTGCGGGCGCCATCAGCAAATCCTCAAATTTCAATCCATTCACCTCTGGACTAGTTAGAACTACCATAGATGACGAAACCATACCTCCACTTTCAATTGAAGCAACTGAAACTCCTGATTTTCTCGCGACACTTTTATACTCATTCAACACATAATTAGGAGGCTTCATGTTACTTTCATCAACAGCTGCTACCTTTTTACTTGTATCAATTACTGGATCTTGTTTTTTCTTTCCTTTTCTGCAAAACTTGAACATAATTAGAAGCACCACAATTAAACCAATAGCAAAATAGCCTGAGACAATGAGAATCTGATCCCTGGAAAACCCATTCTTTGATTTCTTTTTTTCTTTTGGTTCTTGAGTACTAAAGGGTACTACTGGTGCTGATGGGCATTTGTTTGGCAATGGATCCCCACATAATTTCGGGTTATTGAGGAAGCTGCTATCAGGGAAACGAGAACCTCCATCTGGAATAGGACCACTGAAATTGTTTGTGGAGACATTAAAGTTTTTAAAATCAAAATTTGGTATAAACCCGGAAAGCTGATTGTTTTGAGCTAAAAACTGTGTCAAGCCCGATATCCTTGCCAAATCAGGCAACACACCAGAAAACTGGTTGTTTGAGATTTTGAGTATTTTGAGGTAGTTTAATCTGGACAAAGAAACAGGAAGGCTACCAGAGAATCTGTTTCCGCGTAAATGCAAACTAGAAAGATATTTGCAGCTTGAAATCTCATCAAGATCCTCTGCGTGTAGTCTGTTGTCATTAAGACTAATGAAATTGAGAGATTCAGCAAGAGCTGGGATACTGCAAATAATACTTGGATCAAAAGTTCCGGGAAAATTTAAGCCATCAAGAAAGAGTCTTTGCACTATTAAGTGTCCTGTCATCACAAATAACACCCTTCCAGCGATTCTTGCAAGGATCAGAACTTGAATTCCAACCCCAACTGGGATCAGGTATTTCACTGAGAGTGCTGAGTTTTGACTATAAAATTGAGCAATGTGGTTTTAACATCTATTTCATCGGATCTTGTTGAGTGTAAAAGGAAAAAAAATGAAATCAGGAATACCCAGATGGGAATTCTATTCATTTTACAAATTTAAACACACTGAAAAAAACTTTCAAGTTTCAAGATAAGAATGTGGTTCAAGAGGAAATACCAATGTTTTACTAGTAGATTGTTTTAATGTTGAGTTCAATTTATTGCCGCTGGCAGGTTGTACAAAAGGGATTTAAGTGCGGCTACTGATTAGAGAATAGAGGTACATTTGGATTAAACTAAAATGGAATAGGAGGTGCCCCTCCCGGGGACTGTTATGTCCTTCTCAGGTATAGTATTATTCAAGAATCTTGGACTACATCAGCACTCCCTAGCTGATGAATAAATGTAAAACTGGTGAATAATAGAAACATTTAAATAGGAGTATGAAATTCAGGTAAGGATATTACCAAACATCATTTTAACTTATTTATTAGTTATATGCATATGAATGGAAATGCTAACTTGTACACCTAGAGGCCATAGTTTTATTCATTATTCATTTTTTTTTGTCTAGACATATGCTGCTACAACTGATCAAGAAACAAAGAATTCTTACATTATAATATTTCTCATTAATTGTGCCGAATTATGCACAAAAAGTGCTGCTGCATGCAACCTTTGTTGAAGCTTTCTATTGCTCCATTGGAGCTGGGCACTAGTTCAAAAAATGTCCATGTGTATAAATGATTAACTTACAGATTCGGTAAGTTCTTGTTCCCCCACCCACCCACCCTCCCTACCTCCTTCAATCTGTTCTATTTTACCTTAAGCCACAATAAAAATTTCGAAAAATAAACCATATCTTCATTTGCTGGAAAGTATTTAATGTGCCCGCGCTGTTGCGCACATTATATATTCATTACATAATGCACGGCATCATGCGTCAAACTCTAACTGTTGTTTGTTAATTTTACAGGCAAATAAAAATCAAAGCCATGCATATAACAAAACATACAACAAAGAATCTGTTCATTAAAAAAGATCACCCTTTATAGGTCTGCATGTTCTGCAACATCATCTTCACTAGAGGCACTTCTTCCATCACTGGTATCATCATCACTGACCTCTTCGTCACTGTCTTCTGCCGGGGTGCTAGTGATATTCTCCTTCTTTGCGAAACGCTCACAGTACTCTGCGTTATTAATGAAGATTGTGAAGCATTTGTCATAACAAACAACTTGCTGATTACTCTTCAAGAGAAAAGGCTGAAAATGAACACATTCACGAGGCACCATATATTGCAAACATATGGGAGGACCGTTATCAATGATACAGAGAGAGTGCAAAATTGGTAACAACCACTAAACACCAGTGACGTAAGCATCACCTCTCTTCCAGTTGAGTTTTCTTTTTGGTTCCCCTTTCTCAGGATAAGCCATTTGAAGCAAATATATTGAAAGAGACAAGGAACTTCCATCCAATGTTTGAAGAAAGGTTGCACGTGGATATTATGAGATACGGCCAGTGGCTATACATTTAGCAAAGTAATGCCAGTATTTGAAGTCAAGGCCATTTTCAAGCCAAAACAAAAAGTGGCATTAGAAAGTTGTTATTACTCTTGAAAATTTTCTTTAGTTCAACAGTAAATTTGTCATAATGATGTATGAGGCTAGATAATATTACACACACGAAATGAGAAAAAGGAAAAACAGGGGGTTCACCTTTCACTTTTTGTTCATATTGCTTTCGATCCTTAATCATCAGTGATGCTGCATCACCATTTAATGGGTCTGAAGGATTTGGATAAAGCAAGAGCTGAGGAAGGAAAACTTCAAACACGTTTAAAAGATCTGCCACAAAAAACACCCCTGGTAAGAGAGTCTAGGATTCCTATAAAGGTCATGCATAAAAAATACATACCATAATAACATTAGAAAGTACAGAATGGATAACTGCTGAGAGTACCAAGTATCTAACCAAATTTAAACAATTTCATGTAGATGTTTTGCAAATAAAAACAGAACCAATGAAGGTTACGCCAACACAGATATTATGTTGAGAATCATTAAAAATTTATATAGTATTCATTTTTCTTTCTTTTTTCAAAATAAATTCAAAGATAAATTTCTACTTTCACTGTTTCACAAAATAAAACGCAGTATTAAATCTCAAACACTGGCTCCTCTTAAGTTGACTTCACATGTACTTATTTTATTAAAGCGCTCATTTATGTTGCCTGCAAACCCAACCTTCAGTTGTAAAACCCCAATGCAAGTCAACACCATAAAAATGTAGTCATTGAGAAGTAGTGCTGCTTCTAAATTTGGATAAACAAATAAAAGGCATGATGGTGTGCAACCCTAAGGACACACTGCCAGCAAAGAACACTAACTACATGATCAAAGAGACTTGTGTCTAATTGCCAACTTATAAAAAAATAATAAATAAAAAACTTGTCCAGACGGTCCATTCTAGTTGTGTGTATGTCTATATATATGTTTATGATATCTTCAATTCCTTTTAGAGAGGGTATTAATATACAAGTAACATCACGCACCTTGCAAGGGGAAAAAAGTAGAAGGAAAAATGTGATTTTTACTAAGAATAGTTTGGAATTACCAAACATTGGACTCCACGATTGGTTAATGACATCCAAGCAAACAGAACCTGACCTGCAGTTCACCAAATATATCCAGTAAGCTAACAAAAGAAAAACAATAGCAAAGGCATTAATCAGATTAAGGCAGATAGTACTGAGCCCTTGAAACTTTTCACACTATGTTTATTAGCAGTAAGACAAGATAAAGAACAATCTTTCTTTTCTCATGGATGAAGTGCTAATAAGTTGATCAAACACATCTTAGCAGTTATAAAACTAACAAGTTGAATGTGTCAACTGTGTTAAGACTTAGAAGTATAAGTAGCTTACAGCTCATCAACATTAGGGTGAAATATCTTATTAAGAAATCCTATAGAAGGAGACTTGTAAGGATAAGCATCTGGCAACTCCACGCGTACTTTCCACACACCACCTTCATAAAGGCCTGCAGCCAATAAGATGAAATGAGCAAGAAACTTTAGGGACCATATGAATACCGAAGTATAAAATGGAAACCTTGTGTCACAGATGTTGCTATGCAGAGATAAAAGAAGATTCAAACAAGTGACTGAATACATTATCAACTTTATCATTATAAGATATAACAACTTGCTGATGAAAGTGATAATAGAATATACATAAATTCCTCTCCTTCCTATAAAAAAGAAAAAGAAAAAGAAAAAGGATCAATGTTATATGTGATCAACAAGAAGAGAGGGCAGCCACCAATCAAATTTATTGCCAAACATGATCCACTTTATATTTTCCTTTTTCCCTTGAAGGTTGTTTGGGCCGGGAGGAGAGAGAGACATTCACCCACTGTGTTATCATGATTCCTAAACTTTTACCGATCTCAATGTGTAAATAGCACAAAAATTAATCCCAACCATACAAACTAGTATAAGCCAGATTTTCTGAATCAATCACAATGGATATAATAATAGAACTAGCAGTGAATATTCATACTATCTATCAAAAAACGGAAAGAATAATCAATAGAAGCAAAAACACATATATACACCAATCTAAGAAATTATACTAATAAGAATTATTACATAAATGTTTGTGTTCACTAATAAACAGAAGATATATTCTAATGGGGAAGGGTAGTTCCAAGAAATTTTATACTGAATTTCCTACAGATTGTCCACATAAAATAATCAACTTTAACACAGTTTCCATGAAATCATTCACAATAAGCATTTTAAGACATTTTTCATTATCAACAGAAGAAAAAACACATATATACACCAATTTTTTTCTGGAAAGTATTACAAAATTAAAAAAACAAAAGAACAAATGAAAAATAGCTACTGTGTGACCTGGGAAAAATTGTTGTCAAAAAACCCCTTTATTTAGTGAAACAAATCTTGAAGAAAAACTAGAACAGTTTTGTTTTCAACAACATATTTTGTTTTGGCAACCAATAGGTTTTTCTCCAACCAGAAAACATTGTTGACCCAATAAATATGCAGAAAAAGAAATCAAGCATATATTATCAATTTAATAAAGAAAGGGGAACCTTTGCCCTCCACGTTAAAGAACATCAAGTTTAAAATATTTAGCTTATAGCATGTTGACATGTTGTAAATATACATAAATTACCTCCATTAATTTCAAAGAAGAACATCTTTTAAATCAGGCAGCAACATTGAATTCATAAATCCCATCATTTATTGTCTCCAACTGTATACCAATCTCCATTTAGGAAAGGTGGGGGATGTTGGTACAACTGACAACATGCTACATATAATAGAGACATGGAATAGATAGAGGAAAGCAGCATTACTTTCTTTTGGACCATGGAATTCCACATTGAATTCATTAATCCCATCATTTATTGTCTCCACAGCATAGTCACTCATCATCCTACATGACAAATACAACATTCGTAAGATGGGATATCAAGAAAGTATTGAGGAGGATATTAAATGTTTTGTTTTATTTTTTTGATAGGTAAATTTGGCCCCAACCATGGAGATTGGAACAAGCCACCTGAAGGTTATTCCTCAAGGGCTCTGCCATTTCTTCCACCCCTTTGGATTGAGGAAAATCTTAAACATTCAAAAAGAAAAAGTACAAAAAATTATTCTCATGGAACCCAAATGATGTCTTTCAGTATGTATAAAATATGCAATGTACAAATTTATTTCAGAAAAAAAAAAAGCAGAAAAAATGATTAAATATATAGTGAAAAAACTCACTAATAAGATGCTTACAGTTTCATCACATCCATATCTCTCCTCTTGCTTGGAGAAGACATTTCTTGATTAGTAAGCCTTATCAAATAGCCTGCCAATTAGATTCGAAAATATGACAAGTAGGACAAAGAAAGACATTTAAAGTGGGCAAAGAGCTAATAAATCACAAAATGCAAAGACACATTGTATGAGACTAAATCAGCAGATGACATGTAGTATCTCACAAGAATAAATAACATAAACATTACAAAACTCAGAAGTCATAAATCCTCAGAAATTAGTGTAGGTGCTCAGATGCGTGAAAGGCATCATTCAAAAAAGGAACTTAACAGGCATTCATTTTCTTCTACTATCCTGTAAAATAAAAAATCTTGTAATATAGTTAATATGAGTATGTTTTTCAAATGACTTCTAAAAGTTAGCTCAAATACCCCTATTCATCTGCTATCAAATTACTATTTCCAAGCTCGCAGGATGTGAGAAACTTGTAGACATATTACACCTTCTTACACTTTGATATTGATACAGATGGGGAGAACACACATTTTGTCGACAAAAAGAGCCGCTAACTATTTAGGCTGTTCAAGAACAGTCAGGTATCCTTAGAGATGAGTCTCTTAACAACCCCCCCCTCAAAACACACACAAAAACCCAAAAAAAAAAAAGGGAAGCTCCAAGCTCATGTTACAATGTTATTTTTTATTGTTTTGGGATTTTAAGTACCACAATATCCACTCAAGAGAATCACAGAGATTGAGGGAGAAGAAAATTAGAAGTAGAGGAAAAAATGACTTCCATGTCAGTTTGGAAGGAGAAATTGCCACAAATCCAGGATTCATTCCATTCCGGAGGTCGTGCTTTAAGTTTTCAGTATATTTGCTTAATAAACTATCAAGCCATCTCACTTATATAAGTCAGGATATTTTAATTCCATTAATCCCGGTACGTCATTTTCATAAAAGGCATAGTTGAGCTGAGTATTAATCCCTTTGTTGATGTATAAGCACTTAAGCAGCATTTCCCATGAATTTTCACCACATCTTTCCAAGTATATCACACTTAATCAGACGATGTCATAAAGCTTAGAAATGTGTGTTTCTCCCAAAAACATCTCCTTTCTTAGAAACTTTTGGTATCTGTGATGTAACCATATCTCTTGAGTAAGTGTTATTGGTAGGCTGGTAGCTATCTATTCTGACAAACTATTGTAGTACTTGGAATTGCACAAACAAAACTGATGGAGTGTGTGCAGAAGAGTCAACATGAAAGTTTGTCTCACATAATTTTACGTTTAAATATCAAAATCCTAAATGACTTAATAAAGATATTCAGTTCACAAACAGTTAAAATTTGTACAGAATTTTGCATAACTCTTGACTAAATATAAGAAAATTACGTACTTTTATTTTTATGAAATATTTAAAGCCTAACAAGAAGTTACTTTTGCTACCCTTTGAATTATTATCACTTAGATTTTTTTCAATTAATTTTTAGTTGATTTCGAGCTTCTACTATACTCCACTTTTAACTCAAAATAAGAATTTTAACAACATTCTGCATAAAACAAAACAAAGAAATGGTCAACTTTTTCCCTTCTCTATTTTTTACCATGCCTACAAATTGCTAGACGCTATAAGTAATTTCAGTCTAACGTTTATGAGAAAATTTACATCAAGTGCAGCAATAACAAATCCAAATGTATACTTTCCTCCTAATGTTATGATTCCAGGACAAGAAAATAAAGGAATTTTCTAATATAATGTTAAAAAATTTAGTTCGCATCAGAGAACAAGCTGGAAGGACTATAAAATCAGTACATTATTCCATTAACTTGGGGAAACAGTCAAACAGATAAATGTGGATGTTAACCACTCTCATTATGCAAAAAAACCATTAGTCCAATCTATGCACACACATTAAACAAAAATTAATCAAGGGAAAGAAATATAAATAACCAAACAGAGAAACCCAAAATTTCAGAGAGTTGCATCAGTCTAAATTAGATATTCCAGAGTACAGAATTGCATAAAATAATTAAGAAAAACTAGAGAACAAATATTTTTCAAGTAAACACAAATGAGATTCAAATTGTGATCAGAATAAATAATGAACGGAAACGGAATAGAAACTGACCCGGGATGAGGAGTAATCCGATGATCGGGGAAGTTTTATACGAAGAGGTCTGGTAGGAATTTGAATGTTGAACAATAATTGATTGATTAATATTTAAGTACCGATCCAAATAAACGATGGCGAGAGCGTAAAGTCGGTGACGGAGATAGGTGGGCTTTGCGATACCTGTGTTTGTTAAAACTTGGTGTTGCAGAGGGAAGGGTAGGGAAACAAATGTGATACCAGTGAAGCGGTTTTGTCTCTTTTACGGAAATTACAAATCTGATCCACCTATTTATCATATTTTATTAAATTATTCCCTAAGCTTTTTTCTTGTGCTCTTTCCTACTGATACATTAGTTTTCCAATAATATTTTTCACCCATAAAAAATTGATTTCTATTAGTCAAATAAAAAAATCATGTTTCTAAATTAAGGTTAATATAGTCTTTTGACTCTTTTTAGTGATTAAACATGTTTGAGATGCATCCGAAAAGAATGGTATAACATTCATAAATGATTTAACAGAAAAAAAATAAAGGAATATTTTACATAATTAATGTATCTACCAGAAAGAGTTGTGTTAATTTTTATTTTTTAAATAATAGTTTAACAAAAGCATGATAAATAGGAGTGTTAGATTTACAACTCAATCTCTTATTCCACATAAGACTTTTGCACCGGATTGAATGTAACACATTTTTTATTTTGTTGTTAATTAATGTAAATACCTATTATGTAAGACCCTAATTTTTTTATGAATAAAAATAATTTTTCTAAATATTATTTTATTTATTATGGTGTGGATTTGATATAACGTTATAGTTATGGGTAATATTTATAAACTTTGCAAAAGTAAGCAAGTTGTTATAAAATATTCGCTTTACGTAAAATATTCTTTTATCTAATATTAAATGCGATAAGACAATCATCAAAGTGGACCCAACAACAAAATTATTATCGGAGTTAAAAAATAATGTAATTATCTTTTATAAAAATAACGGCGAAAAATTTTACCGTTAACTCGTTAAAATACCCCATGATAAAAATATAAAGAATGCGCCATGGTTGCATAAGAAGACACCAGATTAATTATTGATGCTTACGGGATTCAGACTTTAGATAATTCAAGTTTAAAATTCTCCATAATAAACCATAGTGGAGTAAACTTGAGAATAAAGATCAAAACACTTGGATACAATCAAATATATTAACCATAATGTACATTTGGGACAAAAAGAGAAAATTTAATTTTTTGATGAATAAAGGTCGATTTGTGAATAATATCGATACGTGAATAAAGTCCAGATATCGTGAATAGTAACTCTGACACAAAAAGGTAGAAATTCCACAAGAAAAATTATACTTCGTGAACAATACTCGTGAATAGTACCGTATTCGTGAATAGTATCATATACGTAAATAGTGTCATATACGTGAATAGTAACATGAACGTGAAAAAGTAAAAATTTCATAATAAAATTCATACCAACATTTTAAAGATAATGATATTGAGAGAATAACATCATTTATTAAAAAATAATAGATCCTTACCTCAAAAGAACAAATGATTTCGATTGTAATATCGGATGTAATCTTTGAAGGAAAATCAGATTTGAATAAAGAACTCTCAAAGTATCTAAATACTCACAAAAATACGCTCGATAATATAAAAAGAAAGAAAATTTATTTCTGGTGTGATTTTCAATTCTAACCTAAGCACTTATTTATAAAAAAATGCTAGAATGCCAAAATAGACTAAATAAATAAAATATTAATATTTTATACCAATTCTACGCATGCCACTTTGAAAAGTCATCAGCCCATCACCTTTGAAAAAAATTTCCAGCACATGTTTTCATAAAAATCAAAAGTGGGTCCCACCCATAATTTTAATAAAAATATTTAATTTCTGAAATTTCAATAATTCATAATAAATAGCCCTTTTATCAAAAAAATATGAATTTTATGTCCATTCCATAGGAAATCAAATTCTCTACAACTTTGTAGTTTTAAGTTTTTCTAAATTTCAAACAAAAAAGCCCGAAATTCACATACGGACGATTTTTAATACCTCCATTCCGATAAAATACTGATAAAATACCTCAATATTAATTTCTTCATTTATATCCACATAAAATAAATATTTCTTTATTCTTCATTTATATCCACATAAAATAAATATTTTCTTATCATATAAATCAATAATTAATTGTTCATAAATAATATTACAGAATCACAATTATGACAACCAGGTCGTTCCCAAGAAATAGGGGGCTTTCCGATAAGAATTTCTCCTTATTGGCGCGCAATTAGGTGACCAAACCTCTTCTTAGACATAAATTATTTAGTCATTGTCAATAATGCTATCTAATAATATTATTCAAATAATATGAATTATTGATCTGATAATAAAAAATACTGTGCAGTGATAATTATTGAAACAACAATAATATAAAATATCAACGCAGCAATTATTGAATCAATAAAATAAAATATTGAACAATAATTATCGTAACAATTATCGAGTAGTGTCTTCTTCACGTAAGAATGAATAATTCAAAAATATTATGCAATACCGTAATCATCGCAAGCAACCACGCCAGACATCGTATTTTTAACCAATGTGTAATTCAACAATATTAACGGTAACCATTACATCGTTATTTATAAAAATTCAAACTTGTCATTTTATTCATCCGACCATTTTTCGTTATGGGGCCCACAAATGGCTGCGCCGTCGTACGAATATTTTCCGACGGCAAGAATATTTCACGACCAAACGAATATTCCCCGATAAAATAAATATTTTCTAACCACTTGCTTAATTTGTAAAATTTACACATTTCACCCATAATCAAAATATTATATCAAATTAACACCTTATTATTCACAATAATAATTAGAGGAAATTCGATTTTATTTATAAAAAGTTGGGGTCTTACAACTGTCATCATCCTCATCCTTATATTGGGATGAAAATTATCTTTGGCCGTAGTGCATAGATGGAGTGTTGATTGGTATGATTATGACCAGAGATTATTCGGTATAATCATAACCCGCAATGTTATAAATGATGTGGTAAAAGTCATCATCGGCCTGTAATGCATTGATGGACAGTTTGTTGGCATGATCATGATCATTGGTGATAATAATGAATACTCTTGGCCCGTAGTGCATGAATAATTTAGTGATGTGGATTCTCAGTGATAAAATTGATGATAAACTTTTAAATCATAAAAAATAGTAGATATCATGCTCTACTTGACTCTTTTAATAGATTGTTTGTTCCGATGCAGTTAAACTTGTTGTTTATTGTATTCTATCAGTATAACACTATTGAAGGCTAACGATAATTTATTTTGCATTATCTTAGTCATAATATTTGTTACTAGGCTAGTTAAGCTCACAATTTTGCTTTCATATATTGTTCTCTTCAGAAATGAGAACGTAGCCGGAACTAGTCGGGGAATGGAGTGACAGTCCGATATGATGGCTATAGTAGTCATCACTATTTTAAAATAGTGTGATAATAATTGTAATAAGGACTCCGTTTGAGTTTAAATATTGTCTAGAAGACAGTATTCGTGTTAAAACTCTCAGTGTAAGGCCCCGAATTTTATGAAATAAAAGTATTCAATTTTTCTTATAATTACTATTCAGTAAATGGTTAAATTGATAAAAGTTAAAGTTAAGGGTGATATATATAATTTTTTTTAAAATAAGCAAGTGGTTATAAAATACTCATTATTGTCGAGGAATATTCGTTTGGTCGTGGAATATTCTTTCTGTCGGGAAATATTCGTACAACGGCGCAGTCATTTGTGGGCCCCATAACAGAATAACTGTAGGATGAAGAAAACGACAAAAGGGAGTTTTTATAAATAACAGCTTAATTGTTACCATTAACACTGTTGGAATATCCGGTGGGTAAAGTAAAGTAGTAATACGCTGTCGTTGTTAAAATAGAATACAGATTGCACAAGATTTTGAATTATTGATTATTACGTAAGAAAGCACTACTCAATAATTATTACAAGAATTCTTGCTCAATATTATATTTTATCGATTCAATAATTGTGCGTTGATATTTTATATTACCGTTGTTTCAAGAATTGTCATTACACAAGATTTTCCATTATCTGGAGCAATAATTCATATTATCCGAATAATATTATTAGATAATATTATTGGTAATGTCTAGAAAGTTCTGCTTCAAGAAGAGGTTTGATCACCTAATTGCTACCAAGAAGAGAGAGATCCTTATTGGAAAGTCCCCTTTCCAAGTGAATCGCCTGGTTGTCAATATTGTGATTATGTAATATTATTTTGAATAATTAATTATTAATTTTTATGATGAGAAAATATTTATTTTATGTGGACATAGATGGAGAAAATTTTTAATGTGACAATTGTTGAAAATTAATATTTTATCTTTTTCGATAAAATAATTTATTTAAATATATTATTTTAATAATATATTAACTTGATATATTTTATAATGAATGTGGGATATATGAGTATATGAGGAGGAAGAGTATTTTGTGGTAATAAATGTTTAACACATATTTGTGTGTTGGTGGACACAATTATCGACCGAAATTTGATTATGCTTTGTAAAATCACCCGTTTGTGGATTCGGTCAATTTTTGTTTGGAATTTGAAAAACTTTCTTCTGTAAAGTTGTAGAGAATTGAATTTCCTATAAAAACTCATGAGATTTGAATTTTCTGATAAAAGGACTATTTATTATGAATTATTGAAGTTTTAAAGTTCAAATAATTGATTTTTGAAAGTTTTAATTATTTTTATTTATAAAACGTGTTTTTCATTTTGTTTTCCTCATTTAACATGTGATAGGGCTGAGTTCAGATAGTAAAACATGCGTATGAAGTTTTGGAAAAAATATAATAATATTTAATAAATTTTCTCGCTGGTTTTTTGGTGTTTTAAGATTTTCCTATAAATAGGGTGCTTAGGTTAGAATTGAAAATCACACCGTAAACTTTTTTCTCTTTATATTATCGAGCGTATTCTTGTGAGTATTTTGAGTATACTTTGAGTGTTGCTATACGGTGCAAGTTCGATTCAATATTATTCTAATTAAAGATCTTTCTTTTGAGGTAAAGGGATAGTAAAGGATTTTAAGGGTTATTATGTTTTTAGTTTCGAAATTTTTTGAACCTTCAAAATTCTGGAAAAATTTGAAATGATATTTTGATGAGTTTTTGTAGAGTGTGTCCAAAAATGGCAATTTTTGGATGTATAGATTAGGAGTTATGGATTTTATGAGAAAAGACTATTTTAAAAGTAACTATTTATAACTCCTTGTGATTAACTCCAAAATTGATGAAAGTTTTATTAGAGTACATCTATATAATATCAGTATACCATGTAAATTTCAGAATTTTTGGATAAAAGTATAATTTATGATAAATGTTTAAATATTCGGTGGTTTTGGCCATATGAAAAATAGTAAATGAATTTTTAAAATTTCGAGAAAAATATATGTTCAATATGGGACTATGTTATACTAAATCCCAGAAAAAAAATATTTTTAGAACTGATTTGGTATTTTTCATAAAAATGTTCTAGTTATGAGTAAATGAATTAAATATGTTATGTGAAGTAAGAAAATTAGAAAATATGATTTTATGGCTTGAGAATCATATATGAGGTATATGCAATTTTTTGATGAGAGTTTTGGTTATTGGTGATGAAATCTTATGAGTTTGGTATTTTATGATGATTAAATGCATTAATTAGTAAAGTGTAAACAATTTAATTAAATTGTTTATAAGTTTTAAAATTATTAAATATTTTTGTAATATTAAGAATATTAAGATTTTGATATTTTTAAGTGATTTTATAACTGTTGGATTAAGGTGTTATAAATATTGATATGGATTTTATTATTAAACTTTATCTTTTCGTATAATCGAAGTTCTTACGCACGATACTCTGACTTATGTATAAATACGGGTACTATTCATTTATAAGTTAGTTTCTTCTCCGACCAAATTATCGTTGATTTATGAATCTTACTTTTGAAATTAAAACCATGTTTTGATTATATTGTTTTTATATAACATTCTTATAACCCTAATGATGATATTTCTTCGACTTGAGTGTAAAGATGGGTAGATTATTGGTATGATCGTGACTATATAGGTTCTCTTTGGCCAAGAGTGCAAAAGTTGAATTGTTGATCTGGTATGATCATGACCATTTAATTTACAATTGAATATTTTTAGCTTAAGTGCAAAGGTGAATCGATCAACATGATTATAATTATTGTTATATAACTTCCGAAATGATTATGTATTTCTTTGATATATGAATATCTTTGGCTCAGAAGTGCAAAGATGACTTGTTGATGAATATCTTAGCTCAGTAGTGCAAAGATGAATTATTGATGAATATCTTTTGCTCGTAATGCAAAGATGACTGTTGTTGAATATCTTTGCTTTGTAGTGCAAAGATGAATTATTGATGAATATCTTTGGCTCGTAATGCAAAGATGACCTATTATTGAATATCTTTGCTTTGTAGTGTAAAGATGAATCTGTTGATGAATATCTTTGGCCCGTGGTGCAAATATGAATTTATTAGTATGATTATGAGCGAGGAATCGTGATTTGGTATAACCATGATATTTGATGTTCGAGGTAAAAAGACAGTGATGAAAATTATCTTCATTCCGGATGAGAAGAGAATTTAGAATCACAATTATGATTATGAGTTATTCATATGATTGTGGAAAGGGCTGTTGATTGATGTTACAGGATAAAATATTGTTGGTGGACTTTTAACGTGGGAGAAGACAATAGACTTTTATACTATTCGACTCTTTTAATGGATCGCTTCGTTCACGCAACTATGGTTGAAAAGTTTTATCATCTACCATATGTTCTAAATCTACGATTTATTATTGATGAAGACTATTGATAATTTATGTATCTTTAGTTATAATATTCTTTATCGAGCTAATGTGCTTTCACCCTTTTGTTTCACAATTCCTTTGTGTAATAAAAGTGTAATTTGGGTTGAATGGGATAACAAGGAATGAATCTATGGTCTATAGTTGTTGAGGTTCTCCCCAAAGAGTATGGAAATAATTTTATTGAGGACTTTAGTGTGTCAGTATTTTATACATCATTTAATAGTTATTTTTGGTGAATTAAATAGGTGTGAAAGCGAACCCAACTTTGGAAGGGTGTTTTGTCACTATCATACAAGATGTCACAATGACATACAAACTCGTGTTATCATAAGACATGGTTGTCTTTCATCCACTTGTCGAAAGTATATTTACAAGCACTACCTATATAATCTGGTGTTTGTTTGGAGTATAATACCCAATTAGAGACAATGGAGATAATGATATGTCAAGAGAAGACTCACCATTGGGAAGAATATGATAAGTAATCTTCTCGTTTTTCTTTGGGGTCTATTAGGTCAACCAAGGATAATTTCGTATATATGATATCTACCATAACCTAAAAGCATGGCCTCCCATGTACGAAGGTTTCGAAAGACTTCCCAAAGATTCTAATTTCTAAAACAGTTTTTGACTATACCTTTATGTAAGGTGTCATTGTGACGTCTTCTGATTGGTATATATTTGTATCCAAACTCACAAAGATATGTGTTGTTGTATTTTGTACGACAATTGTTGTAATAAAGTTGTAGTTGTTTTTCGTATCTCATATATTTGGCGACTAGAATGGGTTGGATGGAATGAACCTATTTTGGGGGCGTTACACTCAAAGATATGTTTACTGCAGCAACAGTATAATTAAGTTTCAGATTTGATTACATACTATATATTTGATTTACTCAAAATGAGGTGATGTATACCTATTTTAGAAGGCGTCACATATTCATTATTTTATTTTAATATAAAATTAAAAAAGTTATTTTTTCTTATAAATAAATTATATAAGGATGACTTCTAAACTAGTTATATTATCTAATACAACACGTAATGCACGTAATTTAAATGAAAATGGTATATTTTAAATCCAATACAATTAATTAAATATCCTTATCACAGTAAATAATGATTACACAATCTGTTAATATAATTCAAATTATTGAATTTACCTACACGACATGTTATTACTAGATTGTTTTAAAAGCTAATTTTACAACACATTTTTATATGATTATTTTTCTATACAGAGAATAAGTTGATTCGTCTTAAGAGAATATTTTTACGATTAAATCCGAATAATCTCTAATGAAATTCACAAAATTTTATAATTTGACAAGAATTTTGTGCAACTACTTTTCTAAGATAACTTTTATAATTGTATTAAATAGTCAACATAAAACATCCACATTTATAATATATATTATTATTTATTATTTTACACTTGAGCGTGCCTTTAAATGTATAATTTGGGTGGGGTTAAATAAATTTTTCCCTATTTTACTCGATCTCAATTTACAAATGCATCATTGAACTGAATTTTTTTTCATTTGACTCACTGAACTATAATTTTTTAACAAATCGTTACAAATTCTGTTAAAATGTTTGACTTTGGACGGAAAAATTACATGAGGTGCCACGTGAGAGAGAGAAATCCTACATGTCATATATTTTTGGAGTAGTAGTTAAAGTGACAAAGCGATGGGAGCGAGAAAATTGGACCGGTCTCATTTTTTATTTTTATTTTTATTTTTGGTAACTCTCAAAAAATGTATAGTATTTATTCCAACAGAAATTTTTATAAAATATAATGTTTTAGGTGTAATTTGGATACATATACAAAAACAGGGTTATACAGACACTATATTTTATAAAAATTCTTGTTGGAATAAATACTATACATTTTTTGAGAGTTACAAAACAAAAAATAAAAATAAAATAATAAATGTCACCGGTCCAATTTTCCTGTCTTATATACCTGTCCGTCAAGAGTTTTTGATATTTTTATTTGTGGCATGCCTAGATGGAAAAACAATCAATCTTCTAAAATCCATTAATATTTCTTACATGTCAAATTCTGTCTAGTTTTTAAAATTTTGTCTAGTACAAATTAAAAATTAAAAATTCAAACAAATTAAAATTCTGTCAAATTCTGTCTAGTTTTTATTTCCTATTAAAAATTAAAATTTATAAAAATAAATTCAAACTTCAAAAATACAACTAAAATTTTGAAAATTAATTATTATTTTTATTTTTCAAAACTAATATAATTATTATTTATATTATAAAATCATTAAATAAATATTAAATATTAAATATATTAAGCTGTGAGACCCAGATTTTATCAATAAAGATTTAAATTTTGTTGAAATAATTTTTAATATTATGGTGTGAATTTGAGATAATATTATAGTTGTGGGTAGTATTTATAAATTTTGCAAAGTATGCAAGTGGTTATATTATATTCGATTGGTGGGGAATATTAGGTTTAGAGGAATATTAAATACAACTACTCAATCATTGGTGGACCTATAATGTAATTATTGCCGGATTGAGAAAACGACAAAAATATTTTATTAAAATAACGGCGGAAGTTTTCTGGTTGACATTGTTGAACTACTCCTAGTAGTAAAAGACGAGAATCGTGTGGTTGCATAAGAAGACATTGCGGTATTGATTATCGATGCTTATGTGAGAAGTCACCGGTTTTATTCCATTATCACGATTAATAATATGAATTATTATAAGCGATAATGACGTTTTGTTTTATTTCGTATTATTAACGTAATAAAATGAAACATCTTTTATATAAAATGTAATACTTTATTAAAGTTATTCTATAAATAGAATATATTATATTTTATTACGATAGTGTTGCATAGTGTTTTGCATGTAGTATTTTGTGATAGTGTCAGATAAAGTGTTTGATAGTAAAATGTTTTTTATATAAATAGAATATATGATATTTTATTTAAAAGATTTTGCTTTAAATATGGACCGTCAGATTAAAGTAAATCAATCTGACCGATTCATGGATTAATTACTACGCATTCTATTTTCCTATAAATAAGCTCATTCCTTCATTATTTTCATTTAATTCATCAAACTCTACAGAGAGAAATTATAGAGAGAAGTTTATAGAGAGAAAATCTATATAGAGAAAGAAGAAGAGTATTACAGTACTTCACTACTTTGATATCCGGTGTCTTTTTACTTAAGAATGGGTATTATTTGTTGTACCGTAAGGGATATTATTCGCTTTGTATTCATGAAGTAACCTCTCGTTATTCCATTCATTATTATTTACATTGGAATAACTTTGATACGCTGAATCCCCTATACTTGGTGATCTTCTTCGTTATTCCATTCTTTATTATTCATTGGAATATCGCATCGTGTGTTTTACTAGGACACGGTTCCATTGTTTATTATTCCGCATTTATTATTACGTTGGAATATCACATGCGTGTGTTTTACGGGACCGGTTCCATTGTTTATTATTCAAAGATTTGTTATTACATTTGGATCATCCCGTCGGTGTGAATTTCACCCGACTGGTTCCGTTATTATTATTCATTGAATAACCTGCCTATCTGCAATCTCGCATGCATGGTGATTTCTTTTGTTATTCCATTCTTTATTATACCGGTTGGTTAAAACTTTGACTTCTATACTCCATGAAATTAGTAGAATATCCTCGATATTTCGTTTCATCCAAAGATCTTTTCATGGAAATATTCTTACGATCATTCTTGAATTTTACTCTACAAAACAGTATCTTGTTGACAATTTGACGCATTAATTCTGGATAAAATAATTCTTGAACTTGTTTAATTGAATTATTATGTCATCATTGTCATCATCCTCATGATATATTATGTTATCTTTGGCTTACGTGCATAGATGAACTTAGTATGATTATGACTGGGATCATTCTAAGATAATCATGGCTTATTATAAATGATGTGATAAAAGTCCTCGTGGCACTGTAATGCAATGATGGATAGTTTTTGGTATGATTATGACCGGGGTGATTCGGTATAGTCATGACCATTGATAATTTGATGAAAATCCTCGATCGTGGTACGAGGGATGATTAAATGTGGTGGTTTATTTATTAATTCGAGTCTCAAATGATAAAAAAATTGATGAAAACCTTTTAAAACCTAAAAGATAGTAGATTTTATTCTCTACTTGACTTTTTTAATGGATTGCGATATTCATTTGCTGCAGCTTAAACCTGGTTATTCTATTGTATTTTATCGGTTTAACACTTTGTTGAAGGCTAATGATAATTTATTACGCATTATCTTAGTCATAATATTTCTTCTTCGGCTAATTGAGCTCACCCTTTCTTTCACCGTTTCTCTGTGAAATGAGAACATATATTGGACGACAGTCGGGGAACGGAGTAATGGTCCGGATGATAAGATTAGTAGTCCTCACTATTCGTGAAATAGTGTGATAATAGTTATAATGAGGACTCCTTTTGAGTTTCAGATAATATCTAGTAGAAAATATTTGTATTCAAACTCACGATTTACGTCGTATTGCATACCTGACAGTTAGGTTAAGTAAGTTGTATTTGAATTTATGTACCATGTAAGTGGCGACCCAAGATGGGTGACGATACCTAATTTTAGGGCGCCACATTAACAAATAATTAAATTAATTAAAAATATATTAACAAATAAGTAATGTAATTAAAATATATTAACAAATAAATAAAGTAATTAAATAAAATATATTAATTAAAGTAATTAATAATAAAATATATTAATGCGTAATTTTTATAAATATTTATATAAAATTAATGAATTCATGTTTTTTAAAACAGAGGATCATATTTATATAGTTAAGCAATTACATAGGATCGTGTTATTCAAAATAGAGAATCATTACAGTAGCCCAGAATCCATTTCTTCAAAACAGAAGATCAAAACAGAGGAGAAAAATAATCAGTGAAGAAATCGGTGGAAATCGAAAGTTCATATCTGGATTTGTTCAGATCTAGATTTGAATAGACTTAATTAAAAAAAGCCTCTCCCTCTTCAAATCATTATTCTAAAATCCACTCCTCAAAGCAATTGGGTTCATCAATGGTGTTGAAGCAATTGGGTTCCAAATACAGTACGTTTCTGGAGGTATAGCTTTCAATTCGTCAACTTTCGATGAAGAAGACGACGGAGGATCACATTCTTCACGCTATTCAAGGAACAAATTCTTCAACATCAACATCACCACGCTTAATTTTTCGGCACGATTATCTGATTGTGAAAAAAGATTTAGATTGAGAATGGGGAAAATTAAATTTCTTGCTGACTTGTTTGCTATTTTAGCTAATTTATCAGAAGAGTAACTGTTGAAGCTAGGATTTAACAATGGATTTTCATTTCGTTTCTGCATTTCTAAGAATACAAATAGTTGTGTTTGAGTGGAGAGAGAAAAAGAAGTTAATAGGTTTTTAGATGGGATAAATAAGGTTTTAATCACATCATCTTTGAATTAGGTTTTTATTGTAGTTATCGAATTTTTTTTTTGTTACAATCGAATAAGCTGATTTTGAAAAACTTACAAAATGGTCACTCCGTTCGATTTTCCGTCCAAAAAACGGATGGAATGCTGACTGTGCAAGTTGACTCTATTTTTTTGCTGACGTGGCTCGTTAGTTTTGCTGATGTGGAGGTTAAAATTTTCTTAAAAAAATGTTACTCACAAGTCTCTCGAACTCTATACCTCTTTTAAATTAAAACCTTATATTCCAACAAAAAATCATTGTGTCAACTATCTACCATCTTTTAAATTTATGTAATATTAATATTTAAACTATGTAGCATCGCTTTCTAGGAATTATAATAATAATAATAATTGTAATAATAATAATTATTATTGTAATAATAATGTCGATAAAAAAGGATAATACAACGTAGTATTTCAATAATAATAATAATAATAATAATAATAATAAGGCTTAAATATGATTTACTATCTTAAACTACACATTTTTTTGTAATGAAAAAAACGCAATTTTTTTGTAATAATAAAAAAAAAGCACAGTTTTTTTTAATAATAAAAAAAAAACAACTAACAACGCATAAAAAAAAAAAAAACAGCGCACAAAAAAAAAAAAAACGCAAATGATCAAATTAAACCACAAAATTTTCAGATTTCATGCTATATAATTTACCAAACTAGTCCAACGATAAGAAAACAGAAAGCTTATTTATTTCACCACGTACGGCTAGCCCTTCTCTGCAACTTATGTACCAAAAAACAAAAATGGAAAGCTTACCATAATTATTTGACATAATTATTATTTTTTTTGTACCAAAAAATAAAAAACGCAGTTAATATTAATGTGTTTGATTAACAAAAAACTTATGTACCAAAAAACAAAAACAAAACACATTATTTTTTTTATTTTTTTTTAATAAAAACGTAGTTTTTTTGAATAAAAATAAAAAACTGCATTTATTATTACAAAAAAAATTAAAAAAACTGTAGTTTTGTAATAATAAAATGCAGTTTTTTATTAACTGCATTTTTTTTTGCGTTTTTTTTGTTTGTTTTTTTGTGCGCTTTTTTTTTTTTTTTGCATTGTTAGTTGTTTTTTTTTTTTATTAAAAAACTGTGCTTTTTTTTTATCATTACAAAAAGTTATGCGCTTTTTTTTTTATTACAAAAAATGTGTAGTTTAGGATAGTAAATCATATTTAAGTCTTATTATTATTATTATTATTGAAATACTACGATGTATTATCCTTTTTTTTGTCATCAGATTATTACAATAATAATTATTATTATTACAATTATTATTATTATTACAATTCCAGAAACGATACTACTTAGTTTAAATATTAGTATTACATAAATTTAAGCATGGTAGATGGTTGGCACAATGGTTTTTTGTTGGAATATAAGGCTTTAATTGAAGAGATTACAGAGTTTAAGACTTTTGAGTAACATTTTCTTTAAGAAAATTTTAACCTCCACATCAAGAAAAATAACGGGCGCTTTTTTTGGACGGAAAATCGAACTGAGTTGACCATTTTGTAAGTTTTTGAAAGATACAGTTATTCGATTAGAAAAAAAAGTTTCAGAATATAAATGAAAATCGAACACTAAGATAAATGGACCAAAACCTTATTTATCCCGTTTTTAGATAGAGAAAGTAGAGTGGAGGTGAAAGTGGAAACTTAAATAAATATATTTAATAAAATAAAATAATTTTTTAATGTATCACTAGATAACGCGGCGCCACATGGATGTCGCCGTTAACTTTTAACAGTTTTAGACAGATTTTTAAGTTTTTGTAAAAATTTAGTAGTTTAATGAGTTGATCGTAAAAAAATTCAGTTCAATAATATATTTGTAAATCAAGATCGAATAGAGTGAGAAAAAATGTATTTAACCCAATTTGGATGTGTACATTATTGAGTGGGTCTACGTAGAATTATTTTCAAGCTGCGGTGTTCAAGTAACAAGAAAAGAACAAAGTAAAGTAGCACCCATACGGCGTCGTTCTGCAAACCTTTAGGCTTTAACTAACCGACTTCCTCTTATTAATGACTTCGATTAAAGAACTCGGCGGCAACAATAAAATAACCGATGGTCTTGCAGTCAGCCCAGAGCAATGGGTGTTCACAATCTGTGGGAACTTTTTGCCCCAGTTGGCCGCCGAGTCTCCGTTGAAACCCTCACCGGGAAAAAACTCGCAATTGGTTCTCCCCTATCTGAACCCTAACCCTAATAAAAGAATTATGATTTCCCAACTAACTACTCTATATTAAATATATAACTAAATTACTTGTTTGATTGTTTTGTAGATGCGAGCATATGGATGATACAATTTATGAAGGCAATGCGAGACGAAAAAGGAGAAATGGTGAGGAACGCTCACATATTGGGATTTTTCCGCCGAATATGTAAGCTACTATTTCTCCGTACAAAACCTGTGTTTGTTTTCGATGGCGCCACTCCCGCTCTCAAGCGCCGAACTGTCATCGCCCGTCGTAGGCAGCGAGAAAATGCCCAGACTAAAATCCGCAAAACCGCCGAGAAATTGCTCCTTAATCATGTGAGTTATTTGTAATTTGCTACATCTGTTATCATGAAATCGGAAGTAAGTAGTGCTAGTGACTTAGAGGTTTATTCAATAAATTGACACGTAAATTATTTGGATTAGTTTGTGTTCATTATGTAGTGGTATTTTTTTTAAAGAAAAGTAATATAAATCTATATATGGTTGTGTACGTACTACTTCAAGAAAATAATGATTTTTATTATTATTTGTGATTAGAGGAAAAAAGGTGGAGATATCTTCCCACTAAATTTATCACTGCAGTATTAAGCCATATGATTTACTCTTTAAGTCGGTTTAGCAGTATTGTCAGTAACGAAGTGAGTGGTAGTTCACTTAGTTGTTGCTTATTATTTGAATATTCACAGATTTATATATTTTTTATGTTCAATTGAGTGTTTTGTCTTATTTATTTATTTATTTTATTAATAGCTTAAGGCCATGAGGTTGAAAGAACTGGCCAAGGATCTTGAGAACCAGAGACAGAAGAATGATGCCAAGGGTAAAAGGAAAATCACAGATAAAACAGATATAGCTGGGACCACTCCAGAAGGAACTGAAACGGTCCCTGGAAGATATAATCAAGAAGCAATAGACGAAATGTAAGCCCTATCGTAGATTATGTTATCTAATTTTTAGTCCTAATATGTGAAGTTTTCTGATTTTTGTTTGATGAGCTGATTAAGGTTGGCAGCCTCCCTTGCGGCGGAAGAGAATGAGAGTCTAATGCACCATGCATCAACATCTGCTGCTTGTGTTCCTTCTGAGGAAGAGGATAATGAGGAAGATGAGGAAATTATACTTGTTAGTATTTCCCATGTCTGTTAGAGGTCTTATATTTCACCAATTTCAGTTGATTACGTCTTACACAAAATGGTTGTTGGGAGTTAGAATTGACTATCTAAATCTCAAGATTGACTTAATATATGGATCATCCATAATTCTTTTTGTTGACTGGTTGTGTAATGTGTTTTGAATTTCACGGAATAATGTGTTTTTGTAGTTGTTATTTTCGTTTCATAAAATTAGTTTCTTATTAGAAGTATGACAGAACGTTGTTTACTGTCTGAAACTTGATGCTTATAATTGCTTATCTTATTTGAACAAAGGGCTTTTACAAGAAATTAAACTTATTCATTATGTTTAAATGCCTGTTTGTTGTTGGACAGACAATGAATGCATTTTTAAAGACATTACTAGTTGATAAAAAGAATTGAAATTTAGTGGCTATTTATGCATAAAAGATTTGATGTCTTCTCAATCGAAGAAAAGACTATGTACATGACATTGTCCAAGGAGGGTATTGACACGGTTATCTGTGTATGACATGAATCCATCTGACAAGAGAGTAATCTATCTGAACCACTATTGTGACCGAGGTGTTTTTTTTGGGTTTTTTTTTGTTGGGGAGTGGGAGTGGGGGGAGGAGTGTTTACCCTGCATATACAGTGAAAAGATATCGTAGATTTTTCATATTCAGGCATACACAGCTGTGTGTAATTCTGGATGGGTACAATTTAGTAGATTGCCAATCAAATTAATTTGATTCTTCTCTGAACAAATTTTTTATGCTCACATGTGTATGTCATATCTCATAATGTTAGGAAATGGAAAATACATGGTTTGTTTCAGTTTTATAATTAGTTTCTGATTTTTCAGCCAATGATGCATGGAAAGGTTGATCCTGCTGTCTTAGCTGCTTTACCTCCGTCTATGCAACTTGATCTTCTTGTTCAGGTTAGTGTAGTTAGTTAGGGATTCTCTTGGTTGACAACTTTTAAGAACTAGCATTTATCTTCATGAAATGTATGGCTCTCATGTTCTGCAGATGAGAGAGAGATTGATGGCTGAAAATAGACAAAAGTATCAAAAAGTCAAGAAGGTAAATTGTTACTGCATTAACATATATTCTACCTGAAGCATAAATTATTTGCTAAGTGTTTTGGTCAGTTCTGCATATAAGTATTTCCATAGTTTGTTCATCCTACGATACAAAAGCAGCATGTTTGATTCGCATAGGCGCTGAATTTGTCCATTTCTTGCTTTTTAATCTTCTTTTTTCCTTTAAATCTTGTTATTTATAGACAAAGCCATGTGTGTTCTGGGTGATGGGATTTTTAAAGCCGAGGATATTTCTTTGTTCGCAAAAGACACTCTTCCTAAAATCACTTTTCTTATTTCTCATGATTTTTCTATCGACGTGGGAAGCAACAAGGTCTATGAAATTTGTTTGATTATGAATGCCCTTCCTGTGGCCTTACTCTTGGGCCGTTGCAACGTTTCCTCTCTTAACCCACAGAAGCCCCTGCATAGATAGAATTTTATGAAAGGGTTCAATTGTTAAGTTGCTGAGTAGAACCCTTGCGAAACCTGTCTGTCATCTATGCGTCTTTGGCCTGAGGACCTTTCCAGTCTGCAATGCTTTTGTCTAGAGATCTGCTTAGTTGTGTAAGTAAAAGTATGTCAATCGTTTGCAACCTTTTAAGGTAAATAATGATCATTGAACACTTCTAATAATATTCCAACAGAGCCCGTGATTATTGTAGATTTAATTTCTTGCTGCTATAGGAATGAAATTCATCCTTTGTGAATGTATCTGTATATTGCTACTAATTATACTTGTGATAAAGCTCCATCTCATTGATATAACTAGTTTGTATTTCCCTATTGTCATCTAGGCCCCTGAAAGATTCTCAGAACTACAAATACAGGCTTATCTTAAAACTGTTGCTTTCCGTCGGGATATTGATGATGTGCGTAAATCTGCGGTTGGTAGGGGTATAGGTGGTGTACAGACGTCACGGATAGCATCTGAAGCTAACCGAGAATTTATTTTCTCATCATCTTTTACTGGTGATAAACAGTGAGTAAACCTTCACTGTTTCTTACTACACTTGTGCATGCAAGGAGCCTTTACTGGTTTGATATTAGACACTGCAATTACTGCACAATTATCCAATATGCTCAAGTGGAAGGACTTATATTCTTCTATTTCATGCTTAATTTTGTTAAGGGTCCTTACATCCATTGGACTAGAGAAAAACAGCAGTGAGCAACGGCAGATACCTACGGCACCTCTTTCAAATACTTCAGATGGCCCTGTATCCACCAAGAAGTCAAATGCATCTGGAACAGTTGTGGATGAATCTCAAAATGTAATTAATAATGATGTTGAGACGTATCTGGATGAGAGGGGTCGTGTTCGAGTCAGTAGGGTGAGAGCTATGGGATTTCGCATGACTCGGGACTTGCAAAGAAATTTGGATCTGATGAAAGAGATTGAGAAGGAAAGATTAGGTACAGCTACAAATACAAGCAATAATCCCTTGCTCGATGAAAATACTGTTGGTGTTTCTAGAAAACTCCCTAGTAAGATCCAGCTTATAGAAACTTCAGATCAGGGCACTGATGAACCTGTTTGCTCAAACAGCATAAATGAAGAGTTTGTAAATAGATATGGAACTTCTATAGAGGTGTCATTTGAGGATAATGGTGAGCACTTAAATGCTGAGAGTGACGATGATTTGTTTACTCATTTAGTGGCAGGAGATTCGGATATGGTTTTTTCTGCTGACAATAATCCCTTAAAGAAACAGTCTCCTGGTTCTGTGTCAGATTATGAATGGGAGGAAGGTGTCATGGAAGATAATATTTACAATAATACTCTAAATCATGACATAGAATTTGCAATCAAGCCATCTCTTGCTGAAGGTCATGAACGTCATGAAAGTGAATTGGAATGGGAGGAAGGCTTGGTTGATATTCATGCACATGCTTCCTCATGTCTATCTGAATACAAGGAAACAGTCACCACAGGTGATAATAATGAGAGCGAAGTGGAATGGGAGGATGGGTCTTCTGACATCCCTGGACTTGCTTCCTCATGTCCTCCTGAATTCAAGAAAGTTGTTTCCAAAGGTGCTTTTGAAGAAGAAGTTAATTTCCAGGAAGCCATAAGGATGAGTCTTGAGGATTTGAGGTGTCATAAAAACGTTGATTCTTCATCTGAAGATGAGAGATTAAACTGCCAAGAAATTGATAACGAGGGAACATATGTTGGGACTGTTCGTGATGAGAAGGATTTGGTTGAGCCAAAGGTGTCACCAGAGAATGTTCTTCAACCAAATGAATCATCTTCTGAAGTTTTGGGTGGAGCTCAAAGGATGGATGGTGCGAGTGGATTAGGTATTTTAAGAATTGATATTTCTCCGTTGATCCAGTTGGTACCATCCATAGAAGTTAAGCCCGATAACATGGAAGAATTGGTTGCTAGAGAAGGTGATAGCTACGCGAATATCCACTCTGAATTAGGAAAAAACTCCAGTGCAAGTGGAAAATTATGTGGAGAAATTGGACACGAGGAATCAGTTACTCCTACTGAAGAAAAGGGAGTTGACTTGGTTGAAAAGCAGATTACTTACACTTCAAGTCGGGTTGGTCAGGTGCCCACAAGAACAAATTATAGTCCTGGTATTTCTTCTTGTATTTCTGATTCACTGTCTGTTGACATTCATGATGTGACTCCGGACGATGCTCGACAATTTGAGTTTAAAACTCTTGCAAAGGACCATTTAAAGGAGACTGCAGAACCCATAGAACCTCTTGTTAAGGATTCTATTGACAATTATGCTGTGCAAGGGTTGATTGAGAGAGAAAATGATAATTTGGTAAAGGAGGAGAATTTTATAAAAAATTCTGCTTTAAGGGAAGCCACCAAGGAACAGGTCGAAATAACAGAGGCTAGTTTGGAGGAAGAAATGCAAAATTTGGATAAAGAGCGTACAACCCTAGGAGATGAACAGAGAAAGCTTGAACGTAACGCAGAATCTGTAAGCAGTGAAATGTTTGCAGAATGCCAGGTTTACTCTCAAACACCATTGCTGCAAGATATGGCCATATGTATTGTAGATTTGATAGTTCTAGCATATACATTTTTTTTTATTTTGAACCAGTGCTGTGTCATTAACTTGTAAAGAGCATGCCACTTGGAATGCTGTGCAGCCACCTAAGAGTGCAGTGCGAGGTGTACACCATGTATTTTATTTATTAGCAAAATTGTTAGGGTTTTGAGCCCTCTCAAATGCACACGATCTAATTTGTTGAAAACAAGAGTTATGGTAGAATAAATTAAATAAGAAACACAATATAGGATGACACTGAAGAACATAACAAAAGCTTATTTTTCCAACTAAGTTGATAATATGGTAGACAGCTCTCACTGGAAACAAGTCCTCGTCTACGTATACATCTTGTGGCATGTTATTCAACACGTTGAGTGATGATATTGGCATAGAATAAAATAGGATTGTTATGTTGATGATTTAGCAATTCGTCTAGATGTACCTCTGGCATATACTAAGTCCTAAAGCCTTGATTTGTTGATCGACATTATTTGAATTGATTGATATAACCCTCAATAGTTGACTTTTTCTACTATGAGGAGTGGTTTAGTTATGTCTAGCATACTGCATATTACATTTTATTAGTTTTATTTCTGTATTACCTTGATCAAGATATTATTCACTGTGGTGGAGTATTGCTAGAGAGGCGATACACAATGTTACGTATTTAGTCGATTTTGTAGATTGGGTGAAGGTCGTTGAAGGAAGGGGCATTGAAAGGAAGCCACTAGCACATGATTTCTCACATTTTACACTTCAAAACTTTAACAGAGTTTCTGCAGCTAGATAATTATGTTTAAGTGGTTGTTGATGCATATTATAGCTCTTGAATGCAACGTCCTGCTCTTTGTTGATATATTGTTTCTGTTTGCAATAAGTTTAGTGTATCTGAATATCCGCTCTTAATGATAGGAACTGCTTCAAATGTTTGGTTTACCATATATCATAGCACCAATGGAGGCTGAAGCTCAATGTGCATATATGGAAATTGAGAATCTTGTTGATGGTGTAGTGACCGATGACTCTGATGTTTTCTTGTTTGGGGCACGAAATGTGTACAAAAATATTTTTGATGATCGCAAATACGTCGAGACATACTTTATGAAGGTTTGTCTTTAGTAACATCATTCAAGTTATTGCAACTCTCTTATGTACCCGATGCATTAAAAGACCACAAGGTTAGGAGTGGTTATTGCACCATCCATTGTGATTTTGTGGATTTTGGTGCTTGCTTGTTTCTAGATTGTTTTGATAAGCTTTCATTTATCTATGAACGACATTTTTTCTCTCTCTTTTTTCTTCTTTCTTGCGGATCGGAGAGGTGGTATGCCTTATGCACAGTTGGATTTTTTTAATTCCCACCTATATATCTTTTCAGGATATTGAAAATGAGCTTGGCTTAACCCGAGAAAAATTAATTCGTATGGCACTTCTTCTTGGGAGCGATTATACCGAAGGTGTAAGGTAAGTTACAGTTGCATGTTTAGCTATATTAGTTGTCAGAGATTCTGCTCATCTACTGGTCCTGTTGTTATCATTTTAAGTAGTCTCCATCTGGCTGTACTAAAATCATTTGTATGGTTACTCTTTTGGGACTTGTTATGCGTTTGTTTTTCATTGTTGTTGGTATTAGAGATCTATGTATACTCCTTTATTTTCAATTAGAAAAGATTTTTTATAGATAGAAAGGGAAGTACAAATCATAGCCCTTGAGGAAGTACGTATTTGTTTACTCTTATAATTGTAATATTCCTAATAAGATTGACTTTAAAGATTTAATGTGTCCCCTTTTTTGGGTGTGTGTATGTAATTATGCAGTGGCATAGGTATTGTTAATGCCATTGAGGTCATAAATGCGTTTCCTGAGGAAGATGGCCTCCGTAAATTCCGGGAGTGGATTGAATCTCCAGATCCAGCTATCCTTGGAAAGGTTGATTTGCAAGCAGGATCTAGTTCGAGGAAGAGAGGATCAAAAGTTGGGGACTCCAGTATGAATTCCTCAAATAGCGATGTGGAAGGAGGAGTTTCTGCATCAGATCAACATGCACTTGTGACTGACCTACATAAGATGAAACAGAAATTTATGGATGAGCATGTAATTTCAAGCTCACCACTTCCTTTTTAGTAATACTTGTTCATGGAAGATTAATTCTATATTCTTGTTATTATTCTGTATTATACAGAGAAACGTGAGTAAAAACTGGCATATTCCTTCTTCTTTTCCAAGCGAAGCAGTGATTTCGGCATATGACTCTCCGCAAGTGGACAAAGCAACAGAGACTTTTTCATGGGGGAAGCCAGATCTTTTTGTTCTTCGCAAGTGAGTTTCATGAGATAATTTCGCTTGTAATATCTATTTTGGGGCCTGGTGTTCAAGGGATTGCCTATCAGCTTACCTAAGTAATTTTTTGGACTGCAGTTTTAATAACACCTACTTCTGGTTCCAAGTTATATCCGATTTTTGCTCTATTTAGGTCTAATTTCCGATGTTATTCTACATTCATATGTATTTCTAGAATATTAGTGGTGAAATTAAATCATGTTATAAATGCAGATGCAGTTTAATATGTTTTCACCAACTATATTATTTTTTAGATTTTAACTTGTTGAGTAGCTCTTATGACATCAGAAGAGTTACTTAGGATACAATTATGCTCATAATCTTTCACAATAGTAATTTAAGGTTGTTCATAGAAATAACAGCACAATATCTTTATTCATTTTATCTATATAGAAAAACCATTTATTCACGCCGGTGGTATTTCTTCTATGAACAAATGCTTCTTAGCTATTTAAATTGTAATATAATCTACAAAAAATGTTGGATTTAGGGTTGAAAGGGGTTGTACTTCGTGATTCCAAACCAGGTTGAGGTTACATGTGTTGATATAAATGGTCAATATTTATTCAACTTACTCTGATCAACTGACGCCATTGTTGCTAGCTCTAACTCTCTTGACTAGTAATCAGTTGTAGGGCTGAACCCGCGGATGGGGGATTAGCACATTTACTGTTCCAAATGCCGGTGAATGGTGTTGGATTCTTTTATTTGAGCTTTTTGAGACACTAATTATTTTGTGATACTTGCATACCTTTAAAAAAGTCTGAAGTGTCAGAATTCTAACCAATTTTATGTCTGAATAGACTGTGCTGGGAAAAGTTTGGATGGGGTACTCAGAAGGCTGATGAATTGCTATTACCTGTTTTGAAGGAGTACAATAAACATGAGGTGAATCTCCATCTCTGTCTATCTCTCTTGTTTCTCTATAGAAGTATGAGAACAATCGGAAACAAACACACTACCACCGATCCACTGGCATCTCAAATGCCATGCCTTTTCGAATAGAACATCATTTGATGCATACTGTCTTAGCAAATTGTTTCTGTTGGTTTTTTCATACTTCATTCATGCTCTGTGTTTATGTTTTTTTCAATTTTCATATTGTCCAAGTGACTTCCTGTTTGCCTAGGTTTTGTAGAAGGGAATAGATGGAAAGGAGCAATGGAAAAAACTTAGCACATATGTTAAAATTTTCTTATACTTTTTAATGAGTTTTAAATTTATTTGAAGCATATATTTTCGAAATTTATGAAACAAATATATTTTTCACGTACAAGAATTTAGACAATACTTTGTTGCATTGAGCTTTTCCTGCTCTTTCCAATTTTGTTGGTGAAAGAGGAGCTGACACTTTCATGTTCTCTGCCTTCTTTGATTTGGCTGATGAAGACTCAACTCAGATTGGAAGCCTTTTACACTTTCAATGAAAGATTTGCGAAAATTCGTAGTAAGAGGATTAAAAAGGCTGTCAAAGGAACAATGGGAAACAAATCCTCGAACTTTATGGATGACACCGTGCAAGATGTCTCTAAAAGTAGAAAGAAAAGAAAAGTAAGCTCAAGTGAGGCTGGGTCAGGAGTCCATGATAGTAGATCAGATCATGATGTTGCTAGAGATGACACCAACTCTATAGAAGAACCAGCTGCAAAGCAGTCCAGAAAAAGGAGGTTCCATGGAGAGCCTTACCCATCTGAAGGGGGAAATTCAGAACCATCGATACAGGCAGTAGGCAAGAAGAATACCAAAAGAGGATCAAGTGTAAGAGGAAGAGGTAGAGGAAGAGGCAGAGGTCGTTCAGCCGGAAGAGGGAGAAGAAAAGAGAGCTCTGGTTTGGAATATGCTGAAATTAGCACTGACGATGGAAACAATAGTGAAGCTGCCCAAGAAGTGCCAGTTGAGAATTACGAAGGACCGCATGTAGTACGTCGGGTAAGCTTTCCAGTAAAATAACTTTATTTGTGTCTTAATGAGCTCTGCTCTGTTTACTTTTGTTTATAGAATTGTATAGCATAATCAGACCTCCTAAGCTTGATTGGTAGTGCAAGTTCAATTTGAATGGGACTCATTTTTGACTGGTTTCTCTTCATTTTGCTTGATGCAAAAGACTTTGGTTTATAGATTTTTAAAATAATAGACCATCTTGGTTTGGTTATGTTTAGAACTTGACTGAATTTATGTAACTGAACCATCCATTGAGGCTAGGGAGGATTTTTTCTCTCTCAGATTATCCCTTATTGATGAAAATCATTCTATACTTTGATAAGGAGATATAAATCGTTTAGATAACAACTGTGAAAGTTGCTGGAACTGACTCAGCCCATTTTGAAAACTGGTTTGATTCAGTTTCAGAAAAATAAAAAGGAAAATAAAAGACTGATTTTTATTCATATAGTCCCTATCCAGTTGTCACGCGGAGTTCTTTTTAATGGGCATGGTGAGATTTGTAACACCATTGGCCATACAGACTGACTGTCTCTAGAATTTAGCTGGCATCTGACACCATCATAAATGAAAATCTAAACACATCCTATTTGGAGGAAGAACACAGTTGTCTAGCTTCTCTAATCCTCCCTTGATTTTAAGTTTTATGTACCAACAGTACTTTTATTTAATTGATCACTTATCCTCTTTTCACTTCTTACAGTCTACACGGCCCCGTAAGGCTGTGAAATACACTATGAATGACCTAGATATTGATGAATCGGGCAAAGCCAACCAAGATAGTGGAGGTTCTGCTGATGAAGCAGGGGAAAATGAGATACTTGAGGATGCAGGCATAGTTGGTGTTGGTGCTGCTGCTGCCAGTCCCAGCAAAAGGAACCATCATAAAGTAGGAGATCCTTTACTCGTGGAAAGCTTGTCTAAGGACTACATTGAAATGGAAGGTGGAATATGCATGGATGAGGCTAAACCAAATACTGAAACAGGCCAAGTAAGTTTGGATCAAGCTAGTGACCGGCTTTTGGACGCAGAATTATCTCAAGAGTACCTTAGAATGGGAGGTGGATTTTGCTTGTATGAGGATGAGGTAGATAAGAACTCAGGAAAAAGTGCTTTTAGTCAAGCGAGAGATATCCTTTCTGAGAATGATAATCCTTCTCATTGTTCTGGATTTGGGAAAGAAACTGAACATGATGTCAGTTACAAAGTCTCTCAATTGGTTTCTAACCCAATAAGAGCAGCGGGTGAACTTCAAGTTGGAGGGCATACAGATGCACCATATGTTATGCAGAATGTAGGCATTCCTGATGTCACAAATACAATCCATGATAATCATTCCATCCTAGCCATCTCTCACGAAAACATAGAAGGTGATGATTCTGGAGCCAAATCTGCAGGATTCCTAAGTGCAATGCCTAACTTGAGAAGAAAGCGAAGGAGTTGAGGTTGTCTACTTTTAATGGTTTTTGAACTTGGTGCAGTACTGTACATCTTTTTTTTTTAACCCAACCTTTCTCCACCTTTGTTGGGCTTTTTGCATATGTTCATAAACATTTTAGACTTTTTTTTTAAAAAATATTTTTACCAAGACAATGCCCCTCCCCTGTTTGTAATTGCATCTTAGACATGTCGGTAGTTGAAAGGAAGAGCTGATGTAGCAGAATTATTTATTGTATTTGATTAATGAAATTCTGATTATTGAGTGTTTTACGTGGCTGGCAGATTTTTGATCTTAGATATACTTCTTGCAATTGATTTGGAAAATTTTTAACGTGAAGTTTGGATAGATACATAAATGTCAATATACAAGAATGTCCATGGAACATCATTAGTGGTGGTTGGCAGCTGACTTTTCAAATCCTTGATTAATTTGTGGAAGTGATGTATACAGATGTTTATGGTACAAAAGATGCTTTACCCCTTTTTGTCTCTTCTATTTCTCTCTCTATATGTATATCTTAATGTGTGCAGTGTGCTCGAGCAAAATCATGCGGGGAATACTTTTAAGCCTTATGCTAGAGAGAGAGAGAGAGAGAGATGGGGTTGATGAGCATTCCAGTTCGTTAATGGCAATGATAAGATATTAAGATCCTTGGCAGTGTTGAAAAACCTAGAAGAGAGGTGGTTGAATTTTAATGAATTTTATTCTTGTTAAGTTTCATGTATTTATAAACAGCATTTCTACTTGCTTCTACTTTACAAAGATTATTCCCTCCCCAATGGTTGTATTTATACCTTAGACATAGCAGTAGTTAGAAGAAATAGCCGATGTCTCAGCTCTGTTTATTTAATTTGTTTAATGAATGTCTGAGAACCTGTTTGCCAGTTGGGCGTTCGTTGTTTGTTGTTATAACAAGAATGCGAAATACATGTAGTTTACTGAGTAGTTAGATTAGATTGACCAAGATTTTAAAATATCTTGCCGGTTGAACACAAGTGGTGGTTGTCAGCTGACTACTCAAATCTTTGACTTGTTAGCTTAAGTAACATATACAATATTTTCTGTTTTGATATAATTGTGGAATCATGAAGCTAATGATGTTTTCCTATTATGAAAGAAGCAAGCAAAATCTCCTCTTTGTTGGCTGTTTTTGTCACATCCATGTTATCCCCCTCTATATTAATTGACGCGGGAGAACATTCATGGGGGAATACTTTCATTTAACCCTCTGCCATATACACACACGTATATATATATATAGAGAGAGAGAGTACAGAGAAAGATGGGGTTGATGAGCGGCGCAGTTCCATTCATGGCAATGATAACAGCTGAGTTCACATATGTGGGAATGTCAACATTGAGCAAAGCAGCCATGACGAAAGGGATGAGCAACTTTGTGTTGTAGTTTATTACAATGCTCTTGGCACCATCATTCTTCTCCCATTTGCTGCTTGCAGGTTACTTTCTTTTCTGATTCCAGGTTTTAATCTCTCCTTTACCTTTAAACGATCCAATTACTGGTGAAACAGTGATTAGTTTCGACACAACTGTGATCTCAATGTTACTAACATCATAGGTCTTCTATACAGAAGGAAAGGAGCTCCCTTGACTTTCTCTCTTCTCTGCAGATTCTTCCTCCTCAACCTACTTGGGTAACACTAGAAAGACTACATTAATTTCATGGCCGCACACAGTATACACGTTTTTATGGTTTATTCTTATGGTGTTGCTGCTTTTGTTCTCCTTCCTTCACCATTCTTCACTCACGGGTAAAATAGTCTAAAATTAACAATCAAAACAAATATTTTCTCGATTCGGTTTCATTATTTTGATCATCATAATCTTCTTCTTTTGGGTTCATAATTTATTCCATCATTTTAGATCATAGTCTTGTTCTGTTTTTACTTTTTACAAAATATTTAAACAGTTGTGTGTTTTCTGTTATGTTTTTAAGTTTTTCCTGTATTTCTGTAAAATATTTGGGAGTCTTCCCTTCTTTTTATGGATAGGATGGAAAAGGTTGCAATGAGAAGCTCTAGCTGTCAGGCCAAAGTCTTGGGCGCCATAGTATAGTATCAATATCAGGTGCATTTGTAGTCACACTTTATAAAGGTCCCAAACTCATACCCATTGCATCCCCATCTCTCTCTCTTCATCAGCCTCTAAGCTCAAATTCAAACTGGATTCTTGGCAGCCTTTTCCTTACAATCGAACATATTTTGGTTCCAATGTGGCACATTGGTCAGGTACAATATTTTTCCTACTCCATTTTCAGGATAGGATGTATCTACAATTTATATGCCTAGGTTGCTTTCAAAAGCATATGTAAATTATAATTTTCCATTTTGTTACATTTGATAGGCACAAATTATGTAAATTATAATGTAGTAATTACATTTATGTATAGTACCGTGTAACACCAGATCAGGAGATCCGGATCTAACCCTTGCAAATTAACCGTTGGCATATATGAAAGAATGTATTGGTTCAACCCTTAATTAAAATGTGTCGTTACAAACTGTGACCCTTGCAAAGTTGGCATCGGTAATGACGTTGTCATAATTTGAACCTAAGTCTTTAATATTATAACTTGTTTCTCTTAACCAACAAAACTATTTCATTTGTTGACTATATGGACAATATATAATAGGTATATACTTTCTAAATTTAGAAATATCCAACGAATATGAACAAGGAAGTTGATTATATATAGCATTAACAAACAAAGTAACTTGTGTAAGTAACAAAAATTGAGATCTACTTGCTTATAAACCATCCTCCTTGTATCGACTCAAATACAAAAGTGAGCCTCTTATTTGTTTTTTTGCAAATCTGCTCCTCCTACTTATTCTTTTGGCAAAACTCTCCCTTCAAGATGTATAAGTTGTGCAAAAGGGACCTAATTAGCTACTCTTTCTTTTAATTTTTTTTTTAACGACATTACCTTTTTAAATGGAAATATGTAATTGATACTATTTTTCGTTAAGAGATGTATTCTTAATTAGAAAGGTAAGGGAAAATGAATCTCCTTTTACTTCTAAAAGAGTAAGGTGTTCTTAAAGAAGTAAAGTCTTTGTTTGTTTACATCCGATTCTTTTCTTAATGGTACATCTCTTATTCATTAAGAAGCGTGATGTTGTTTGTTTGTTTTTTGTTACCTCCGAATGCCTCTTAATCAAGAAGCATGAAAATAAAATCTTAATAATTAAGAGGTACCTCTTAATGAATTTTTTTGATAATTTTTTATATAAATATATTCAACAATATTATGTACTCATTTTTATTAAATTGAATATTTAAAATTATTAAATAAAATTTTAACTTTTAAAATGGTAAAATAGTGTCATTAAGTGACAACTTACTTTTTAGTTATCAAACAATTTTTTAGATTCATACCTCATAATCATTCAGATGATCTAATTTATTAAGACATAACAAATTTATCAAACACAACCTAAGATAACTCCTTTGTAGACAAATTAAAACCCTTGGATAAGATAGAGGGAATAGAAATCTTTTCAAGATGATTAACAGCATTCAAATTTAACTATTACATGAACAAACCTATGAAATACAAAGAAACCAAATCATTACCTCCTACAACTATACAAAACTAATGGCAGACACAACTCAACAAACTATTACCTTCTATAATAATTGAGAGCAATTCATTTACGTGAGAAAATAAACAACACAACTAAAACAAAAGCATCACTATCTATTGACGGAAAATGTAAAACCCAATAAATAATATACTACTAACATTGGATAAACTGAAAATCAATCAACAATCAAATAATACTACATTAAACAGATTAAACAATTACTTGTTCGAGAGACGTAAGGGTGTAATTCAACCGAGTCAAGTCGAATATTGAGTTATTCAAATTTAGTTCACAAAATTTATCGAGTATTTGATTATGGCTCGTGTAACTACCGAGCCGAACACGATCTTGAATCGAGCCCGAGCAGTTTGAACATTTCGAACGAATATGATTCGAGAAAATTATAATTTGAGAAAGTTTGAATTATTTATCGAATTTTAAATTTACTCATGTCGAGTTTAAATTAAATTTTTAATCGAGTGAGTACGAATCGAATCTCATTCATTTTATAGTCTTACGAAAGAGGTCTGCATGCGTTTGGTCCACATCACAATGAGTGACGTATGTTCAACAAATATAATGCTACTAATAAGAAAATGGGGGACACAAAGTCTTGCGAGTAGCATGCATGTTCATGATTTTCAGACTAATATAATTCATGATTTGAATACTATAATATAAATTTCATATATGATAAATAGGCAGCACTATTTTTACGTAAATTTTTAATATTTTTAAATGTTCTCTTCTCATATGAAGGTGTGTCTCATTTTTTTCTCATATGAGAGAGTACAATGTGAAAATATCAAAAATACATGTGAAACTATTGATTTTCATAATTAAAAGTCTTCTAATCTCTAATACTAATAATTACACCATATCAGCTATACTATTATTTTATTTTATTTTAAAAAAGTCAGTTAAATATTTTAACATGATATTAATATGGAAATTATTAAATCCACAATATTTTGTTATTTATAAAATAAAAGTGTCGCAGTAAATATATAGCAACCGTGAAAACCGTCGCTATAGAATCTATAACGATACTTTTGTTGTAAAAATAATATTTTATTATGTAAATTTAACAATTTCCTATTAATATAAGATATTGAGATTGTGACGCCTTAAAAATTAGGTATACATCACCCATCTTGGGTAGAGATACATGGTATGTAATTTAAATACAACTTACTAATATAACATGTCGTGGTACAATACTGACATAAAGCATGTGAGTTTAAATATAAATATTGTCTACTAGAGATTATACAAACTCAAAAGAGTCTCATTACAATTATTATCACATTATTTCACGAATAGTGAGGGACTACTAATGCTATCCTCGGACGGACCATTACTCCGTTCCCCACTCGTCCCATTTATATTCTTATTTCAAGAGAGAAGCGGTGAAAGAAAGGGTGAGCTCAACTAGCTCAAGAAGAAATATTATGACTAAGATAATGCGAATAAATTATCATTAGCCTACAATGATTGTTAAACCGATAAAATATAATGAACATCAAGTTTAACTACAATGGAACCAAAGAATCCATTAAAAGAGTCAAGTAGAAAATAAAATCTACTATCTTTTATGATTTAAAAGGTTTTCATCATCGTTATATAGTTGAGACTCAAAACTTTAATAAATATTCCACATCATCGAATCACCCTCGCACTACTGACTCAAGGATATTCTTTAGTATCACGACCACAATTATTCACGCACTCACGAGCCAAGAATATTTGTGTTGTATTCATTAATGGTCATGATCATGCTAACAATCGTCCATCAATGCACTACGGGCCATCGAGGATTTTTACCACATCATTTGTAACATTACGGCCATGATTACAATCAATAGTCTCCGGTCATAATCATACCAAGTCCATCTACGCATACTACTGAGCCACAGATGACTTTCAACATAATATAAACATGAGGATGATGACAATGATATAAGAATTCAATAAAACAAGTTCAAGAATTAATTTATCTAGGAACCAATAACATCCAAACTGTCAACATGATCATCGCTTTGAGAGTAAAATTCAAGAATATCGAGAAGAATATTTCCATGAAAGGATCTTTGGATGAAGCGCAAATATCAAGGATATTCCACTAATTTCATAGAGTATAGAAGTCAAAGTTTTAACCAATCGCGTATAATAAAGAATGGAATAACAAAAGAAATCACCATGCATGCGATAGATCGCATGTGTGAGTTATTCCAATGTAATAATAAATAACGGAACCAGTCCCGTAAAAACGCATGCATGAATATTCCAACAGTAATAATAAAGAATGGAACTGTGTCCCGTCGTGCGAAACGCATGCATGTGATGTTCCAAGAATAATAATAATAAAGATTTTAACCAGTCCGGTGTAAAACACACAGACAAGATGTTCCATAGAATAATAATAAAAAAGACGGAACGAAGTCGGTGTAAAACACATGCATGTGATGTTCCAATGTAATAATAGAAGAATGTCACCAAGTATAGGGTAAACCACGATACAAAAGTTATTCCAATGCAGAATAATAAGCAATGGAATAACAACAGCTTCTCTTCATTGAATAAGAAAGAATAACACCCTTACTTTTGGTAGGAGATTGAATCTGCAGTGGTGTAGTAACAAAATACTCTTCTTCTTTTCTCTTATTCTCTCTATACTTTCTCTCTATAGCTCTTGAATGAATTCGTGAAAAATAATGAAGCACTCAGGCCTCTATTTATAGAAGATTTCTAGCTTAAAGACCGCCATGTGAAAAGCAAGTGGCTCATTTAATTGGTGATGTGAAAAAAAGTGGTTTGACGCCTCAGTAATGTGAAACGACAAGTGGTTCGGCCTTTGTAATGTGAAAACGACAAGTGGTTCGGACTTCAGAATGTGAAACGACAAGTGGTTTGACGTCTGGTAAAGGTAATTACTATCGACGAAGGTAATTACTATTCACAAAGGTAATTACTATTGACGAAGGTAATTACTATTGACCAAGAGTGTAAGACTCCAAATTATTAATAAATGAAATTTATTTTCCTCTATTTATTATTTTGAAATAGTAAGGGTTGATTTGATTAATGTGGATAGTTATGGGTAAAATACGCAAATATTTGAATAAGCAAGTGGTTATAAAATATTCATTATTGTCTGGGAATATTCGTTTGGTCGTGGAATATTAAATCACGTATAGGGAATATTAAATACGACTGCCTAGCAAGATCTTTTGTGGGCCCCATAATAAAAGCGATGGGATGAAGAAAACGACAAATATAAGTTGTTTTTAAATAACTGGCGTAGTTATTATCAATTATCTTGTTGGAATACCGTTGGTTTAAAACACACTAATACGCCGTTGTTGAACAAGAAGCACACGGTATTGCACCAATTATTGATTCTTACGTAAGAAGGCATTACTCAATAATTGTTACGAATAATTACTATTCAAAGATTTTATTTTATTGATTTAATAATTCTTTGCGATTGATATTTTATATTATTGTTGTTTCAATAAATTGTCATTTACACAATTATTTTCCATTATCGGAGTAATAATTCATATTATCGAATAATATTATTGGATAACATTATTGGCAATGTCTAGAAAGTTCATCTCAAGGAGAGGTTTGGTCACCTAATTGCGGCGCGCCAAGAGGGAGAGATCCTTATCGAAAGCCCCTCTTTCACAGGAACTACACGGTTGTCAATATTGTGATTCTGTAATATTATTTGTGAATAATTAATTATTGATTTATATGATGAGAAAAATATTGATTTTATGTGGATATAGATGGAGAAAAATTTTAAAATGACAATTGTTGAAAATTAATATTTTATCTTTTTCTGATAAAATAATTCATTTAAATATATTATTTTAATAATATATTAACGGTGATATTTTTATAATGAATGTGGGATATATGAGTATATGAGGAGGAAGAGTATTTTTGTGGCATTAAATGTTTAACACCTATTTTGTGTGTTGGTGGACACAATTATTGACCGAAATTTAATTATAGCCTGTAAAATCGCCCGTTTATGGATTTCGGTCAATTTCTGTTTGGAATTTGGAAAAACTTTCTTCTGCAAAGTTGTAGAGAATTGAACTTCCTATAAAAATTCTCGAGATTCGAATTTTCTAACAAAAGGGCTATTTATTGTGAATTATTGAAGTTCTGAAGTTCCGAAATAATTGATTTTTGGAAGTTTAAAATATTTTTAATTACAAAAACGTTTTTTCCATTTTTGAAACTCATTTAACACGTGATAAGGAGGCTGAATTCAGATTGTTAGTGTGTGTATGAAGTTGTGGAAAAATTATAATATTAATTTATTAAATTTTCTACTTTTGGTGTTCTAAGATTTTCCTATAAATAGGTGCTTATGTTAGAATTAAAAATCACACGTAAATCAAGTTTTCTCTCTATATTATCGAGGCGTATTCTTGTGAGTATTTTGAGTATACTTTGAGTATTGCTATACGGTGCAAGTTCAAGTCATAGCCTTTATATCAAGGTGTTTCAACTAGAAATACATCTTTTCGTGGTAAGGGATATTTTTTTTTTCAGTAATGATATTATTTCTTCAATATCATTATCTTTGAAATATTGATCCAAGTTTTATCAAATTTGGAACATTTGGTGTCTGAGTTACTATTCACGATATCGACTTTATTCACGATATCTGACATTATTTACGAATCGACACTATTCATAGAAAAATGAAAATTTTCCTTTTCGTCTAAAATATCTATTCGGATACTAGCTTTGATTGTATCCATGTTTTGATCATTCTTGAATTTTACTCAACTGATTACTTATGAAGTATTTTTGAACTTGGATTGTTTAAAATCTTAATCCTTAATATTTGTTCTTTTGTTTTCTTGGATTCGTTTCCTTTAAAATATTTTTCATCATCCTCGGGTCCTAAATGATGATATTATTTGAATATCTTTGGCTCAGTAGTGCAAAGATGAATGATTTCTTGATGAATATCTTTGGTCCGTAAGTCAAAAGATGAGCAGGTGTTGAGATGAACATGACCGATCGATGAATATCTTTGGTTAGTAGTGCAAAGATGAGCAGTGTTTAGATGAACATGACTATTGGTGATGAATATCTTTGGCTGTAGTGCAAAGATGAATATTTGATTCAGATATATATTGATTGATGTTACAGGATAAAAGATAGAGCGATGAACTTTTAAATTATATATATAGAAGATAGTAGTTTCGTGATTCTCTACTTAACTCTTCTAATGAATTATTATTTCATTGCGAAGATTGATTTAAAACTAGTTGTCTATTGTATTCTATTAGATTTTCCTGTTGGAGACTAACGATAATTTGTTGTATATTATCTTAGTCATAATATCCTTTACTAGGCTAGTTGAGCTCACCCTTTTCCTTGTTGTTCCATTTTTTCTTCTCGTGAGGCGAGAATGTAGCTGTGTCTTAGTCGGGTATGGAATAAAGGTTCTAGAGAATTGTTTAGTAGTCCTCACCATTTTTGTAAAATAATGTATCAATAATTATGATGGGGATTTATTTGCGTGTAGATAGATATTGTCAGATAGCAATATCTCGTATTTAAACTCACAGTATATATATGTTGTCAGTATTTTTCACGACAAATGTATTAATAAAGTTGTAGTTATTTCGTACCATGTATTTGACGACTCAGAATGAGTTGGATGGAATGGACCTATTTTGGGGGCTTCACAAAGAGACTCTTAGATGATGACATATGGGCCCCCCTAAAATAATCAAACTTACTACAAACGTCTCATAACAAACTCTTTATATACATCAAGGATTGAATAAATATTATCACAAATCATTTTATTTTTAATCAACACATAATTAATCTTTCAACAATTATTAATCATTTATAACTTGTCATCTTAATTATTGATTTAATACTATAAATATATTATACGGATGATAATTGTGACAATAATTGAATCAATAATATAAGAGATATGATGCAACAATTATCGTAGTAATAATTGAGCATATTTGAGTGACTTTCACGTAAAGATCAATAATCAATATCGTGTACTACTATACAACTACGGCAGTACATCTTTGTTTTTTTACTCTTTGGGTAGTTCAACAGTTTTTAACCAGAACACCTCTGCCGTTATTTTTATAGAAAGATAATTTTGTCATTTTCTAACTACGACAATAATTACATTGTGGGGTCCACTAATGATTCGAGCCGTCGTACGAATATTCCCCAAACAAAAAGAATATTCCCGGACCAAACGTAATATTTTATAACAACTTGCTTACTTTTGCAAAATTTATAAATATTACCCACAACTATAACATTATATCAAATTTATTCCATAATATTCAAAAAATAATATTTATAGAAAATTCATCTTTATTTATAAAAGTTGGGGTCTTACAACCTCCCTTCTTATGAAATTTTCGCCCTCGAAATTAGGGTATGTACTGTATATGTCGAAGAGGTAAGGATACCTTGATTTCATTTCGATTCTAACTCCCAAGTCATTTCCTCAACATCGTGGTTTCTCCACAAAACTTTGACTTGAGGTATAACCTTGGAGCGTAGAATATGTTCCTTCTTATCCAAGATTTGAACAAGAACCTCTTCATACGCCAAATCTTCCGCTATTTTGTCCGGTTCTAACTCAATAATGTGGTTCGGGTCTTTCACATATTTACGTAACATGGATATGTGAAAAGCGTTATGAAACACGAGACATACTTCAAGCAGAATGGCGAGTCTATAGGCCACAGTTCCTACTCGATCGAGGATTAAAATGGATGGAGATGAATCGAGGATTGAGTTTTCCTCTCTTTCCAAATCTTGTAACTCCTTTCCATGGAGCAACTCTTAACAACACATGATCTCCTATATCGAATTCCACGTCATTTCGATGAAGATCAAGATAACTCTTTTATCGATTTTGTGAGGTTTTTATACGTTGTCGGATCGTTTGAATCTTTTAGTAGTCATACATACCAACTTCGGTCCCAACAACGTTGCTTCACCCACCTCATCCCAAAGATCTTTGGAGAACGACACTTTCTTCCATACAACGCTCGAATGGAGCCATGCCAATACTTGCTTGATAAGCTGTTGTTGTAGGAAAACTCCACCAATGGTAAGAACTTGTCCCAACTTCCTTGAAATCAAGGACACTGAGTCTTAATAGATCTTCAAGAGTTTGAATAGTCCTCTCCACCGTCCATCCGTCTCGAGGATGATATGCCGAGCTAAATCGTAAGTCCGTGCCCATAGCTTTTTGCAAACTAACCCAAAATCGTGAAGTGAATCTTGGGCCTCGATCGGAAACTATGGATACCTAAGATACCATACGCATCTTACAATCTCGTTTATGTACATACTGAGCAAGACGTTCAAGTGTATAAGTTTCTCGTGTCGGTAAGAAATGAGCGGACTTGGTCAATCTATCAACAATGACCCAAATCGCATCTATGCCTTGAGAAACCTTAGGAAGGCCAAGAACGAAATCCATGGTAATGTGCTCCCACTTCCATTCGGAATTTCAAGTGGTTTGCAATGGACCTTTTGGTACTTGATGCTCCGCTTTAACTCGTTGACAAGTTAGACACCTTGAGATAAACAAATAGCCTCTCTCTCTCTTCATATTGCTCCACCAAAATGTATGCGAATATCATGATACATTTTGGTACTCCTGAGATGGATTGCAAATGGTGTGTTTATGCCTCCATCATGATATTATACTTTAAATCGTGGTCGTTAGGAACACAAAGTCCGGAGTTGACTCAAGTATTCCTTCTTCATCGATTCTTGCTTAAGATAACACCTTCTTGCACTTTCTTCCTCATACGCATCGGCTCCGTGTCCGTAGCTAAGCGACTTTAACTATATCGATTAAAGTTGGTTCTACTCAGATACTCGCTATCATCACACGCGTCCACTCGAGTCTTTAACTCTCATCTCCATCCTTTGCAAGTCACACAAAATGGGCCTTTGTGTTGACAATATCGCACTCGTACTTGCATATGATCTTCTACTCAATAAATCGGCTACCACGTTCTTTTCCAGGATGGTATTGGATGGTATGATCATAATCTTTCAATCAGATTCAAGCCAACGTCGTTGTCGCATGTTGAGTTCTTTTTTGAGTGAAGAAATATTTGAGGCTTTTATGATCCGTAAAGATCTCCACTTTCTCCCCATACAAGTAATGCCTCCAAATTTTAAGTGAAGACAATTTGCTAACTCTAGATCATGAGTAGGATAATTCCTCTCATATTCTTTGAGTTGTCATGAGGCATAAAGCTATAACTTTTCCATGTTGCATGAGAACACATCCCAACCCTTTACCCGAAGCATCATGTGAGATGACAAATCCCTCCGAGCGGATGGTATTATCGTAACAAAAGTCTTTGAAATAAGTCTCCTCTTGAGTTCTTGAAAACTCTTCTCACATTCTTCGCTCCAACCGAACTTTGTATCTTCCAAAGTCATTTGAGTCAATGGAATAGCGATTCGAGAAAATCCTTCTATGAATCTCCGATAATAACCAAATTAAACCGAGAAAGCTACGTGATTTTGCCATCATCGATTTAGGTTGTTCCGACTTTGAATAGCTTCAATCTTTCTTTGGGTCAACGGATATTCCATGACTTGATACCATCGTGCCCAAGGAATGCTACTTCTTCAAGCCGTAACTCGCATTTCTTCAACTTGGCATAAAGCTTATATTCACGAAGCTTTTGGAGTGTCACCTCAAGTGTTGCTTCATGATCTTCACGGCTTTTGGAATAAATAAGGATGTCATCAATAAAAGGCGACCACAAAGTGATCCAAATATTCCTTGAATACTCGGTTCATCATATCCATGAAGGCAACAGGAGCATTAGTCAATCCAAAGGATACGACTAGAATTCATAATCGCGATACCGAGTTCGAAAAGTCTTTGGAATGTCGTGGTTCTAATCTTCAATTGGTGATATCCGGAACGAAGATCAATCTTTGAAAAGAATTTGGCTCCTTGTAATTGGTCAAATAGGTCATCAATACGTGGCAATGGATACCTATTTTTGATGGTGACATGATTCAACTCCGATAATCAATACAAAGTCGCATATTCCCATCTTTCTTCTTACGAATGTAACAGGGAGCACCCCAAGGAGAAGTCTTAGGACCGAATAAAGCCAATGTCTCAACAATTCCTGATTGGGTCTTTAACTCGAAGTTGATAGAGTCATTCGATATGGGCTTTGGAAATAGGTTTTGTACCGGGTTCAAGGTCGATACAAAATTCAATTTCACGCTCTGGGGTAGGCCAGAATGTAAGACCCCAACTTATTATTAATGAAATTTAATTTTTCTATTTATTATTTTGAAATAGTTAGGGTTGATTTGATTAATGTGGATAGTTAGGGGTAAAATACGCAAATATTTCAAAAAAAGCAAGTGGTTATAAAATATTCATTGTTGTGGGAATATTCGTTTGGTCGTGGAATATAAATCTTTGACCGGGGAATATTAAATTTACGACGACAAGCGACCATGTGTGGGCCCCATAACTTGAAGCGATTGGATGAAGAAATGACAAATATAAGTTGTTTAAAAATAACAACAGTAGTAGTTATTTCAAGTATTAATCTTGTTAAAATAATGCTCGGTGGTTAAAAACAAGAAGATACCGGTATTGCACCAATTATTGATTCTTACGTAAGAAGGCACTACTCAATAATGGTTACGATGAATTCTTATTTAGTATTTTATTGATTTAATAATTCTTTGCGTTGATATTTTTTATTGTTGTTGTTTGATAATTGTCATTACACATTATTTTCATTATCGAAGCAATAATTCATATTATCCGAATAATATTATTAGATAACATTATTGGCAATGTCTAGAAAGTTCATCTAAGGAGAGGTTTGGTCACCTAATCATGGCAGCCAAGAAGGAGAAATTCTTATTGGAAAGCCCCTCTTTCTTGGGAAGCATGCAGGTTGTCGATATTTTGATTCTGTAATATTATTTGTGAATAATTAATTATTGATTCATATGATGAGAAAAATATTGATTTTATGTGGATATAGATGGAGAAAATTTTAATGTGACAATTGTTGAAAATTGAAATTTTATCTTTTTCGATAAAATAATTCATTTAAATATATTATTATATTTTAATAATATAATAATGGTGATATTTTTACAACGAATGTGGGATATATGAGTATACGAGGAGGAAGAGTATTTTTGTTGCAATAAATGTTTAAAACATGTTAAACATGTCGATTGGACCCCATTTATCGGTGAAATTTGATTATAGCTTATAAAATCGTCCAGTTTGTGGATTTTTTGGCCAATTTTGTTTGGAATTTGGAAAAACTTTCTTACGCAAAGTTGTAGAGAATTGAATTAACTATAAAAAGTCGCGAGATTCGAATTTTCTGGCAAAAGGGATATTTATTATGAATTATTGAAGCTCCGAAGCTCCGAAATAATTGATTTTTGAAAGTTTAAAATATTTAAAATTAGAAAAACATTTTTTTGTTATTAGTCTTGTGTAGTGGGCTGGTTGGTGGCTGATGTTGGGCAAATTAAGTGTGCGTTGGAAAAATATATATTTATATATATTATTAATTTATTAAATTTTCTAACTTTTGGCGTTCTAAGCGATTTCTATAAATAAGGTGCTTAGGTTAGAATTGAAAATCACACGACGTAAATCAAGTTTTCTCTCTATATTATCGAGCGTATTCTTGTGAGTATTTTGAGTATACTTTGAGTATTGCTATACGGTGCAAGTTCAAGTCATAAATTTATATCGTGTTTCAACTAAATCTTGTCTTTGTGAGGTAAGATGTGGCGCCCCAAAATAGGTATACATCACCTATTCGAGTTGTCAATACATGGTACGTAAACAACTACAACTTTATTATTACAACAAGAAAGAAAAGCTGTGAGTTTGAATACAAATATTATCTTCTAGACAATATCTATACTCAATTAAATCCTCATCACATTTATTGATACATTATTTTACAAAATGGTGAGGACTACTACACAATCCTTTCTAAAACCTTCATCCCATACCCCAGGCTTCGTACTCGCTATATTCTCGCCTCCCGAGAAAAATGGAACAAAAAGGAAAAGGGTGAGCTCAACTAGCTCAAGTAAAAATATTATGACTAAGATAATATACAACAAATTATCGTTAGTCTTCAACGAGGAAAAATATAATAGAATCTGATAGACAACAAATTTTAAATCAATATTCGCAATGAAATAATAATTCATTAGAAGAGTTAAGTAGAGAATGCAAACTACTATCTTCTATGTATGAATTTAAAAGTTCATCGTCTATCTTTTATCCCCTGTAACATCAATCAATATACATCCTCGGAATCAAATATTCATCTTTGCACTTCTGAGCCAAAGATATTCAGTGATGGGTCAGTGTTCATTTAAACACTGTTCATCTTTGCACTACGTGCCAAAGATATTAATCGATCGGTCGTATATGTTCATCTCAACACTGCTCATCTTTGCACTACTAAAGCCAAAGATATTCTTCAGAAATCATTCATCTTTGCACTACAAAAGCCAAAGATATTCAATAATATCATCATTTAAGACCGAGGATGATGAAAATATTTTTAAAGAAACGAATCGGTGAAACAAAATGACAAGGATTAAGGATTAAGGATTCAGTACTTTGTTTTATCCATGTTCAAAAATACCTCAAAAATAATCATAGTGGTGTAAAATTCAAGAATGATCAAAACATGGATACAATCGAGAGTTAGTATCCAGAATAGATGTTTTGACGAAAAGAAGAAATTTCATTTTCTATTGAATAGTACCGTAGTATCGTGAATAGTGCAGTATCGTGAATAGTCTTGCAGATATCGTGAATAGTAACTCAGACACCAAAAGATAGAAATTCCACAAAAACATCTTCACGCTTCACATGAATAGTACTCGTGAATAAGTAACTCGTGAATAAGAACTCAATGAATAGTAACTCGTGAATAGTAACTCATGAATAGTAACCCATGAATAGTAACCCGACATGAAAAAGTTCCAAATTTGATAAAACTTCAGATCAACATTTCAAAGATAATGATATTGAAGAAATAATATCACGAAAAAAAAAATAATATCCCTTACCTCGAAGATAAAGTACTTTAGCTAGAATAACGGGTATAGTCTTTGAAGGAAACTTGCATGATCTAGCAATACTCAAAGTATACTCAAAATACTCACAAGAATACGCTCGATAATATAGAGAGAGAAAATTTGAGTTTACGGTGTGATTTTCAATTCTAACCCAAGACCCTATTTATAGGAAAACGCTTTAGAACACCAAAGCAGTAAAATTTAATAAAATAATAATATAATTAAACAAATTCAAGCCCACCTTAGACCAACTGAATTCAGCACATTTGTATCACATGTGGGATTACAAAAAACGTTTTTCTTAAATAAAACAATTAAAACTTCCAAAAATTAATTATTTGTAACTTCGAGCTTCAAAAATTCATAATTAATATCCCTTTCATCAGAAAATTGAATCTCAAGAGTTTTTATAGGAAATTCAATTCTCTACAACTTTGGAAGAAAGTTTTTCCAAATTCCAAACAAAAATCGAATGAAATCCACAAACGGGCAATTTTTTAAAGCTATAATCAAATTTGACCAATAAATGGGGTCCACCGACATGTTTAACATGTTTTAAACATTTATTGCAACAAAAATACTCTTCCTCCTCGTATACTCATATATCCCACATTCGTTGTAAAAAATATCACCAATTAATATATTATTAAAATAATATATTTAAATGAATTATTTTATCGGAAAAAGATAAAATATTAATTTTCAACAATTGTCATTTTAAAAATTTTCTCCATCTATATCCACATAAAATCAATATTTTCCTCATCATATAAATCAATAATTAATTATTCACAAATAATATTACAGAATCACAATATTGACAACTGGGCGGTTCAGAGAAGAGGGCTTTCCAATAAGAATTTCTTCTTCTTGGTGGCCTTGCAATTAGGTGACCAAACCTCTCCTTAGATGTAACTTTCTAGACATTGCCAATAATGTTATCTAATAATATTATTAGAGATAATATGAATTATTGCTTCGATAATGAAAAAATCGTGTAATGACAATTATTGAAACAACAAAGAATATAAAATATCAACGCAAAGCAATTATTAACTCAATAAAATATCGAAGCGGTAATTATCGTAACCATTATTGAGTAGTGCCTTCACGTAAGAATCAATAATTGGTGCAATACTGGTATCTTCTGCTCAACAACGCGTATTAGTGTGTTTTAACCCACCGGGTATTCCAACAAAGATAATTCAGTAATAACTACGCCTGTTATTTAAAAACAACTTATATTTGTCGTTTTCTTCATCCAATCGCTTTCCATTATGGGGCCCACACATGGTTGCTTGGCCGTCAATGCGAATATTCCCAGAGCAAAGCATTGAATATTCCACGACCAAACGAATATTCCCGACGATAATGAATATTTTATAACCACTTGCTTATTTTGAAATATTTGCGTATTTAACCCTTAACTATCCACATTAATCAAATCAACCCTTACTATTTCAAAATAATAAATAAAGGAAATTAGTTTTATTTAAAAATTTGGGTCTTACAACCTCCCTCCTTATGAAATTTCGTCCTCGAAATCGACGACGATACTGTGTTTTGAAAAGGTGAGGATACCTCGCTTTCATTTCCGTTTCCAATTCCTGTGTCATTTCTCTATAGCATGATTCCTCCACAAAACTTTAACTTGTGGTATGACCTTTCATACGTAGGACATGCTCCTTCCTATCCAAGATCTTGTGGTGTACCTCCTCACACGTTAAGTCTTCTACTATCTCGTCCGGTTCTAACTCAATAACGTGGTTCGGGTCTTTCACATATTTACTGAAGTACGGATATGTGAAACACATTATGAACACGAGACATACTTTGAGGTAACGCAAGTCTATAGGCTACATTTCCTACTCGGTCAAGAATTTGAAATGGACGATAAATAAATGGATTGAGCTTTCCTCTCTTCCAAATCTTGTAACTCCCTTCCATGGAGCAACTTCATGCAACAATACATGATCCCCTTACATTAAATTCCACGTCCTTTCGATGAAGATCCGCATAACTCTTTTTGTCGATCTTGTCTTGGTTTGTATACGTTGTCGAATCATTTGGATCTTTTGGTGAGTCATACGTCTTAACTCGGGTCCCAACAATGTTGCTTCACCCACCTCATCCCAACATATTGGAGAAGCGACACTTTCGTCCATATAATGCTTCAAATGTAGCCACACCTATACTTGCTTCGATAATTGTTGTTGTAGGAGAATTCCACCAATGGTAAATACTTATCCCAAGCGCCTTTAAAGTTCAGGACATGAGTCTTAATAAATCTTCAAGAGTTTGAATAGTCCTCTCTCGATTGTCCGTCTGTTTGGGGATGGTATGCCTTAACTAAATCGCAAATCCGTGCCCATAGCTTTTTGCAAGCTAACCCAAAATCTTGAAGTGAATCTTGGGTCACGATCCAAACTATGGATCTGGGCATGCCATGCAACCTCACAATCTCATTCACGCACATACTAGCAAGACGTTCAAGGAATAAGTCTCCGTGACGGCAAGAAATGAGCGGACTTGGTTAATCTATCAACAATAACCCAAATAGCATTGATGCCTTGAGAAACCGTAGGAAGACCCGTGAATTGAAATCCATAGTAATGTGTTCCCATTTCCATTAGGAATCTCAAGTGGTTGCAACGGACCCTTAGGTACAAGATGCTCCGCCTTTACACGTTAGCAAGTTAAACACATTGAGATAAACTTTGCAATCTCTCTCTTCATATTGTTCCACCAAAATGTATATCGAAGATCACGATACATTTTAGTACTTCCGAGATGGATTGCAAATGGTGTATTGTGTGCCTCCATCATAATCTTGTACTTCAAATCGAGTCGTTAGGAACACAAAGTCTCAGAGTGGACTCAAGTATTCCTTCTTCATCAATTCTCGCTTAGGAATAGCTCCTTCTTGTACTTTCTTCTTCATACGATTTTTTCCGATTCGGTGGTTTGAGTAACCTTAACTTTTTCTATTAAAGTTGGCTCTGTCGTATACTTGACATCATCGCACTTTCGTCCTCAAGATATGATCTTTCTACTCAACGCGTCACCTACCACGTTCGCTTTTTCAGGATGGTATTGAATAGTGTGGTCGTAGTCTTTCAATAGCTCGAGCCAACGTCATTTGCCCGCATGTTGAGTTCTTTGAGTGAAGAAATATTTAAGGCTTTTATGGTTTGAATATATCTCCACTTTCTCCCATATATAGATAGTGCCTCCATATCTTTAAGTAAAACGATCGATGCCAACTCTAGATCATGAGTAGGATAATTCCTCTCATACTCTTTAAGTTGTCGCGAGGCATAGGCTATGACTTTCCCACGTTGCATGGGAACACATCCTAACCCTTTGCACGAAGCATCGTCAGAGATAACAAATCCATCCGAACCAGATGGTATTGTTAGAAACAGTCTTGAAATAAGTCTCCTCTTAAGCTCTTGGAAACTTTTCTCGCATTCTTCGCTCCAAATGAATCTTGTATCCTTCCGAAGTTAAATTTGAGTTAATGGAGTAGCGATTCGAGAAAACCCTTCCACGAATCTCCGATAATAACCAATTAAGCCCAAAAGCTACGTGACTTGATCCACCACCGACGGTTGCTCCTAACTTTGTATTGCTTCAATCTTTCACGGATCAACAGATACTCCATGTTTCGACACGCGTGCCCAAGGAATGCTACTTTCAAGCCGAACTCGCATTTCTTTAATTTGGCATATAGTTGGTTTTCACGTAACCTTTGGAGTACCAGCTTCAAATGGTGCTCATGATCTTCACGGCTTTTGGAATATATGAGGATGTCATCAATAAAGACAACAACGAATTGATCCAAATATTCCTTGAATACTCGGTTCATCATATCCATGAAAGCCGCAGGAGCATTAGTTAGTCCGAAAGACATGACTAAGAATTCATAATGCCCATACCGAGTTCTGAAGGCAGTCTTTGGAATATCCTCGATTCTAATCTTCACCGATGATATCCGAAGCTAAGATCGATTTTTGAAAAGAATTGTACTTCTCAGAATCGGTCAAACAAGTCATCAATACGAGGTAGAGGATACCTATTCTTGATGGTGACATAGTTCAATTCCGATAGTCAATACAAAGTCACATACTCCCGTCTTTCTTCTTTACAAATAAAAATGAAGCACCCCAAGGAGATGTACTTGGGGACGAATGAAACCAATGTCCAACAATTCTCGTAGTTGGACCTTTAACTCCTCAAGTTCAATAGGAGCCATTCGATATGGGGTTTTAGAAATGGGCTTTGTACCGGGTTCAAGATCAATAAAGAATTCAACTTCACGTTACGGGGTAGATCGGAAGTTCTTCGAAATACGTCGGGAAAGTCAATAACAACAGAATATTATTCAAATTTGACGTGTCTTTATTCAAATCCATAACATGGGCTAAGAAAGCTTGACATCCGTTTTTCAATAAACGAATAGCTTTATGATTAGATATGATGTTGATTGATTTTAATGGTTTAGTTGCTTGAATTCGCATCTGATGGGTTGGTTAGGAATATGAAAACTAACAACCTTACGAAAACAATCAATTTTGGCATGATGAGTAGTTAACCAATCAATCCCTAAAATCACATCAAAAGCAAGTATCTTTAAAGAGATAAAGGTCAAGGTAAGGTGATGGTGCCAACTTGAATCAAACAAGATTTATAAATGTGGATGTGATGAAAGTTTCTCCTAACGGAGTTTCCACGAGATAGGTCAAAGTCTAATTTCTCCGAGTCAAGTTTAAACGTTGAGCACATGCAGGAGAGATAAATGAATGGGTAAGACCGGTATCAAGTAAGGTATAAACTTCGCAAGAATTTATAAATAGCTTACCCGTGATCACCTCGTTTGGGTTTCTCGCATTATGACCAAATCCACAACAAATGCTCTTCCGGAATCGTTGACTTTGACTTTTACGGGACGATCTTTTGAGTCACCGTCCCGTTGAACTAGGTTTCGCCATCTTTGCACAATCTCGAGCGATATGTCCTTCCTTTCCACAATTATAGCATACCTTGAGCTGTGTGGGCGGTTTGGTCGATATGTCCTCTTTTCCGCATTTGTAGATATATGGTGGTGGTCGTTCTCCTCCCTTAGAACCGATTCTCGAAAGACCATCATCTTCACATGGTCGTTGTTAAATCTCCTCTTTTTAAAATCTCCTCCCGACTCGCTTCTTCTATTTTCATGGCCATGATTACCACCCGAGTGGTTACCATTTCTCTCCGTCTGCATTTCTTTCTCCGTAGGTTATCATTATTACATTGATCGCTATCTCAGTACGATCTGGTTGTGGTCCCTCGGTGACCGTACTCGTTATCTCATTTCTAATAATTGAGCCCTGCTTATAACATCATCCGAATAAAGAGAAAATTTATGAGAAATGAGATATCGACGTATCTTGGGTTTCAAACCTCTAAGAAACATCCGCGTCATCGTTCCTCATTCTCCACCAAATGAGGTGCAAACTGGATAACTCTGCAAACTTTGCCTCATAATCGAGACACCGTCGTGTTGTTTTGTTCCAATCGATGAACTCCACTTCCTTCGTATAGCGACGAACACTTTCGTGAAAGTATTTGTCATTAAATAGCTTCAAACGTCTCCCAAGACATCGCCGAGTCTTAATTTGGATGGAGTGCGCTTCTGAGACTCCCACCGATGAGTACGCCGCCACGGAACATAAAGGTGGCGAATGGAACCTTCTTTTCTCCGTGCATCCCAAGACATCGAATATCTTGGTAATTTGTTTGACCCATGTTTCCGCCATGATCGGATCCGCTTTCCCTTAAATTTCGTGGTCCCAACTCTTTGAAGCCGCTTGGTTTGTGACAACCCGTGAATTGCTATCATTTCCTCTCAGTATTTTGAACACGAAGTTTCCTCAAATTCGATTTTGCATGAAGCGCAAAAACTTCTAAACATCCCTCGTTCATCATCGCTTCAATGGTGTTGTTCATGGGATGAACATTGCCGACTGTCAGACGCTTCTCCTCGTTGGTGAGTACAGCATCTCCACGGTCTCATTTCCATTGTTAATATTCTCATCGACATTCTCAAATCATCGTCATAAAACAAGGGTTAATTAAGGAAATCAATATATCACATAATATCCCTATATCTTGACCAACTAACAAATAAGCTTAGGTAGGACACACTAGCGAAGGATTTACTCGTCTCTCCCTCCTAGTTCTATTCCGATCTCCATGGAGATCATATCCTAAACTCGATACCAAACTGTGGCGCCCCCAAAATAGGTATACATCACCTATTACGAGTTGTCAATACATGGTACGTAAACAACTACAACTTTATTATTACAACAAGAAAACTGTGAGTTTGAATACAAATATTATCTTCAGACAATATCTATACTCAAATAAATCCTCATCACATTTATTGATACATTATTTTACAAAAAATGGTGAGGACTACTAAACAATCCTTTCTAAAACCTTCATTCCATACCCCAGACTCGCACTGCATTATATTCTCGCCTCCCGAGAAAAATGGAACAAAAAGGAAAAGGGTGAGCTCAACTAGCTCAAGAAGAATATTATAACTAAGATAATATACAACAAATTATCGTTAGTCTTCAACAGGGGAAAATATAATAGAATACAATAGACAACAAATTTTAAATCAATATTAGCAGTGGAAATAATAATTCATTAGAAGAGTTAAGTAGAGAATGCAAACTACTATCTTCTATGTATGAATTTAAAAGTTCATCGCTCATCTTTTATCCTTGTAACATCAATCAATATACATCCGGAATCAAATATTCATCTTTGCACTACAGCCAAAGATATTCATCGATTGGTCAGGTTCATTTAAACACTGTTCATCTTTACTACTACGGCCAAAGATATTCTTCAGAAATCATTCATCTTTGCACTACTGAGCCAAAGATATTCTTAAGAAATCATTCATCTTTGCACTACTGTGCCAAAGATATTCCATAATATCATCATTTAAGACCGAGGATGATGAAAATATTTTTTTAAAGAAACGAATCCAAAGTGAAACAAAATGACAAGGATTAAGGATTAAGGATTCAGTACTTGGTTTTATCCACGCCCAAAAAATACCTCAAAAAATAATCATAGTGGTGTAAAATTCAAGAATGATCAAAACATGGATACAATCGAGTTAGTATCCGAATAGATGTTTTAGACGAAAAGAAGAAATTTTATTTTTAATTGAATAAGACCGTATATCGTGAATAGTGTCAGATATCGTGAATAAGGCCAGATATCGTGAATAGTAACTCAGACACCAAAAGATAGAAATTCCACAAAAACATCTTCACGCTTCATGAATAGTACTCGTGAATAATAACTCATGAATAGTAACTCATGAATAGTAACTCGTGAATAGTAACTCATGAATAGTAACCCATGAATAAGTAACTCCCGACATGAAAAAGTTTCAAATTTGATAAAAACTTCAGATCAACATTTCAGTATAATGATATTGAAGAAATAATATCATTACGAAAAAAAATAATATCCCTTATGTAAGACCCCGAAATTTTTTTAAATAAAAAGGAATTTCCTTTATTTATTATTTTGAAATAGTAAGGGTTGATTTGATTAATGTGGATAGTTAAGGGTTAAATACATAAATATTTCAAAATAAGTAAGTGGTTATAAAATATTCATTGTTGTTGGGAATATTCGTTTGGTCGTGGAATATTTCGTGCGTCGGGAATATTAAATGCGACGGCGCAAGAAAGCGACCATGTGGCCCCATAACTGAAAGTGATTGGATGAGGAAAGCGACAAAGTTTGGGTGGTTATAAATAACGGCGTAGTTATTCACAGATTATCATTGTTGGAATACCCGGTGGTTAAAATACGATGAATCTGGCGTGGACAAGAAGATATTGCGGTATTGCATCAATTATTGATCCTCACGTAAGAAGGCACTACTCAATAATTGTTACTGATAATTCTTGCTCACGAAGATTTTATTTTATTGATTCAATAATTGTTGCGTTGGTATTTTATATTATTCTTTGCTTCAATAATTGTCAACTGACAAAGTATTTCCCATTATCGAAGCAATAATTCATATTATCCGAATAATATTATTAGATAACATTATTGGCAATGTCTAGAAAGTTACATCTAAGGAGAGGTTTGGTCACCTAATTGCTTGCCCCGATGAGAGAGATCCTTATTGAAAGCCCTCTTTCCCGAGGAGAAAATACTGGTTCATTATAAATGTGATTCTCGTAATATTATTTGTGAATAATTAATTATTGATTCATATGATAAGGAAATATTTATTTTATATGAATATAAATGATGGATTTATTTATGTGGTTATTAATGAAGGAATTAATCTTTGAGATGTTTTATTTGTATTTTATCGGATTGGAGGTATTAAAAGATCAAATGATTGTTATTACTGACTTTATTGTGTGAGTTATAATATTTAATCCGACCGTTGGATCGTTGTAATTTTTGGATATGTTATACATATATAAGTTGAGTATATGTCCACAAATTTTGAACCGATTAAAAATGAGCGTATAATTTATTATGAATTTTAAGAGGTGTTGATTCGTAAATTAGGTTATAAATGATTTTGGTGGAAAATTCTAGAATTGGTGGGCCCCACTTTTGGTTGGTGAGAAATGTGCTCAATTGAATTTTCAAATGTGGTGGGTGGGAATAGTAGCGAGTAAAGCCATCTGAGTTGCAGTTAAGTCTGCTTGACGTCTTAACATTTTCCTATAAATAGAAGGCTAAGTTAGAATTGAAAATCACACCGTAAACAAAAGTTTTTCTCTTTCTCTCTATATTATTGAGCATATTTTGTGAGTATTTAGATACTTTGAGAGTTCTTTATTGCTCAAAGATAAGTTTCATTCAAAGATCACTTGAGACCTTTCCTTCCAAATCTTGATTCTTCGAGGTAAGGGATATTATTTTTTTTCGTAATGATATTATTTCTTCAATATCATTATCTTTGAAATATTGATCTGAAGTTTTTATCAAATTTGGAACTTTTCATGTCGGGGTTACTATTCATGAGTTACTATTCACACGAGTTACTATTCATGAGTTACTATTCACGTAATTACTATTCACAAGTACTATTCATGAAGGCGTGAAAATGTTTTTGTAAAATTTCTATCTTTTTGGTGTGAGAGTTCTTATTCACGATATCTGAAGACTATTCACGATATCTGACTATTCAATAGAAAAATAAAATTTCTTCTTTTCGTCTAAAATATCTATTCGGATACTAGCTTTGATTGTATCCATGTTTTGATCATTCTTGAATTTTACACCACTATGATTATTTTTGAGGTATTTTTGGGCGTGGATAAAACCAAGTATGAATCCTTAATCCTTAATCCTTGTCATTTTGTTTCTTTGGATTCGTTCTTTAAAAATATTTTTCATCATCCTCGATCTTAAATGATGATATTATTGAATATCTTTGGCCCGTAGTGCAAAAGATGAATGATTTTCAAGAATATCTTTGGCTTCGTAGTGCAAAGATGAATAGGTGTTGAGATGAACATGACCGATTGATGAATATCTTTGGCCTTTAGTGCAAAGATGAGCAGTGTTGAGATGAATATGACCGATTGATGAATATCTTTGGCCCGTAGTGCAAAGATGAATATTTGATTTGAGATGAATATTGATTGATGTTACGAGGATAAAATATTGATGATGGGTATTAAATTCATAGATTATAGTAGATTTCATTCTCTACGTAACTCTTCTATGAATTATTATTTTCGCTATGAATATTGATCTGAAACTTGTTATCTATTGTATTCTATCGATTTTTCCTGTTTGAGACTAACGATAATTTGTTGTATATTATCTTAGTCATAGTAGTATTCTTCTTTGGGCTAGTTGAGCTCACCCTTTTCCTTGTTGTTCCATTTTTCTTCTCGGGAGGCGAGAATGTAGCGAAAGTCTTAGTAGGGGTATGGAATGAAGGTTCTAGAGAGAGTTGTTTAGTAGTCCTCACCATTTTTGTAAAATAATGTATCAATAAATGTGATGGGGATTTATTTGAGTATAGATATTATCTAAAAGATAATATTTGTATTTAAACTCAGCTTTTCTTGTTGTAATAATAAAGTTGTAGTTGTTTCGCACTATATATTTGGCGACTTTCGAATGAGTGTGGTGTATACCTATTTTGGGGGCGCCACACCTTACCTCGAAAGATCAAGATTTTCTATTTAGAATCACAAAGTATAGTCTTTGAAGGAACTTGCATGCCTCTAGCAATACTCAAAGTATACTCAAAATACTCACAAGAATACGCTCGATAATATAGAGAGAAAATTTCAGTTTACGGTGTGATTTTCAATTCTAACCCAAAGACCCTATTTATAGGAAAACGCTTAACACCAAAGCGTAAAATTTAATAAAATAATAATATAATTAAACAAATTCAAGCCCACCTTAGACCAACTGAATTCAGCACATTTGTATCACATGTGGGATTACAAAAAACGTTTTCTTAAATAAAACAATTAAAACTTCCAAAATTAATTATTTCGAACTTGAGCTTCAAAATTCATAATTAATAGCCCTTTCATCAGAAAATTCAAATCTCATGAGTTTTTATAGGAAATTCAATTCTCTACAACTTTGCAGAAGAAAGTTTTTCCAAATTCCAAACAAAAATCGACCGAAATCTACAAACGGGCGATTTTAAATTATAATCAAATTTCAACCAATAAATGGGGTCCACAGACATGTTTAACATGTTTTAAACATTTATTGCAACAAAAATACTCTTCCTCCTCAGATACTCATATATCCCACATTCGTTGTAAAAATATCACCGTTAATATATTATTAAAATAATATATTTAAATGAATTATTTTATCGAGAAAAAGATAAAATATTAATTTTCAACAATTGTCATTTAAAAATTTTCTCCATCTATATCCACATAAAATCAATATTTTCCTCATCATATAAATCAATAATTAATTATTCACAAATAATATTACAGAATCACAATATTGACAACCAGCAGGTCCTCAGGAAAGAGGGCTTTCAATAAGAATTTCTTCTTCTGGGCGCCGCAATTAGGTGACCAAACCTCTCCTTAGATGTAACTTTCTAGACATTGCCAATAATGTTATCTAATAATATTATTCAGATAATATGAATTATTGCTTCGATAATGAAAAAATTGTGTAATGACAATTATTGAAAAACAAAGAATATAAAATATCAACGCAAAGAATTATTAACTCAATAAAATATCGAGCGGTAATTATCGTAACCATTATTGAGTAGTGCCTTCACGTAAGAATCAATAATTGGTGCAATACTGGTGTCATCTTGTTCAACAACAGCGTATTAGTGTGTTTTTAACCACGGGTATTCCAACAAGATAATCTGTAATAACTACGCCAAGTTATTTAAAAACAACTTATATTTGTCGTTTTCTTCATCCAATCGCTTTCCATTATGGGGCCCACACATGGTTGCTGCTGGTCGCATACGAATATTCCCGACGATCACGAATATTCCACGACCAAACGAATATTCCCGACGATAATGAATATTTTATAACCACTTGCTTATTTTGAAATATTTGCGTATTTAACCCTTAACTATCCACATTAATCAAATCAACCCTTACTATTTCAAAATAATAAATAAAGGAAATTCCTTTTTATTTAAAAATTTTGGTCTTCTAATTCACGGGTTGTCATACCAAGCGATTCAAAGAGTGGGACCACCGAATTTAAGGAAAGCAGATCCGATCACGGAAACATGGGTCAAGCAAATTACCAAGATATTCGATGTCTTGGGATGCACGGAGAATGAGAAGGTTCCATTCGCCACCTTTATGTTCGTATGGCGAGGCGCAGACTATTGGTGGGAGTCTGCATGCGTACCCATCCAACCGCACTCAAAGCATGTCTTGGGAGACATTTCAGAATTATTTAATGACAAATACTTTCACGAAAGTGTTCGGGCTATATGAAGGAAGTGGAGTTCATCGATTAAAACAAAACAACATGATTTGTGTCAAAGACGAGGCAAAGTTTGCAGAGTTATCCGTGTTTGCACCTCATTTGGTGGAGAATGAGGAACGATGACGCAGATGTTTCGAGAGGTTTGAAACCCCAGATACGACAATATCTCATTTTTCATAAATTTTCTCTCTATTCGGATGTTGTTAATGAGGCTCAATTGTTAGAAGCGAGATAACGAGTATATTCAACCGAGGGACCATAACCGTGGATCGTACTGAGATAGCGATCAATAGAATAATGATAACCAAACAAGAAAGAAACAGACGGACAAAAATGGTAACCACTCGGTGGTAATCATGGCCATGAAAATAGAAGAAGCGAGTCGAGGAGGAGATTTTAAAAGAGGAGATTTAACAACGACCTATGTGAAGACAGCGGTCTTAAGAACAACCGGTTCTAAGGGAGGAGAAGCGACCACCAATTATATGTTACAAATGCGAAAAAGAGGACATATCACCAAACCGCCTGAAACAGTTCAAGGTACGCTATAATTGTGGAAAGGAAGGACATATCGCTCGAGATTATGCAGAACGAAACCTAGTTCAATGGGGGGACGGTGACTCAAAAGACTCGTCCCGTAAAAGTCAAAGTCAACGATTCCGGAAGAAGGCGTTTATTGTGGATCGGTCAAAATGCGAGGAACCCAAACGAGGTGATCACGGGTAAGCTATTTATAAATTCTTGCGAAGTTTATACCTTACTTGATACCTAAGTCTTTACCCATTCATTTATCTCTCTCCGCATGTGCTCAACGTTTAAACTTGACTCAGGAGAAATTAGACTTTGACCTATCTGTGGAAACTCCGCTAGAGAAACTTTCATCACATCCATCGCTTATAAATCATGTTTGATTCAAGTTGGCACCATCACTTTACCCGTTGACCTTATCTCTTTAAAAATACTTGCTTTTGATGTGATTTTAGGGATTGATTGGTTAACTACTCATCATGCAAAAATTGATTGTTTTCGTAAGGTTGTTAGTTTTCATATTCCTAACCAACCCGTTATATTTAATTCAAGCAACTAAACCATTAAAATCAATCATCGTCATATCTAATCATAAAGCTATTCGTTTATTGAAAAAGCGGATGTCAAGCTTTCTTAGCCCATGTTATGGATTTGAATAAAGACACGCCAAATTTGAATAATATTCTGTTGTTATTGACTTTCCGACGATTTCACGAAGAACTTCCTGGCCTACCCCGTAACGTGAAGTTGAATTCTTTATTGATCTTGAAACCCGGTACAAAGCCCATTTCTAAAACCCCATATCGAATGGCTCCTATTGAACTTCGTGAGTTAAAGATCCAACTACTGGAATTGTTGGACATCGGTTTCATTCGTCCCAAGTACATCTCCTTGGGGTGCTTCGTTTTATTCGTAAAGAAGAAAGAGCGGAGTATGCGACTTTGTACGACTATCGGAATTGAACCATGTCACCATCAAGAATAGGTATCCTCTACCTCATATTGATGACTTGTTTAACCGATTCTGAGGGCACAATTCTTTTCAAAATCGATCTTCGTTCGGATATCATCGGTTGAAGATTAGAACTAAGGATATTCCAAAGAGCGCCTTGAACTCGTAACCCTCAGATGGGCATTATGAATTCTTAGTCATGTCTCTTTCGGACCGACTAATGCTCTATGGCTTTCATGGATATGATGAACCGAGTATTTAAGGAATATTTGGATCGATTCGTTGTTATTTTTATTGATGACATCCTCATATATTCCAAAAGTCGTGAAGATCATGAGCACCATTTTGAATTCGGTACTCCAAAGGCTTCGTGAAAACAAACTATATGCCAAATTGAAGAAATGCGAAGTTCGGCTCGAGGAAGTAGCATTTCTTGGGCGCGTCAGTGTCAAAACATGGAGTATCTGTGGACCCGACGAAGATTGAAGCAATCTGAAGTTGGGAGCAAATCAAGTCAGTGGATCAAGTATGTGAAGCTACGGGTCTAAATTTGGTTATTATCGGAGATTCGTGGAAGGGTTTTCTCGAATCGCTACTCCATTAACTCAGCTAACTCGGAAGGATACACAATTCGTTTGGAGCGAAGAATGCAAGAAGAGTTTCAAGAGCTTAAGAGGAGACTTATTTCTAATTTTGATCTAACAATACCATCCGGTTCGGATGGATTTGTTATCTCTGGCGATGCTTGAGTGCAAAGGGTTAGGATGTGTTCTCATGCAACATGGGAAAGTCATAGCCTATGCCTCACGACAACTTAAAGAGTATTAGAGGAATTATCCTACTCATGATCTAGAGAGTTGGCGTGATCGTTTTCGCACTAAAGATATGGAGGCACTATCTATATGGGGAGAAAGTGGAGATATATTCGGACCATAAAAGCCTTAAATATTTCTTCACTCAAAAAGAACTCAACACGCGGCAAATGACGTTGGCTCGAGCTATTGAAAGACTACGACCACACTATTCAATACCATCCCGGAAAAGAAGCGTGGTTCTTGTGCGTTGAAAGTAGAAGATCATATATGGGAATGAGTGTGATGATGTCAAGTATACGACAGAGCCAACTTTAATAGAAAAAGTTAAGGTTGCTTCAAGCCACCAATCTTGAGCTGATGCGATATGAAGAAGAAAGTACAAGAAGGAGCTATTCTGGAAGCGAGAATTGATGAAGAAGGAATACTTGAGTCCACTCTAGACTTTGTGTTCCTAAAGACTCGATTTGAAGTACAAGATTATGATGGAGGCACACAATACACCATTTGCAATCCATCCTGGAAGTACTAAAATGTATCGTGATCTTGACATACATTTTGGTGGAACAATATGAGAGAGATTGCAAAGTTTATCTCGATGTGTTTAACTTACTTAACGTGTAAAGGCGGAGCATCTAGTACCTAAGGGTCCGTTGCAACCACTTGAGATTCGAAATGGAAGTGGGAACACATTACCATGGATTTCATTACGGGTCTTCCTACGATTTCTCAAGGCATCAATGCTATTTGGGTTATTGTTGATAGATTAACCAAGTCTCCGCTTCATTTCTTGCCGACACGGAGACTTATTCCTTGAACGTCTTGCTTTAAGTATATGACGTGAATGAGATTGTGAGGTTGTATGACATGCCAAGTATCCATAGTTTTGGATCGTGACCCAAGATTCACTTCAAGATTTTGGGTTAGCTTGCAAAAAGCTATAGGCACGGATTTGCGATTTAGTTTAAGATACCATCCCCAAACAGACCGAGACAATCGAGTGGACTATTCAAAATCTTGAAGATCTATTAAGACTCGTGTCCTAGACTTCAAGGCGGTTAGGATAAGTATTTACCATTGGTGGAATTCTCCTACAACAACAATGAGTTATCGTGCAAGTATAGGTGTGGCTCCATTGAAGCATTATATGGGACGAAAAATGTCGTTCTCCAATATGTTGGGATGAGGTGGGTGAAGCAACATTGTTGGGACCCGAAGTTAGTACGTATGACTCACCGAAAAGATCCAAATGATTCGACAACGTATACAAATGGCACAAGATCGACAAAAGAGTTATGCGGATCTTCATCGAAAGGACGTGGAATTTAATATGGGGATCATGTATTGTCATGAGTTGCTCCATGGAAGGAGTTACAAGATTTGGGAAGAGAGGAAAACTCAATCCAAGATTTATTGGTCCATTTCAAATTCTTGACCGAGTAGGAAATGTAGCCTATAGACTCGCGTTACCTCCGAGTATGTCTCGTGTTCATAATGTGTTTCATATATCTCGTACTTCAGTAAATATGTGAAAGACCCGAACCACGTTATAGAGTTAGAAACCGGATGAGATAGCCAAGACTTAACGATGAGGAGGAATACACTGTCAAGATCTTGGATAGGAAGGAGCATGTCCCACGCCAAGCAAAGGTCATACCACCAGTTAAAGTTCGATTGGAGGAATCATGCTATAGAGGAAATGACACGGGAATTGGAAAGCGGAAATGAAAGCGAGGTATCCTCACCTTTTGAAACACTGTGCACGTACGTCAATTTTGAGGACTAAATTTCATAAGGAGGGAGGTCAGAAGACCCCAACTTATTATTAATGAAATTTAATTTTCTCTATTTATTATTTTGAAATAGTAAGGGTTGATTTGATTAATGTGGATAGTTAGGGGTAAAATACGCAAATATTTCAAAATAAGCAAGTGGTTATAAAATATTCATTGTTGTCGGGGAATATTCGTTTAGTCGTGGAATATTCGTACTGTCGGGGAATATTCGTACGACGGCGCAGCCATGTGTGGGCCCCATAATGGAAAGCGATTGGATGAAGAAAACGACAAATATAAGTTGTTTAAAAATAATGGTAGTAGTTATTACAGATTATCTTTGTTAAAATACCGGTGGTTAAAACACAAAGAAGATACAGTATTGCACCAATTATTGATTCTTACATAAGAAGGCACTACTCAATAATGGTTACTGATAATTCTTCAGTTTTAGTATTTTATTGATTTAATAATTCTTTGCATTGATATTTTATATTGTTGTTGTTTCAATAATTGTCATTACACACGATTATTTTTCATTATCGAAGCAATAATTCATATTATCTCGAATAATATTATTAGATAACATTATTGGCAATGTCTAGAAAGTTACATCTAAGAGAGGTTTGGTCACCTAATTGCTTGCGCCCGATAAGGAGAAATTCTTATTGGAAAGCCCCTCTTTCGGGAGGCTATGCAGTTGTCAATATTGTGATTCTGTAATATTATTTGTGAATAATTAATTATTGATTCATATGATGAGAAAAATATTGATTTTATGTGGATATAGATGGAGAAAATTTTTAATGTGACAATTGTTGAAAATTGAAATTTTATCTTTTTACGATAAAATAATTCGTTTAAATATATTATTATATTTTAATAATATAATAATGGTGATATTTTTACAACGAATGTGGGATATATGAGTATCTGAGGAGGAAGAGTATTTTTGTTGCAATAAATGTTTAAAACATGTTAAACATGTCGGTGGACCCCATTTATTGGTGAAATTTGATTATAATTTTATAAAATCGCTTGGCTTGTGGATTTTGGTCAAATTTTGTTTAGAATTTGGAAAAACTTTCTTCGTAAAGTTGTAGAGAATTGAATTTCCTATAAAAAGCGCGAGATTGAATTTTTCGGCAAAAGGGCTATTTATTATGAATTGTTGAAGTTCAAGCTTCAAATAATTGATTTTGGAAGTTTAAAATATTTAAAATAAGAAAAAACGCGTTTTTTGTTGTTAGTCTTGTGTAGGTTTGGTTGGTGGGTGATGTTGGGCAAATTAAGTGTGCGTTGGAAAAAATATATATATATATATATATATTATTAATTTATTAAATTTTCTGTTTTGGTGTTCTAAGCAATTTCCTATAAATAGGTGCTTAGGTTAGAATTGAAAATCACACGTAAATCAAGTTTTTCTCTCTATATTATCGGCGTATTCTTGTGAGTATTTTGAGTATACTTTGAGTATTATTGCTATACGGTGCAAGTTCAAGTCATAGCCTTTATATCGGTGTTTATTTAGAAAAGATTGTCTTTTTTGTGAGGTAAGGGATATTAATTTTTTTCGTAATGATATTATTTCTTCAATATCATTATGTTGAAATATTGATTTGAAGTTTTTTATCAAATTTGGAACTTTTGTGTGTCTGAGTTACTATTCACGTGTACGACACTATTCACGATACTCTGATCTTATTCACGAATCACAAGACTATTCATCGAAAAATGAAAAAAAAATTCAGTCAAAATATCTATTCGGATACTAGCTTTGTTGTATCCATGTTTTGATCATTCTTGAATTTTACACTACTATGATTATTTTTGAGGTATTTTTGGACGTGGATAAAACAAAGTACGAATCCTTAATCCTTAATCTTTGTCATTTTTGTTTCTTTGGATTCGCTTTCTTTAAAAATATTTTCATCATCCTCGGTCTTAAATGATGATATTATCGAATATCTTTGGCCCGTAGTGCAAAGATGAATGATTTCGATGAATATCTTTGGCCCAGTAGTGCAAAGATGAGCAGTGTTTAGATGAACATGACCAGTGATGAATATCTTTGGCAGTAGTGCAAAGATGAATATTTGATTCGAGATATATATTGATTGATATTACGGGAATAAAAGATAGGCGATGAACTTTTAAATTCATACATAGAAGATAGTAGTTTGCATTCTCTACTTAACTCTTCTAATGAATTATTATTTCATCATGCGAATATTGATTTAAAAACTTGTTGTCTATTATATTCTATTAGATTTTTCCCTGTTGAAGACTAATGATAATTTGTTGTATATTATCTTAGTCATAATATTCTTTCTTCGGGCTAGTTGAGCTCACCCTTTTCCTTTTGTTCCATTTTTCTTCTCGGGAGGCGAGAATATAGCGAAATGCAGTGGGGTATGGAATGAAGGTTCTAGAGAGAGTTGTTTAGTAGTCCTCACCATTTTGTAAAATAATGTATCAATAAATGTGATGAGGATTTATTTGAGTATAGATATTGTCTCAGAAGATAATATTTGTATTCAAACTCACAGTTTTACTGTTGTAATAATAAAGTTGTAGTTGTTTCTGTACCATGTATTGACAACTCAGAATGGGTGATGTATACCTATTTTGGGGGTGTCACAAGGAAGTTCTTCGGGGAATACGTCAGGAAATTTATTAACAATAGAAATATCGTTCAAAACTGACGTATTTTTGTTTAACTCTATGACATGAGCTAAGAAAGCTTGACATCCGTTTTTCAATAAACGAATAGCTTTATGGCTTGAGATAACCGTGATTGATTTTAATGGTTTGGTCGCTTGAATTCGCATAATAGGTTGGTTAGGAATATGAAAGCTAACAACCTTACGAAAACAATCAATTTTTGCATGATAAGTAGTTAACCAATCAATCCCTAGAATCACGTCAAATGCAAGTATTTTTAATGAAATAAGATCGACAGGTAATGTTATGGTACCGATTTGAACCAAACAAGACGTATAAACAGTGGATGTAATGAAGGTTTCTCCCAACGGAGTTTCCACAGATAAGTCAAAGTCTAATTTCTCCGGAGTCAAATTTAATCGATGAGCGCAAGTAGGAGAAATAAAAGAATGGGTAGAACCGGTATCAAATAAAGTATAGACTTCATTAGAGTTTATGATAAGCTTACCCGTGTTGACCTCATTCGGGTTCCTTACTCTCTGGGAGGTCACAACAAATGCTCTCCCTTGCACTACCGATTTTGACTTTTCTGGGACGGCCTTTGGTGCCTCCATCCTAGCTGAATTTGTCTTGATGAAACGACAAAATCGAGCTAAGTGACCTTCTCTTCCACAATTATAACATGCTTTGATTTCGGCATGGCGCGAGCCGGATCGATGTGTCCCTCCTCCGCATTTGAAGCATATGATAGGTGGTCTTTCTCCTTCCTTAACAACGGGTGTTGGTCTTTGACGTCTTTCCATCATTGTTGAATCTCCTTTTCTTGAAATGTCCATTCTTATTATTTTGCCCCTGATTACCACCGAAGTGGTTACCATATCCGCCCGTTGATTCCCTCCACGCTTGTTGTCACCGCTTCGATGACTACTCTCATTGGTATTATAATTTTGCTTTACGCTTCTTTTAGTTGCGTTGACTCGTTATCGCGCTCCACTAATCGAGCCTTATTTACAACATCCGAATACAAACACGGTTTATGAGAAATAAGATGTTGACGATATCTCCGACTTCAAACCTCTTAAAACATTCGCGCCATTCTCTTCATTATCCACCAAGTGGGACGAACCGTGATAACTCCGCAAATTTTGCCTCGTATTGCGACATGGTCATATTGTTTTGTTCCAACTTGATAAACTCCACCTCCTTCATATGGCGAATACTTTGGAAAGTATTTGTCGTTGAACGACTCTGGAACTTCTCCCAAGATATCTTGAAGACAAAGAAGTTGAGTACGTTTTACCGATTCCCACCAAGAATCGCCTCTCTCGCGCGCAACATAAAAGCGTGAAAGGGAACCTTTACTCCTCGGAGCATCCCAAGACATCAAATATCTTGGTAATCTGCTTTATCCATGCTCCGCCAGAAGTGATTTTGGCTCTCCTTAAACTCCGGTGGTCCCAACTCCTTGAATGCTTAATGGTGACCGCCCGAGAGTTTTCCGTGTTTCCACCTACGTTTTGGGCTGGACAGAGCTCGCTTTCATTGTTGTTGCATGAATTGCATAAAGTCTCGAACATTTGATCATTCATCATTTTTGGTCGTTGTTGTTTGCATAGTATTGTCGCCTTCCGATGCACATTATCTCGATTATTGATATGTGGTGAATCAACGATCGCTGTGCTCCATTGTTATTCTCAACATTCTCGGATGTCATTTTTGACATCGCCACAAAACAAAAGGTTAATTGACATGTAATATATTATCCCTATATTCGTGACCAATAAAATAGACATAAACTTAGGTAGGTCATACTAGCGAAGGTATTCCCGTCTCTCCCTCCTAGTACTATTCTCACATCTTAGCCAAGGATCATATCCTAAGCTCGATACCAAATTGTGGACGCCCCCAAAATTAGGTATACATCACCCATCTTGGGTAGTCGGATACATGGTATGTAATTTAAATACAACTTACTTAATATAAGCGTGCTGTGGTACAATACGACATAAAGCGTGAGTTTGAATACAAATATTGTCTACTAGAGATTATACAAACTCAAAAGGAGTCCTCATTATAATTATTATCACACTATTTCACGAGAATAGTGAGAACTACTAATGTTATCCTCTCGGACCATTACTCCGTTCCCCGACTCGTCCCAAATTTATATTCTCATTTCTGAAGAGAAAAAGTGAAAGAAAGGGTGAGCTCAACTAGCTCAAGAAGAAATATTATGACTAAGATAATGCGTAATAAATTATCATTAGCTTCAATGGTGTTAAACCGATAAAATATAATGAACATCAAGTTTAACTACAGTGAACCAAAGAATCCATTAAAAGAGTCAAGTAAAAATAAAATCTACTATCTTTTATGATTTAAAAGGTTTTCATCATCATTGTTATAAATTTGAGACTCAAACTTTAATAAATATTCCACATCATCGAATCACCCATGCACTACGGCCAAGGATATTCTTTAGTATCACGACCACAATTATTCATGCACTACGGGCCAAGAATAGTTGTGTATTCATTAATGGTCATGATCATGCCAACAACTGTCCATCAATGCACTACGGGCCAATGAGGACTTTTACCACATCATTTGTAACATTACGGTCATGATTACATCGAATAATCCCGGTCATAATCATACCAAGTCCATCTATGCACTCTGAGCCACAGATAACTTCAAAAAAAATATAAATATGAGGATGATGACAATGATATAAGAATTCAATAAAACAAGTTCAAGAATTATTTTATCCAGAATTACTAACGTCCAAATTGTCAACACGATCTTTGTTTTGTAGAGTAAAATTCAAGAATGATCGGAAGAATATTTCCATGAAAAGATCTTTGGATGAAACGCAAATATCAAGGATATTCAACAAATTTCATGGAGTATGAAGTCAAAGTTTTAACCAACTGGGTATAATAAAGAATGGAATAACAAAAGAAATCACCATGCATGCGATAGACCAAGCACGTATGACGCCCCAAAATAGGTATACATCACCTATTCGAATTGTCAATACATGGTACGTAAACAACTACAACTTTATTATTACAACAAGAAAAAGCGTGAGTTTGAATACAAATATTATCTTCTAGACAATATCTATACTCAATTAAATCCTCATCACATTTATTGATACATTATTTTACAAAATGGTGAGGACTACTACACAATCCTTTCTAAAACCTTCATTCCATACTCCCAGACTCGTACTCGCTTATATTCTCGCCTCCCCGAGAAAAATGGAACAAAAAGGAAAAGGGTGAGCTCAACTAGCTCAGTAAAGAATATTATGACTAAGATAATATACAACAAATTATCGTTAGTCTTCAACAGGGAAAAATATAATTGAATACAATAGACAACAAATTTTAAATCAATATTCGCAGCGGAAATAATAATTCATTAGAAGAGTTAAGTAGAGAATGCAAACTACTATCTTCTATGTATGAATTTAAAAGTTCATCGATCATCTTTTATCCCTCGTAACATCAATCAATATACATCTGGAATCAAATATTCATCTTTGCACTACCATGTGCCAAAGATATTCATCGATTGGTCATGTTCATTTAAACACTGTTCATCTTTGCACTCTGTGCCAAAGATATTAATCGATCGGTCGTGTTCATCTCAACACTGCTCATCTTTGCACTACGTGCCAAAGATATTCTTCAGAAATCATTCATCTTTGACCACTAAAGCCAAAGATATTCAATAATATCATCATTTAAGATCGAGGATGATGAAAAATATTTTAAAGAAACGAATCCGGTGAAACAAAATGACAAGGATTAAGGATTAAGGATTCAGTACTTTTGTTTTATCCATGTTCAAAAATACCTCAAAAATAATCATAGTGGTGTAAAATTCAAGAATGATCAAAACATGGATACAATCGAGTTAGTATCCGAATAGATGTTTTGGACGAAAAGAAGAAATTTCATTTTTCTATTGAATAGTATCAGATATCGTGAATAGTGCCGTATCACGTGAATAGTAACTCAGACACCAAAAGATAGAAATTCCACAAAAACATCTTCACGCTTCAATGAATAGTACTCGTGAATAGTAACTTCGCTGAATAGTAACTCGTGAATAGTAACTCATGAATAGTAACCCATGAATAGTAACCCCGACATGAAAAAGTTCCAAATTTGATAAAAACTTCAGATCAACATTTCAAAGATAATGATATTGAAGAAATAATATCATTACGAAAAAATAATATCCCTTACCTCGAAAGATCAAGACTTTAGCTAGAAATAGGGTATATAGTCTTTGAAGGGAACTTGCAATCTAGCAATACTCAAAGTATACTCAAAATACTCACAAGAATATGCTCGATAATATAGAGAGAAAATTTGATTTCGTGTGATTTTCAATTCTAACCCAAGACCTATTTATAGGAAAATCTTTAGAACACCAAAAGCAGAAAATTTAATAAAATAATAATATAATTAAACAAATTCAAACCCACCTTAGACCAACTGAATTCAGCACATTTGTATCACATGTGGGATTGCAAAAACGTTTTTCTTAAATAAAACAATTAAAACTTCCAAAAATTAATTATTTCGTAACTTGAGCTTCAATAATTCATAATTAATAGCCCTTTCATCAGAAAATTCGAATCTCATGAGTTTTTATAGGAAATTCAATTCTCTACAACTTTGCAGAAGAAAGTTTTTCCAAATTCCAAACAGAAATCGACCGAAATCCACAAAGCGGCGATTTTCTGTGCTATAATCAAATTTCGGTCCAATAAATGGGGTCCAACCGACATGTTTAACATGTTTTAAACATTTATTGCAACAAAAATACTCTTCCTCCTCGTATACTCATATATCCCACATTCATTATAAAAAATATCACCGTTAATATATTATTAAAATAATATATTTAAATGAATTATATTATCGAAAAAGATAAAATTTCAATTTTCAACAATTGTCACTATAAAAATTTTCTCCATCTATATCCACATAAAATCAATATTTTTCTCATCATATGAATCAATAATTAATTATTCATAAATAATATTACAGAATCACAATATCGACAACCGAGGCGGTTCCAGGAAAAGGAGCTTTCCAATAAGAATTTCTTCTTCTTGGTAGCGTGATTAGGTGACCAAACCTCTCCTTAGACGTAACTTTCTAGACATTGCCAATAATGTTATCTAATAATATTATTCGGATAATATGAATTATTGCTTCGATAATGAAAATAACCGTAATGACAATTATTGAACAACAACAATATAAAATATCAACGCAAAGAATTATTAACTCAATAAAATATTGAAGCAAGAATTATCGTAACCATTATTGAGTAGTGCTTCTTCACGTAAGAATCAATAATTGGTGCAATACTGGTGCTACTCTTGTTCAACAACGCGTATTAGTGTGTTTTTAACCACCGGGTATTCCAACAAGATTAATCTGTGAATAACTACGCTGATTATTTAAAACAACTTATATTTGTCGTTTTCTTCATCCAATCGCTTTTCGTTATGGGGCCCACACATGGTCGCTATTGTCGCAGAGTAATACGAATATTTCGACAAAGATCTTAATATTCCACCACCAAACGAATATTCCCCGACGATAATGAATATTTTATAACCACTTGCTTATTTTGAAATATTTGCGTATTTAACCCTTAACTATCCACATTAATCAAATCAACCCTTACTATTTCAAAATAATAAATAAAGGAAATTCCTTTTTATTTAAAAATTTCGGGGTCTTACAACCTCCCCTCCTTATAAAATTTCGTCCTCGAAATTGACGTACGTACCTGGTGTTTCGAAAAGGTGAGGATACCTCGCTTTCATTTCGCTTTCAATTCCGTGTCATTTCCTCTATAGCATGATTCCTCCACAAAACTTTAACTTGTGGTATGACCTTTCTTGGCGTAGGACATGCTCCTTCCTATCCAAGATCTTGACAGTACCTCCTCATACGTTAAGTCTTGGCTATCTCGTCCGGTTTAACTAACTCAATAACGTGGTTCGGGTCTTTCACATATTTACTTAAATACGAGATATGTGAAACACATTATGAACACGAGACATACTCTGGAGGTAACGCAAGTCTATAGGCTACATTTCCTACTCGGTCAAGAATTTGAAATGGACCAATAAATCGTGGATTGAGCTTTCCTCTCTTTCCAAATCTTGTAACTCCCTTCCATGGAAGCAACTCGCAACAATACATGATCCCCTACATTAAATTCCACGCCCTTTCGATGAAGATCCGCATAACTCTTTTGTCGATCTTGTGCCGTTTTGTATACGTTTGTCGAATCATTTGGATCTTTTCGGTAGTCATACGTTCTAACTCGGGTCCCAACAACGTTGCTTCACCCACCTCATCCCAACATATTGGAAAACGACACTTTCATCCATATAATGCTTCAAATGGAGCCACACCTATACTTGCTTGATAACTGTTGTTGTAGGAGAATTCCACCAATGGTAAATACTTATCCCAACTGCCCTTGAAGTCTAGGACACAGAGTCTTAATAAATCTTCAAGAGTTTGAATAGTCCTCTCTGATTGTCCGTCTGTTTGGGGATGGTATGCCGAACTAAATCGCAAATCTGTGCCCATAGCTTTTTGCAAGCTAACCCAAAATCTTGAAGTGAATCTTGGGTCACGATCCGAAACAATGGATACAGGCATGCCATGCAACCTCACAATCTCATTCACGCACATACTAGCAAGACGTTCAAGGGAATAAGTCTCCCGTATCGGCAAGAAATGAGCAGACTTGGTTAATCTATCAACAATAACCCAAATAGCATTGATGCCTTGAGAAACCGTAGGAAGACCCGTGAATCGAAATCCATAGTAATGTGTTCCCATTTCCATTCCGAATCTCAAGTGGTTGCTGAACGGACCCTTAGGTACAAGATGCTCCGCCTTTACACGTTGGCAAGTTAAACACATTGAGATAAACTTTGCAATCTCTCTCTTCATATTGTTCCACCAAAATGTATGTCAAGATCACGATACATTTTAGTACTTCCAAGATGGATTGCAAATGGTGTATTGTGTGCCTCCATCATAATCTTGTACTTCAAATCGAGTCGTTAGGAACACAAAGTTCAGAGTGGACTCAAGTATTCCTTCTTCATCAATTCTCGCTTAGGAATAGCTCCTTCTTGTACTTTCTTCTTCATACGCATCATTTCGGATTCGGTGGCTTGAGCAACCTTAACTTTTTCTATTAAAGTTGGCTCTGTCGTATACTTGACATCATCGCACTCGTTCCGCATATGATCTTCTACTCAATGCGTCGCCTACCACGTTCGCTTTACCGGGATGGTATTGAATAGTGTGGTCGTAGTCTTTCAATAGCTCGAGCCAACGTCAGCCGCCGCATGTTGAGTTCTTTTTGAGTGAAGAAATATTTAAGGCTTTTATGGTGCGAATATATCTCCACTTTCTCCCCATATAGATAGTGCCTCCATATTTTTAGCTAAAACGATCACGCTAACTCTAGATCATGAGTAGGATAATTCCTCTCATACTCTTTAAGTTGTCGCGAGGCATAAGGCTATGACTTTCCCACGTTGCATAAGAACACATCCTAACCCTTTGCGAAGCATCATTCAGAGATAACAAATTCATCCGAACCGGATGGTATTGTTAGAACAGTCAAATAAGTCTCCTCTTAAGCTCTTGGAAACTTTTCTCGCATTCTTCGCTCCAAACGAATTTTGTATCCTTCCGAAGTTATTTGAGTTAATGGAGTAGCGATTCGAAAACCCCTTCCACGAATCTCGATAATAACCAAATTTAAGCCAAAAAGCTACGTGACTTGATCACCGACTTGGTTGCTCCTAACTTCAGATTGCTTCAATCTTCGCCGGATCAACAGATACTCCATGTTTCGACACCACGTGCCCAAGGAATGCTACTTCCTCAAGCCGAACTCGCATTTCTTCAATTTGGCATATAGTTGGTTTTCACGAAGCCTTTGGAGTACCAACTTCAAATGGTGCTCATGATCTTCACTTGATTTTTGGAATATATGAAGTTTCAGTAGTTGGACCTTTAACTCCTCGAAGTTCAATAGGAGCCATTCGATATGGGGTTTTAGAAATGGGCTTTGTATCAGTTCAAGATCAATAAAGAATTCAACTTCACGTTCGGGGTAGGCCGGGAAGTTCTTCTTGAAATACGTCGGAAAGTCAATAACAACAGAATATTATTCAAATTTGGCGTGTCTTTATTCAAATCCATAACATATGGGCTAAGAAAGCTTGACATCCGTTTTTCAATAAACGAATAGCTTTATGATTAGATATGATGTTGATTGATTTTAATGGTTTAGTTGCTTGAATTCGCATAACGGGTTGGTTAGGAATATGAAAACTAACAACCTTACGAAAACAATCAATTTTAGCATGATGAGTAGTTAACCAATCAATCCCTAAAATCACATCAAAAGCAAGTATCTTTAAAGAGATAAGGTCAACAAGTAAGGTGATGGTGCCAACTTGGAATCAAACAAGATTTATAAGCAATGGATGTAATGAAGTTTCTCCTAACGGAGTTTCCACACAGATAGGTCAAAGTCTAATTTCTCCGAGTCAAGTTTAAACGTTGAGCACACGCAGGAGAGATAAATGAATGGGTAGACCTAGATTATCGAGTAAGGTATAAACTTCGCAAGAATTTATAAATAGCTTACCCGTGATCACCTCGTTTGGGTTACTCGCATTATGACGATCCACAACAAACGCTTCTTCCGGAATGGTTGACTTTGACTTTTTCGGGACGTCTTTTGAGTCACCGTTCATTGAACTAGGTTTCGCTCACCGTATAATCTCGAGCGATATGTCCTTCCTTTCCACAATTATAGCATACCTTGAATCTGTTGTGGGCGGTTTGACCGATATGTCCCTCTTTTCCGCATTTGTAGCATACGATGGGTGGTCGTTCTCCTCCCTTAGAACCGATTCTTTGCCAAAAGACTTTGTCATCTTCACATGGTCGTTGTTAAATCTCCTCTTTTAAAATCTCCTCCGACTCGCTTTTCTATTTTCATGGCATGATTACCACCAGAGTGGTTACCATTTCGTAAAATCTTCTTTCTTTCTCCGCAGTTATCATTTATACGTTGTTCGCTATCTCCGATCACGATCCTGGTTGTGGTCCTCGGTTGACCGTACTCGTTATCTCATTTCTAATAATTGAGCCCTATTTACAACATCTGAATAAAAGAAAATTTATGAGAAATGAGATCTTGGACGTACGCCGGGTTTCAAACCTCTAAGAAACATCCGCGTCATCGTTCCTCATTCTCCACCAAATGAGGTGCTGAAACACGGATAACTCGCAAACTTTGCCTCGCATCTTGAGACACCGTCGTGTTGTTTTGTTCCAATCGATGAACTCCACTTCCTTCATACGACGAACACTTCGGGAAAGTATTTGTCATTAAATAGCTTCAAACGTCTCTCAAGACATCGAGTGCTTGATTTGGATGGAGTACGCTACGAGACTCCCACCAGTGAGTCGCCTCGCCACGGAACATAAAGGTGGCGAATGAAACCCTCTCGTTCCTCCGCATGCATCCCAAGACATCGAATATCTTGGTAATTTGTTTGACCCATGTTTCCGCCATGATCGGATCGGCTTTCCTTAAATTCGGTGGTCCCACTCTTTGAGCGCTTGGTTGTGACAACCGTGAATTGCTATCATTTCTCCTCAGTATTTTGAACACGAGTTTCCCTCGTCGATTTTTGCATGAACTGTAAAAACTTCTAAACATCCCCTCGTTCATCATCTCGCTTCAATGGTGTTGTTCACGGGAGGAACATTGCCCAAACTGTTGTACGTTCTCCTCGTTGGTGAGTACTGAGCATCTCCACGGTCTCATTTCCATTGTTAATATTCTCGAACGACATTCTCAAACATCGTCATAAAACAAAGGGTTAATTAAGGAAATCAATATATCACATAATATCCCTATATCTTGACCAACTAACAAATAAGCTTAGGTAGGACACACTAGCGAAGGATTTACTCGTCTCTCCCTCCTAGTTCTATTCCCGATCTCCGCCAGAGATCATATCCCTAAGCTCGATACCAATCATGGCGCCCCCAAAATAGGTATACATCACCTAATACGAGTTGTCAATAATATAGATGTAAACAACTACAACTTTATTATTACAACAAAGAAAAAGCTGTGAGTTTGAATACAAATAATAAATTTGAAATATTTGCGTATTTAACCCTTAATGAATATTTTATAACCACTTGCTTATTTTGAAATATTTGCGTATTTAACCTTAACTATCCACATTAATCAAATCAACCCTTACTATTTCAAAATAATAAATAAAGAAAATTCCTTTTTATTTAAAATTTTCGGGGTCTTACTGACCTGAGCGCGAGTTATTCCAACAGAATAATAAATAACGGAACCAGTCAGGCGTAAAAATACATGAGCAGGATGTTCCAAATGAATAATAATAAAGAGGCGGAACCCAGTTTAAGGTGTAAAACACACGAACAAGATGTTCCGATAGAATAATAATAAAAGGCGGAACCAGTGGGTGTAAAACACATGCATAAGATGTTCCGATAGAATAATAATAAAAAAGGCGGAACCGAGTTAAAGGTGTAAAACACACAGATAGGATGTTCCACAGAATAATAGAAGAATGTCACCAAGTATAGGGTAAACCATTATCTGAGTTATTCCAATGAGAATAATAAATGGAATAATAACAACGATTCTCTTCGTGAATAAGAAAGAATAACACCCCTTACTTTTGGTAGGAGATTGAATCTGCAAAGATAGTGTAGAACAAAATACTCTTCTTCTTTCTCTTTTATTCTCTCTATACTTTCTCTCTATAAGCTTGAATGAATTCGTGAAAAATAATGAAAGACTAGGCCTCTATTTATAGAAGATTTCTAGCTTAAGACCGCCGTGTGAAAAGCCAGTGGCAGCGACTTGTGATGTGAAAAAAAAAAAGTGGTTTGGCGCTTTGTAATGTGAAACGACAAGTGGTTTCGACCTTTGTAATGTGAAGCGACAAGTGGTTCGGCGCTCAGAATGTGAAACGACAAGTGGTTTGACGTCTGGTAAAGGTAATTACTATTGACGAATGTAATTACTATTCACAAAGGTAATTACTATTCGACGAAGGTAATTACTTATCGACGAAGAGACTCTTAGATGATGACATATATAGGTCCTCCCCAAAATAATCAAACTTACCACAAACGCTCTCATAATGTAATTTCTTTATATACATCGAGGATTGAATAAATATTACCACAAATTATTTTATTTTTAATCAACACATAATTAATCTTTCAACAATTATTAATCATTTATAACTTGTCATTGCCCCGGTTATTGATTTAATCTTATAACATATTATCTGGATGATCTTGTGACAATAATTGAATCAATAATATAAGAGATATGATCGTGAATTATCGTAGAAGAATAATTGAAGATAGGTGAGTGACTTCTCACGTAAAGATCAATAATCGATATCGTGTCTTCTATATCAACTACGGCATTCATCGCTTTTCTTTACTACTAGGGTAGTTCAACAGTTTTAACTGTAACACCTTCGCTAGTTATTTTTATAGAAAGATAATTTTGTCGTTTTCTAACCCAGGGACAATACTTGGTTGTGGAATTCAATTAACGAATGAATATTTCGTAAATGCGAATATTCTCCAACAAAAGAATATTTAAACCAAACGTAATATTTTATAACAACTTTACTTACTTTGCAAATTTTATAAATATTACCCACAACTATAACATTATATCAAATTTATTCCATAATATTCAAAAATAATATTTATAGAAAATTCATCTTTATTTATAAAAGTTGGGGTCTTATAGAGATCTCATTCTTGGGTTTGTCTGATAATTGTTTTAGAAATCTCTACCCTGGGAAGTGGACTACACAATATTGATTGGCCTAGGGAAAACATAGAATATTAGAACATAAAATTAATAATATATCGAAGTAATTAAAAATTAAAAACAAACAATAATAATAATAATAATAAAACTATTATGGATTTAATTTAATGGGTGGTCAAAATCAGACACACTCACACTCCACATTCCACTGCATTATTTTAGTCCCACAAGAAAGACGTGTATATATATATATATATATTTATATATATATATATATATATGTGAGTGCGAGTGCGCGCGCGCGCCTCCTGCTGCTGCTGATGGTGGTGGATGCACCGGCGAAGTTAGAAATATTTTTTAGTAGGGTCAAAATTATTATTAAATTATAAATAATTTGATAGAGGTTCGAGAGCAGCGTCTCCGAATCAATTTTTTTTTTTGTTATATATACACTATATTGATTTATAATAGACTTTTAATCACAATTATTCATAAGTAAGTAATTCATTATTTATTTTTTAAAATAATATAAATTAGATTATCATTTAATTTAAAATATTATAGAGAGATATACATATATTAAAAGGATATGAGTCATATGTGGTTAAAATTTAATTGACAAAGTTATAAATTTTCAATTGAACCCCTTATAATAGAAAATTTATAAAATTTTAGTGAGGTCAATTTATATATAATACTTAAAAATTTTAAAATTTAGCATATATTATAAAGTAATTTTTTTTTTAGTGGGGTCAATTGACCCCACGTGGCTTCGCCACTGGGTGGATGAATTGATTTCTTACTTCGATTGGACGTGCTTGGGTATATATATATTTTGCTTCTTTGCCCAATAAATAAAATAAATAACCAAACACCTAACTAATTATGCTATCCAATTTCTTGACTCAGTGGACCATGAATTCATCATCATAAATCAGATTAATTATATTTTTGGTCACTTCACTAAACATACAAATTCAATGAATTTAAAATATCAAATCATCTTAATATAATCCTTTCCTTAGTCTATAAATTAATTATGGAGTAGTTGTTCTTCATGTTTTGTGCTCAAATTTTATAATTTTACAATCTCAGTTCAATTTCACTAAAACTTAGCTGTTAAAGAAAATAAAAATGAAAAAAAATATATATATCTTTTAAAAACGAAATAAGAGAGAAAAAAATATATACTAAAATGACTACACGTCAAAAACAAATTAGTTTGAGAACTAGCCAAAAAGTAATTCATAATTATTATTTTTTGAACTAAAATACCCTTTTTCTCCTTGTGATGTCACAACCCATTATAGTCCTAATCAAGCAAATGTGTTAAGCACACTTCTTTTTCACTCAAATCTCCAATATGTTGCATTTAAATACAAACCATAATTGCATAAACCATAAAGACGCTCAAAATCAGCATTATTTGACTGAAACAGAGGGACAAAGAGAGATGGCAGCAGCAAGCAGGGAGAAATACTGTTTCAAGGATGTGCTACCATTTGCAGCCTTGGTGACCATGGAATGCCTAACCGTAGGCTTAAACACCTTGTTTAAAGCAGCCAGTTTGCAAGGAATGAGCAACCATGTCTTTATTGTTTATTCTTATGGTGTTGCTGCTTTTGTTCTCCTTCCTTCACCATTCTTCACTCACGGGTAAAATAGTCTAAAATTAACAATCAAAACAAATATTTTCTCGATTCGGGTTCATTATTTTGATCATCATAATCTTCTTCTTTTGGGTTCATAATTTATTCCATCATTTTATATCATAGTCTTGTTCTGTTTTTACTTTTTACAGAGGCAGACTACTTCCTCCAGTTAATTTCTCAATTGCGTCCAAAATTTGCATTCTTGGGATCATCGGGTAAAGTGATGTTAAATATGTTTGCAGCTAAAACTGATATTTCATAAGGAGTCTTCTGATCAACTAGTTAAGAATTAATTTCTTTAATTTTGATGCAATGAAACTTGGTTTTGGTAGATATACATCACAGATCATGGGATATGCAGGCATCACATACAGTTCTCCAACGCTTGCTTCAGCCATCAGCAACCTTGTCCCTGCCTTTACCTTCATACTTGCCGTCATTTTCAGGCACTTTTCCTTTATTCGTTTTGTACTAATTACTTTGCTCAACTATCTTTTTAAGCTTCAGCTGGTTTAGTTTTAGACTTCAATTTTTACTTACTTGAAAAATGTTTTATCGTCCTACTTTACTGTCATAAACTTTAACTGAATCGACACAATGACATGTCTTGCAAATACTGCGACTTGTAGCGTACTAGGGGGGACCCTAGGTAGAATGTTAAAGTATCACATTCTCAAGACAAAATATTTAAACAATTCTGTGTTTTCTGATATGTTTTTTAGTTATTCCTGTATTTCTTTAAAAAATTCGGGAGTCTTCCCTTCCTTTTATGGATGGATAGGATGGAAAAGGTTGCAATGAGAAGCTCTAGCAGTCGGGCCAAAGTCTTGGGCGCCATAGTATCAATATCAGGTGCATCTGTAGTCACACTTTATAAAGGTCCCAAACTCATACCCATTGCATCCCCATCTCTCTATCTTCATCAGCCTCTAAGCTCAAATTCAAACTGGATTCTTGGCGGCCTATTCCTTACAACAGAGTATATTTTGGTTCCAATGTGGTACATTGGTCAGGTACAATATTTTTCCTACTCCATTTTCAGGATAGGATGTATTACAATTTATATGCCAATGTTGCTTTCAAAAGCGGATGTAAATTATAATTTTCCATTTTGTTACATTTGATAGGCACAAATTATGAAGGAATACCCCGCAGAATTGACAGTTGTCTTCTTCTACAACTTAATTGTGAGCATCCTAGCGGCAATTGTTGGATTGATTACAGAACCAAACTTGAGTGCATGGAAAATTAAACCTGATATAGCATTGGCCTCTATTATGTGCTCAGTAAGTAGGCTAGTGCTGGTACAATTTAACTGGGTTTTACACTCTTTTAGTAATGTGTAGACTAATACAGAGTTGTTGTCCATATAGGGTATCTTTGGTTCATTCTTGAGCAATGCTGTTCACACATGGGTTTTGCGCATGAAGGGGCCTGTCTTTGTTGCAATGTTTAAGCCGCTGTCAATTGCTATTGCAGTTGCTATGGGAGTCATTTTCCTTGGTGACACTCCCTATCTCGGAAGGTACCATTCATACAGGACCTCGTAGAAATATCACTTTTCCTCGTGGAATCATCACTTTCCTTGCGAAAATATCAATTCCCTCCCTATATACATACATATACACTTTAAACACTCCAGAGGACAGCAACTTACCCAATAAGTTGTATCATGCTTAGCTTTCCAGTATGCAGGTTGAGATATTGAAAAGAAATGGAAAAAAGTTGATTTTCTTGAATCAGATAAAGAAGCTGGATATAATGCTTCCTTCTGGGTTTCTCATCAGCATTGATTTTTTACTAGCTTTGATTTTCCCATTTTGCAGTGCTATTGGCGCAACAATAATATCTATTGGGTTTTACACTGTGATGTGGGGAAAAGCAAATGAAGAGATGAGCCAAGACAATGATATTACAAGTTTGGAATCCCCACCAACCCAGAAAACTCCTTTGTTGCAAAGCAGGAAGAATCAAGATATGGAAAGCAGATGAACGAGAAACTTGGCTAATTGTTCCCTTCCACTTTCATTGCCAATACATTTTACATCCTGCTTGCAAGGGGCTCTACATTGAGACAGACAACTTGCTAAAAGTTCAGGATCAGAGCCTAACATTATGAAGGAACTAAGATACAAAAGGAACTATGTGGATAAGTAAATGATTTCAAATGTAAAAGGTAGTACGAGAAATAGAAGTCTCATCACTTGTGGAAAGTAATCTGAAGAATTAAAGGGATCCCATCTTTAGTGGCCTGACAATCTTTTTAAGTATGACTTTATACCTAGCAAGAGACTTCCATACTGTTATTTTACAAACTGAAAAGGTATATAATGAAGGCTTTCAAAATTATTCCATGGCAGAATCTTAATCACCAAGTGAATTTCATCCAAGCGGACAATGAAGAGTTATGCTAATGCAATCCTTTAAAAGATCAGTAGTAAAATCCTTTCAGGTTGCATATCAAAGTAGGCAGTCACATATCAGAATAGAATTAATCATGAAACTTTCCCATATATATCAAATATGTTGCTATTACATGCATATAAAGTGAATATGTTCCTACTAGCAACAATGATAACAATGTACTGGAAAAACGCGGCAAAATAAATTTGTTCCTAGGACTTTAAAATGTATAAGAACCTCAATAAGATTTTCGAAAAGAGAAAATTTACAAAAATAGTGATATCACGACACCAATTGAGATTGATTCTGTGCTTCAGTCACCATTGCCAAAGATGTATCCATACAAGGATATGCAAAAAAGGCTGATATTATCAATCAAATGCCAGTGCCCACAGTAGAGGCAAATGGAACTGTATTTTATGAGGGAGCTAAAACCCGAAGACAGTCGAGGAAGGAGAATCCCATGCACCTTCGTATACAATCTCCTTTCATGTCTTGAGATCATCAGACATGGCTGAAGGTATGCAATGTGTGGTGAGAATATCCGAAGTTGCAGCCTTTGCATTTTTGGTCTGTAAGAGCACAATCTACATAAAAGTATGAAGATGCTTGATGAGATTTGAACTTACAAACAAACACATAAATAGAAGCAAAGAGAATTCATTTTTTCTATAAGATCACATTCTAAAGTCTAAACACGACTAAATGAGGTTTGCGCAAGACACACCAAAGGGAGAGAGAGAGAGAGAGAGGAGAACGTGTTCATATTCAAGATGAAACTTCAAGAATTCTTCATCACAAGACTCCACCATGTAAGCTAAGCTCTTCAAATTCTTAATAGGTTTGCCATTGAAAGCAAGAACCTATGTGTTGGGCCATAATCCTTTTCCTTATTGGGCCAGACTTAATGAAATTTCCTCCCTGGATCGTGTTACGCTTAATCCCTGGTTGGTCCGAATGATTTGGGTAGGTTATTTGATTATTTCATTGGGTCCTTTCGGTTGGATCCCATCGTTTGGGTCATTTCCATTATTTGGGCTTAGTCATTGAATTGGCCCATTATACAAATGTCACTTAACCCAACTTTTGGAAGAATCATTATGTCAAACGATAGTTGATTACTATGTCTCCGCCACCTTCTCGCATGACATTAATGAGGATGGGACTGGATGAGCGCATGGCAAAAGAGTGGTAGCAAAGAGAGAGAGGCTACATACTTTATTTGAAATGACCGGAGTGGGGGAAAAGGTGTCAAGAGATGATGGGTGGCACGGTAAACCAGGATTGAAGTATGTATGGGGCTAGGATCACAAAAAGGGTAAGTATCAAAATATTACACACATTCATATTATTATTCTCTCTCGATATTAGACATTATTTCCTCTCCATTTGTTGACCGGTGATCGCCGAAATCTCGACTCTCACGCCGGAAGCTATCCCTGACTTCGGTCGGTAGCCGAGCTTTTGGTGTTGACTTGTTGAACTGTGCAGGATATCGGACGCGTCTTGGTGATTGGGACGTGGAGAAAGATCTTGGAGTTAACATTGGCGCTAGAAGGAGGGTGAGTTCTAGTGTCCTGAGTATTTTTCAATCACAGACGGTGTTTGTTCTACGTCAATATTCATAGTAAAGAGTAGAACGCCTACACCCGAAGGGCAGCCGATGGCTGCCAGTGAATCGGCACCACGAGTGTCTGTCAAGGATCGTTTAGGACCGGCAATAAGTGTTCATGCCAGCACAGCGTCCAAACGATCACATGAAGATTTTCGGCCGAAGGCGGCGGGCAAGGCCAAACGTAGGCTAGTCTTCCCGACGGAGAAAGCGTCTGGCCATGGTCGGAAACGAGTAGAAGGCACCTCGCCTAGAACTCGATACCGAGATGGCCCGGATGAAGCGGATAGAGCTATGGAAGTACTCGTGAAGCAATGATGAGGATATAATGGCGAGATGGCGGATGGCAGAGTTGAGGGACGAAGAGCTCAGTTATGATCAGTCCGAAGAGCAAGGACACCGGAGTGGGGAAGAGCCTATTCATTCAGGACGAGAGTCTCGGGGCCGAACTCGAGAAAGAAGAAGATCCCGAAGCCCTACTCCTCAAAGATCGAAGAGGGCACATCACCCTGTCGATTCTAAGGAGCAGGGTCGAAAAGAACGAAGAGGTCGATCCAGAGATCACACTCCTGAGACCACAAAGAAATCCCTTGTTGTTGCACATTCTCGCCATAGTGCCCGAGCTTAGAGACGAAGTATATCTAGAGATCGTACTCCCGAGAGTCTACTGAGGGTACACCACCCTGTGGACACTCGTCATCGTAAAAGTCCTTCTAGAGTTGAAGGCTCTATTGTAAGAAATTGGTCCACTCAGAGGAGGAAGGAGTCACCGGAAAAAGAAGCATCATCTCAACCAGAAGGTGTGGAGTATCTGGTTAAAGAGTTAAAAAGAACTTGAGCGACCAACGAAGTACAAAAAACGAAGGATACTTCGGAAAGAAGGCATCCCTTTTTTCGCGGAGATTCTTAAGGAAAAGTCGACCCCACCACCAAGAAGTTGCCCCATATCGAAAGTTATGATGGATCGGGGATCCCTATGACCACAATCAGCGTTCAATCGATCGATGGATTATTATGACTTTAGCGATGTCGCTAAGTGTCATACTTTTATACATAACGCTTTCGTAAAGGATGCCCGACGGTGGATGGGGACTTTGCCCTCGATTGATTTCATCTTTGGCGCGTATATGCGAAGAAGTTTCATGCCGCCGGAGCAACAAAGAAGGGAAAACCAACTGGTTCGTTGGCTCAGTTCGACAAAGATTCGAATGAATCTTTGGGTCAATATGTGAAGCGGTTCAAGTGAAAGCGATCGGCCAAGTGATGAACTGAAGCGATCTACAAGCCGTTGGATTGCTTTTGAGAATGGATTAGATCCGTCAAATCGGAGAAGTTGGTGAAGAAGTTAATGTTTCATCACCGAAGAGTCTCGTTGAAGCCTTCGACAAAGTCAAGGCTATATCGTGGTGGAGGAAGCCATGGGCGACCTCAAGCGTCCTTTTTTGATTTCGGCTTAAGGAGACGGATCGGGGATGAGAACCGATAGAGACCGTAAAAAGAATGAAGGAATAAAGACCGCTATGAAAGGCGGGTCAAGAAATATAACAATTGGAGACAAAGGTGGAGGGCGTTCATCCGCTCCGGCCAGGAGAGTGAATAGGACGACACAAAGACTCAACACGCATGTGGTCATTATCTTGGATCGATTAAAGATCAACCTATCTTGAGCCACCTCGAGATAACATTAAGCTCGGAAAAGGGAATTCTCGTAAGTATTGTGATTACCATCAAGCTTCAGGTCACGATACGAACGGTTGTGCTAGTTTGAAGGACTTTATTGAAAGAAAGGTACAAGGTGGGGCTTTAATTCAGTAGATATGGTCGCGAGAACTAATCAAAGCAGGACGAGAGGGCTCTGTTCAAGTAATTTCAACCCGATCAAAGAAGCGTTGCCGGCTCAAAGCGATCTGCAAGGCATGTGATAGATGTCATCACCGGGGTGCCTGCAAACTCGTTGGAAAGAAGTTACCAAGTTACTTGGATTCGGTCATATCGCCAAGGGTACCCTCCCGGTGAAAGACCTTATTCAAGCACGGTAATCTCCTTTTATCGATGAAGATTACCCTTCTAAGTCATCGAACCATACGAGGATCATTGGTGCCGATTGCCCGCAAGTGGGTTCGGTGGATATAAGCGAATGATGGTAGATAATGGGTCTTCAGTAGATATTCTCAGATGCCCACGCTTATCGGAGGATGCACCTAGACAGGCGAAAGATGGAGATAAGACAGAGGCTCCTTTATATGGTTTTAGTAACGACCGGTCAAGGTGGTTGGAACCATTGAACTACCAATCATCTTGAGCTACCCCCAACAGTAGAAATTATTTGCAAATTTTATGTTGTGCATGTAGATTACGCTTATAATGATATTTTGGGAAGGCCTACTTTAATTGCTTTGCAAGTTGTGACCTCAATTCCTCATTTCAAAATCAAATTTCCTACTACCATGGGGTTGGTGAGGTGAAAGGGATTTGGATCCGCCGAAGGTGTTATAGAACGCCGTGATCACTTCGGGAGTGGGAATATCGAAACAAAAACAGACCATGGCGATAGAGATCGAACCTTTTACAGAGAGTAGTTCCGAACCGTTGGTCATGCCAGCTGAATAAACGGAGGAGATAGAGCTCATCCCGGGCAAAGCAAACAAGTCGGTGAAAATAGGTTTGTTCTGCGGAACCTCTCGAGACGAACCTCATGGAGCTCTGCAATGCTATGTTGACATTTTCGCATGGGAACCTCGGGATATCTTAGGGAGTAAGCGAGGGATATCGGCCGAGCATCGGTTGGAGGTGGACCGTCAAAGAAACCGGTCCAAACGGAAGAGGAGGATCTTTGCACCTGAACGTCAGCGAATCATTGATGAAGAGATTACTAAATTGTTGGCAGCTGACTTAATCTTCGAGATCAATTACCCACAATGGATGGCAAATGTGGTGCTGGTCCAGAAGCAGAATGGTAAATGGCGAGTCTGCATCGATTACACCGATATAAATAAAGCTTGTCCAAAGGATTTCTACCCGCTGCCCCACATCGACCAACTCATCGATGCCACTTCGGGGTATGCTTTATTAAGTTTCATGGACGCATTCTCTTGATATCATCAAATTTCCATGTGCAAAGAGGATATACCGAAGACGGCGTTCATTACGCATCGTTCGGTATATGCCTATAAGAAAATGACTTTCGGCCTCATCAATGCCGGAGCCACATACCAGAGGATGATGAACCATATCTTCAGATATCAGCTGGGCAGGAATGTGGAGGTGTACGTGGACGACATGATTGTCAAGAGCATGTTGGTGCATAATGTGACGCCCCCAAAATTAGGTATACATCACCCATCTTGGGTAGTCAGATACATGGTGCGTAATTTAAATACAACTTACTAATATAAGCATAGGTATGCAATCTGATATAAAGCGTGAGTTTAAATACAAATATTGTCTACTAGATATTATACAAACTCAAAAGGAGTCCTCATTACAATTATTATCACACTATTTCACGTAATAGTGAGGACTACTAATGCTATCCTCCGGACCATTACTCTCAGTTCCCCGACTCGTCCCAAATTTATATTCTCATTTTACAAGAGAATAAATTGAAAGAAAGGGTGAGCTCAACTAGCTCAAGAAGAAATATTATGACTAAGATAATGCGAGTAAATTATCATTAGCCTCACAACAAATGTTAAACCGATAAAATATAATGAACATCAAGTTTAACTACGGTAAAGGAACCAAAGAATCCATTAAAAGAGTCAAGTAAAAATAAAATCTACTCTCTTTTATGATTTAAAAGGTTTTCATCTTTATTATAGTTGAGACTCAAACTTTAATAAATATTCCACATCATCGAATCACCCCCACTTACTTTACTGCCGAGGATATTCTTTAGTATCACGACCACAATTATTCATGCCTACTACGGGCGAGAATAGTTGTGTATTCATTAATGGTCATGATCATGCCAACAATCGGTCCTTCAATGCACTACGGCCAACGAGGACTTTTACCACATCATTTGTAAAATTACTACCATGATTACAAAGAATAATCCACGGTCATAATCATACCAAGTCCATCTATGCACTACTGAGCCTGAGATGACTTTCAAAAAATATAAACATGAGGATGATGACAATGATATAAGAATTCAATAAAACAAGTTCAAGAATTATTTTATCCGGGAATTACTAACGTCCAAATTGTCAACACGACATTGTTTTGTAGAGTAAAATTCAAGAATGATCAAAAGAATATTTCCATGAAAAGATCTTTGGATGAAACGCAAATATCAAGGATATTCTACAAATTTTATGGAGTATAAGTCAAAGTTTTAACCATTTGGGTATAATAAAGAATGGAATAACAAAAGAAATCACCATGCATGCGATAGATCGCACAGTGTGTTATTCCAATAGAATAATAAATAACGGAACCAGTCCCACAGAAACGCACGCATGCATGTGATGTTCCAACGGAATAATAATAAAGACGGAACCAGTCCTGTAAAACACATGCATGAGGATGTTCCGAATAATAATAATAAAGGCGGAACCGGGTTGATGTAAAACACATGACGAGGATGTTCCAGCAGAATAATAATAAAGAGCGGAACCGGATCCGGTGTAAAACACACGCATGAATGTTCCAATGAGAATAATAGAAGAATGTCACCAAGTATAGGGTAAATCGCAGATATCTGAGTTATTCAATAGAATAATAAGCAATGGAATAACAATGATTCTCTTCATGAATAAGAAAGAATAACACCCTTTACGAGTACAACAAATAATATTCCCTACCTTAGAAAGAACCGAATATTGGAAAAGTGAAGTAGGGAATACTTTTCTTCTTTCTCTCTATAGTTTTCTCTGTAGAGTTTGATGAATTCGTAAGAAATAATGAAGGAATGAGCTTTCTATTTATAGAAAAAGCGAGGGTGGCTCTTGGTCTTAACGAAGGGTCGAAATGACTCTTGGTAATATTGAAGAGACAACTACTATTTCATGAAGGATAATTAACCTTTGGAACAATCAAGAGGCGTTAACTCTTGGTAATATTGAAGGGACAACTACTATATTTGCGAAGGGGTAATTACTATTGACGAAGGTAATTCTTATCGACGAAGGTAAATACTATTGAAGAAGGTAATTACTATCGACGAAGGTAATTACTATTCACAAAGGTGATTACTTATTCACAAAGGTAAATACTATTGACGAAGGTAAATACTATCGTGAAGGTAATTACTATTCACAAAGGTAATTACTATTCACAAAGGTAATTACTATCGACGAAGAGACTCTTAGATGATGACATATATGGGCCCCTATAAAATAATCAAACTTACCACAAACGTCTCTCATAACAGACTCTTTATATACATCGAGGATTGAATAAATATTACCACAAATTATTTTATTTTTAATCAACACATTTTTAATCTTTCAATAATTATTAATCATTTATAACTTGTCGTCTCAATTAATAATATAACATATTATACGAGATGATATTGTGACAATAATTGAATCAATAATATAAGAGATATGATGCAAGAATTATCAGTAAAGAATAATTGAGTATAATAAGTGACTTCTCACGTAAGCATCAATAATCAATACTGTGTACTACTACGCAACCATGCCAGACATCGTACTTTTACCACCGGGTAGTTCAACGGTTTTAACGGTAACACCTCCGTAGTTATTTTTATAGAAAGATAATTTTGTCGTTTTTAACTATGACAATACTTCCGTTGTGGGGTCCACTAATGATTGAGCCGTCAGTATTAATATTCCCAGACAAAAGAATATTCCCCGACCAAACGAATATTTTATAACAACTTGCTTACTTTGCAAAATTTATAAATATTACCCATAACTATAACATTATATCAAATTTATTCCATAATATTAAGAGCTGAATATTGGAAAAGTGAAGTAGAGAATACTTTCTTTCTTTCTCTCTCTATAGTTTCTCTACAGAGTTTCAATGAATTCGTAAGAAATAATGAAGGAATGAGCTTTTTATTTATAGAAAAACCGAGGGTGGCTCTTTGAGTCTTAACGAAGGTCAAAATGACTCTTGGTAATATTGAAGAGACAACTACTTATTTCATGAAGGGTAATTAACCTTTGGAACAACCAAGAAGAGGCGGTTAACTCTTGGTAATATTGAAGGGACAACTACTATTTCATGAAAGGGTAATTACTATCGACGAAGGTAATTACAATCGATGAAGGTAAATCTTATTGAAGAAGGTAATTACTATCGACGAAGGTAATTACTATTCACAAAGGTAATTACTATTCACAAAGGTAATTACTATCGACGAAGAGACTCTTAGATGATGACATATGGGCCCCCATAAAATAATCAAACTTACCACAAACGCGTCATAATGAGACTCTTTATATACATCAAGGATTGAATAAATATTACCACAAATCATTTTATTTTAATTAACACATTTTAATCTTTCAACAATTATTAATCATTTATAACTTGTCGTCTCAATTAATAATATAACATATTATACGAGATGATATTGTGACAATAATTGAATCAATAATATAAAAGATATGATGCAACAATATCGAAGAATAATTGAGTATAAGCTAAGTGACTTCTCACGTAAAGATCAATAATCAATACCGTGTGCTACTATGCAACCACGCAGATATTCTTGTACTTTTACCAGGGTGTAGTTCAAGCAGTTTTAATGGTAACACCTCCATAGTTATTTTTATAGAAAGATAATTTTGTCGTTTTAACTACGACAATACTTGGTTAGGTCCACTAATGATTGATTGATTGTCAAATCGTCACGAATATTCCAGACAAAAAGAATATTCCCAGACCAAATGAATATTTTATAACAAGTTGCTTACTTTGCAAAATTTATAAATATTACCCACAACTATAACATTATATCAAATTTATTCCATAATATTCAAAAATAATATTTATAAAAAATTCATCTTTATTTATAAAAAGCTGGGTCTTACAACCTCCCTTCTTATGAAATTTTGCCCTCGAAAATTAGGGTACGTACCTGGTATGTCGAAGAGGTAAGGATACCTTGATTTCATTTCAAATTCTAACTCCCAAGTCATTTCCTCAACATCGTGGTTCCTCCACAAAACTTTTAACTTGAGGTATAACCTTGGAGCGTAGAATATGTTCCTTCTTATCCAAAATTTGAATAGGAACCTCTTCATACGTCAAATCTTCTGTTATTTCGTCCGGTTCTAACTCAATAATATGATTCGGGTCTTTCACATATTTACGTAACATGGATATGTGAAAAAACGTTATGAACACGAGACATATTTGGCGGTAAAGCGAGTCTATAGGCCACAGTTCCTACTCGATCGAGGATTAAAAATGGACCGATGAATCGAGGATTAAGTTTTCCTCTCTTTCCAAATCTTGTAACTCCTTTCCATGGAACAACTCTTAACAACACATGATCTCCTATATCGAATTCCACGTCATTTCGATGAAGATCAGCATAACTCTTTTGTCGATTTTATGAGGTTTTTATACGCGTTGTCGGATCGTTTGAATCTTTTCCGTAGTCATACGTATCAACTCCGGTCCCAACAACGTTGCTTCACCCACCTCATCCCAAAGATATCTTTGAGAAACGACACTTTCTTCCATACAACGCTCGAATGGAGCCATGCCAATACTTGCTTGATAAGCGTTGTTGTTGCAGACGAAAACTCCACCAATGGTAAGAACTTGTCCCAACTCCCTTGAAATCAAGGACACGAGTCTTAATATATCTTCAAGAGTTTGAATAGTCCTCTCCATCGTTGTCCGTCCGTCTTCGAGGATGATATCTTGAAAGCTAAATCGTAAGTCTGTGCCCATAGCTTTTTTTTGCAAACTAACCCAAAATCGTGAAGTGAATCTTGGGTCTCGATCGAAACTATGGATACGGCATATCATGCGATCTTACAATCTCGTTTATGTACATACGATCAAGACGTTTAAGTGTATAAGTTTCTCAGATCGGTAAGAAATGAGCGGACTTGGTCAATCTATCAACAATGACCCAAATCGCATCAATGCCTCGAGAAACCTTGTAGGAAGGCCAGAACGAAATCCATGGTAATGTGCTCCCACTTCCATTACGGAATTTCAAGTGGTTGTAATGGACCTTTTGGTACTTGATGCTCCGCTTTAACTCGTTGACAAGTTAGACACCTTGAGATAAGCAGCGTTATCTCTCTCTTCATATTGCTTCCACCAAAATGTATATTTAATATCATGATACATTTTGGTACTCCCCAGATGGATTGCAAATGGTGTATTGTGCACCTCCATCATGATATTATACTTTAAATCGTGGTCGTTAGGAACACAAAGTCCGGAGTTGACTCAAGTATTCTTACGTGATCGATTCTTGCTTCCTAAAGATGTAGCACCTTCTGCACTTTCTTCCTCATACGCATCGCCCAGTCAGTAGCTGCGGCGAAGCCTTTAACTTTATCGATTAAAGTCGGTTCTACTCAGATACTCGCTATCATCACATGCATCTCGGAGTCTTTAACTCTATCTCCATCCTTTGCAAGTCACACAAAATGGGCTCATGCGTTGACAATAACGCACTCGCATTGCATATGATCTTCTACTCAACGCGTACCTACCACGTTCGCTTTTCCGGAGGGTATTGGATGGTATGATCATAATCTTTCAACATTTCAAGCCAATGTCGTTGTCGCATGTTGAGTTCCTTTTGAGTGAAGAAATATTTGAGGCTTTTATGATCCGTAAAGATCTCCACTTTCTCCCCATACAAGTAATGCCTCCAAATTTTAAGCAAGAAGACAACATTTGCTAACTCTAGATCATGAGAGGATAATTCCTCTCATATTCTTTTGAGTTGTCGCGAGGCATAGGCTATAACTTTTCCATGTTGCATGAGAACACATCCCAACCCCTTTGCCCAAGCATCATCTATAGATGACAAATCCCTCCGAGCCGGATGGTATTGTCAAAAACGGTCTTTGAAATAAGTCTCCTCTTGAGTTCTTGAAAACTCTTCTCACATTCTTCGCCTCAATAAGAACTTTATATCTTTTCGAGTCATTTGAGTCGATGGAGTAGCGATTCGAGAAAATCCTTCCACGAATCTCCGATAATAACCAATTAAACCGAGAAAGCTACGTGCTTCGGTCATCGATTTAGGTTGTTCCGACTTTGAATAGCTTCAATCTTTCTTTGGGTCAACAGATATTCCATGACTTGATACCATCGTGCCCAAGGAATGCTACTTCTTCAAGCCGAACTCGCATTTCTTCAACTTGGCATAAAGCTTATATTCACGAAGCTTTTGGAGTGTCACCTCGAGTGTTGCTTCATGATCTTCACGGCTTTTGGAATAAATAAGGATGTCATCAATAAAGACGCGACCACAAAGTGATCTAAATATTCCTTGAATACTCGGGTTCATAATATCCATGAAGGCGGCGGGAGCATTAGTCAATCCAAAGGACATGACTAGGAATTCATAATGCCCATACAGAAGTTCAAAGTCTTTGGAATGTCGGTGGTTCTAATCTTCAATTGGTGATATCCGGACGAAGATCAATCTTTGAAAAGAATTTGGCTCCTTGTTGGTCAAACAGTCATCAATACGCGGGCAATGGATACCTATTTTTGATGGTGACATGATTCAACTCCCGATAATCAATACAAAGTCGCATACTCCCATCTTTCTTCTTCACGAATAGAGCAGCAGAGCACCCCAAGGAGAAGTACTTAGGGACGAATAAAGCCAATGTCTAACAATTCCTGCGGTTGGGTCTTTAACTCCACGAAGTTCAATAGAGCCATTCGATATGGGGCTTTGGAAATAGGTTTTGTCTTTGGGTTCAACGTCGATACAAAATTCAATTTCACGCGCCGGGGTAGGCCAGGGAAGTTCTTGAGGGAATACGTCGGAAATTTATTAACAATAGAAATATCGTTCAAAAACCGGCGTATTTTTGTTTAAATCGTGACATGAGCTAAGAAAGCTTGACATCCGTTTTTCAATAAACGAATAGCTTTATGGCTTGAGATGACCGTGATTGATTTTAATGGTTTGGTCGTTTGAATTCGCGATAATAGGTTGATTAGGAATATGAAAGCTATGACTTACGAAAACAATCAATTTTTGCATGATAAGTAGTTAACCAATCAATCACTAGAATCACGTCAAATGCAAGTATTTTTAATGAAATAAGATCGACGGAGTAATGTGAGGGTACCGATTTGAACCAAACAAGACTTATAAGCGAGTGGATGTAATGAAGGTTTCTCCCAATGGAGTTTCCACAGATAAGTCAAAGTCTAATTCTCTCGAGTCAAATTTAATCGATGGCGCAAAGTAGGAGAAATAAAAGAATGGGTAGAACCGTATCAAATAAAGTATAGACTTCATTAGAGTTTATGATAAGCTTACTCGTGATGACCTCATTCGGGTTCCTTGCTTCCTCGGGAGGTCACAACAAACGCCTCCTCCCTTGACTACACGGTTTGACTTTTTCGGAGCGGCCTTTGGTGCCTCCATCCTAGTTGAATTTGTCTTGATGGCGACAAAATCGAGCTAAGTGACCTTCTCTTGCACAATTATAACATGCTTTGGACGGCATGGCGCAGTTCGGACTGATGTGTCCCTCTCCTCCACATTTGAAGCATATGATAGGTGGTCTTTCTCCTTCCTTAACAACGGGTGTTGGTCCGACGTCTTTCCATCATTGTTGAATCTCCTTTTCTTGAAATGTCCATTCTTATTATTTTGGCCCGATTACACACCGAAGTGGTTACCATATCGCTTTCATTGATTCCTCCACGCTTGTTGTCACCGCTTGATGACTACTACTCATTGGTATTATAATTTTCTTTACCGCTCTCTTTTAGTTGCGTTGACTCGTTATCGCGCTCCACTAATCGAGCCCTATTTACAACATCCGAATACAAACACGGTTTATGAGAAATAAGATGTTGGACGTATCTCGACTTCAAACCTCTTAAAACATTCGCACCATTCTCTCTTCATTATCCACCAGTGGGGACGAACCGTGATAACTCCGCAAATTTTGCCTCGTATTGCGACACGGTCATATTGTTTTGTTCGACTTGATAAACTCCACCTCCTTCGTGTGGCGAATACTTTCGTGAAAGTATTTGTCGTTGAAGCGACTCTGGAACTTCTCCCAAGATATCTTGAGACAAAGGAGTTGAGTACGTTTTATCGATTCCCACCAAGAATCGTCTGCTCTCCATGCAACATAAAGGCGAAAGGAACCTTTGCTCCTCGGAGCATCCCAAGACATCAAATATCTTGGTAATTTGCTTTATCCATGCTTCCGCCGAAGTGGTTTTGGCTCTCCCTTAAACTCCAAAGTGGTCCCAACTCCTTGAATTGTTTAGCGGTGATCGCCGAGAGTTTTTCGTGTTTCCACCTACGTTTTGGGGCAGAATCGCTCTCTCTTTCTTTGTTGCATAAATTCATAAAGCCTCCGAACATTTGATCATTCATCATTTGGTCGGTGTTGTTGTTTTGCATGAGGATTATCGCCTTCACGATGCACATTATCCGATTATTGATATGTGGTGAATCAACGATCGCTGTGCTCCATTGCTATTCTCAACATTCTCGGATGTCATTTTGAGATCATTGCCACAAAACAAAAGGTTAATTGACGTGTAACAAATTATCTCTATATTACGTGACCGATAAAATATAAGACATAAACTTAGGTAGGTCATACTAGCGAAGGTATTCCCGTGTCTCCCTCCTAGTATTATTCTCACATCTTAGCTGGGGATCATATCCTAAGCTCGATACCAATGCGACGCCCCAAAATTAGGTATACATCACCCATCTTGGGTAGTCGGATACGTGGTATGTAATTTAAATACAACTTACTAATATAAGCATAGGTATACAATACGACATAAAGCGTGAGTTTGAATACAAATATTGTCTACTAGATATTATACAAACTCAAAAGGAGTCCTCATTACAATTATTATCACACTATTTCACGAATAGTGATGGGACTACTAATCTTATCCTCGGACCATTACTCCGTTCCCCAACTCGTCCGGCTATATTCTCATTTCGAAGAAACGGTGAAAGAAAGGGTGAGCTCAACTAGCTCGATAAGAAATATTATGACTAAGATAATGCGAATAAATTAGCATTAGCTTACAACAGTGAGTTAAACCGATAAAATATAATGAACATCAAGTTTAACTACAATGAACCAAAGAATCCATTAAAAGAGTCGAGTAAAAAATAAAATCTACTATCTTTTATGATTTAAAAGGTTTTTCATCATTGTTATAAATTTGAGACTCACTTTAATAAATATTCCACATCATCGAATCACCCCTCGCATTCTACGGACGAGGATATTATTTTAGTATCGCGACCACAATTATTCATGCACTACGGGCCGAGAATAGTTGTGTATTCATTAATGGTCATGATCATGCCAACAACTCCGTCCATCAACGCACTACTGGCCAACGAGGACTTTTACCACATCATTTGTAACATTACGATTAATGATTATTGCGAATAATCCTCATTATAATCATACCAAGTCCATCTACACGCACTTCTGGGAATACAGATGACTTTCAAAAAATATAAACATGAGGATGATGACAATGATATAAGAATTCAATAAAACAAGTTCAAGAATTATTTTATCCAGAATTACTAACGTCCCAAATCACAACACGATACTATTTTCAGAGTAAAATTCAAGAATGATCGGAAGAATATTTCCATGAAAAGATTTGGATGAAACGCAAATATCAAGGATATTCTACAAATTTCATGGAGTATAGAAAGTCAAAGTTTTAACTATTTGGGTATAATAAAGAATGGAATAACAAAAGAAATCACCTACGACGCGATAGAGATCGCATGGCAGCGAGTTATTCCAACAGAATAATAAATAAACGGAACCCGGTCCCGCCGTAAAACGCATGCATGCGGGATGTTCCAATGTAATAATAATAAAGAGGCGGGCAACCGCGGCCCCCAGAAACACATGCATGACGAGGATGTTCCAACAGCTCTCTATTTCTCTTTTTTTTATTGCTTTTCCAAGTTCTTTATTTCTCTATAATCTCCTCTTCTTTTTCTTCTTTGCGGAACCGTTGTTAGCGGAGAAAAGTGGATTTAACCTATAAAAAATCCCACTACTGCAAATTGCTACACATCTCGCGTTTATATGTACTTTTGTTCATCGAGTCTCAACAACCCACCCAGTTCCATGGAAGACATATTCGATTCTTCCCTAAATCTGGAAGATACCCACCTTAATGAAGGGTTCAAAGAAGGTTACAACGATGGTTTATTTTCCGGAAAAGACGAAGGTCGCCAAGTGGGTCTCAAATCGGGCTTTCAAATTGGTGAGGAGTTAGGGTTTTACAGAGGATGTATTGACGTTTGGAACTCTGCAATTCAACTAGACTCCACGTGTTTTAGTTCCCGGGTTCAAAAAGCCATCAAACAAATGGACGAGTTGGTCCAAAAGTATCCGTTTTCCAACCCGGAGAAGGAGTCTGCTAGTGATATTATGGATTCGCTGAGGTTGAAGTTTAAAGCTATTTGTGCTACATTGAATCTGAAGTTGGAGTATAGTGGCTATCCAAAAGGCTCCGAGAATGTAGAGTTTTAATTCGAGTTTCAGTTGTGCCGGCCATATGTTTGATACTTGTTTTGATTGATGAGCTATGAACATGTCTTTTATTAGTGCATTGAATTTAATTTTCCTTCTTACATGTTATTTGGGTTTGTGATTGTTCTTTATAGTATAAAAGTGCCAAAATTTAGTCTTTTTAGCACTAAAAAATATGCAAGTACAATTCAAACTAAACTTGTATCCCATTTTCTGATTATCAATTTTGTATGACTAGTGTACAAAATGGGTATGGGGTTCAGTGATGAACATTTTAAAGTAAATGCAACCCCGAAGCAATGTGGAATATCCTTTCAAAGGAGTTAGGTAAGATAATTCTCTTTGTATCTTTGAGATTCAATGTATCTTGTAAGCATGAATAGACTGCTCTGGGTTAATTATCAATATTTAGAGATATTTGTTGACTAATCATTTGCTTCTTATGCTTAGCGTGGGAGTAATTTTCTCTTGTGATCTTAATTCAGACTTGTAAATTGCAATGTCGCATTCTCGGCCTGAATCATAGCGTGTCGGCCGTTATGAAATACATGCACTAGGTTAAGTTCTACATCATAAATACACATATATGCTAATGGTCTAAAAGGGGTTGGGCCTTCGTGTGCATCCTTTGCTAGGGTTCACTATGAACGCCAAGAGAGACTGGGTTACCGAATTAAGGAAGTAAGACTTCCATGCGAATGATAACAATTTTCTGACTAATATCTAAACCACTTGAATTCTACAAACTACAAAGTTGAAAATTAGAGCACTACAATGTTTTAGCTCTACTGCAAAGTTTGCAATTTTGATTAATCTTTTGTTGTATGTGATTATTTGAACATATATATTCTTTGTGTATGTTTTCAAAATGTTATGTTGACAGAAATACATGAGACCTAGTACTCACGAATCTTATCAACCTAAGGTAACATGCCTATCTTCCATAGTTTCGCTTCTCAATCTTGTGAAGATCATGGGTTGTTAAATAATTAGATGACTACTTGGACATAATTTGGCAAGTAGGAGCTCCTTAATATTCCTTCCATTGCAGTTGGGTTTCTTTTCTTGGTCTAAGCTGTATAGTTTTGACATATTATGTGGAACTCTTGGACTCTGAAGTCTGAAATTCTTTTCAATGTTCCTAAATAAAGGCCAAACATTTATAAAGTCGGGTTTTGTGGAAATCTTAGAAATGATTAATCATATTAGTAGGCCTTTTTAGTAGAATTGTGTTAAGATTTATGGTAAGGAGGGAGTGTAGTTGGAAGATATCCTAGCTGTTGTGGATTAGTTGTTACATCGTTACTTGATTCAGCTTTGTTAGAAGAGGTTCTGCTTAGGTTTGGACCCTGTTTTTGAAGCTGGCTGCAATAGCGCTTGAGTAGAAAATTTATGCTAGGGATTATCAATCTATTTCTATTGTGTTTAGATATATGTCAGAAAATTGATAGGAAACTAGTGTTCTAGGTAATTCAGTCCATTTTTCATTTTTAGCTCTTAAATAATATGAATGAGATTACTATCCTTAGGCATGCAATAAAATCCTTCTTCATAGGAATCTCTTTCATTGAGGAATGAGATTTCCATCCGCTCTTATGTCTACCTTTGATGGACTTTAATAGAATAAGATTGATAATGCCATTCCTACTGTCGATTCTTGTCATCCATGGTGCCTTGAGTTGGTGAATGGCTCTAGAGATAAATGGTGCAGGCATAAGTTCGAATATGCGGTTTTGAGTATTCGGTACCCTCATTGTATGCAGACTTTTAGTATATCCATGCTAGTCCATGCACCCTGCAATGGCAGGACTGAATAACTGTCTTTCTAGTTTTATTTAGTTTTTGATCTGACTTCAAAAAAAAATTCCCCTTTGGTCAAGGCTCCAGTCAAACGTCATCGTCTCCTGTTTTTTTGTTAGGTTTTAGCTGCTATATTAGGAAGTTCAACTGTTTTTTTGGCTTTGATTAAAATGTCACATGAATATCGGCTGATATATTTTGAATTTATGGCATGGAAAAAGTTGTTCTCTTTGTACCCTGACTACATAACACATTGCTACAGTAAATATATAGTCAGAGCAGTGGCCTAGCACTGGTAAGGTAAGAAGTTGGATGCTACATAACACATATACAGTAAATATATATTGTTAGTTTTTAATTTCCTAGCATTTAATTTATGAATAAAAATCTAAGAAAAAAAAGTTTTGTGTAGCTTTAAAACAACTAACTGGATACTGTTAACAGAAGAAATCTTAATTTGAGCTGGCAGCCATGGGTGCAACCATACCGAACCCAAGTTCCAAGAACTGATATGAATTGTGACATTTCACCTACTGTACATGGTTATAATATAATCACACAGACATCTTAGACACACTCACATTCTTGTTCTTTCTTTGGTTTTGTAGATTAGCACCTATTCCACTATTCATGAATATAACAAAGGAGATATGGTCATATGGAATTATTGTCTTGTGGCGTAGGCACCATCATTTAACATCGATCTTTTTCACATCTCTGGTAAACTCTGTATGATACTTGCAAGCATATTGATTATATGTATGTTGGCATGAAATTGTTTTTAATTTCTGAATACAAAATTAAGTAGTATCATTTTTGCCTATATAACCACTTTTCATTGTGTAGTCGTCATCATAACATCTATAGCTTTCCTATTTACGTGCATGGGGTCTATGATTTGATAGTTAACCAAATTAATTCTCCGGTTGAGATGAGTCAGCTGCAGGCCTTCTATTTGTAGTTGTTTGGCCTAGGCAGGGCCCATTGCTAGAACCAAGTTTTTTTGATCACATGATCAGGCTGGGTTTGGTAAAAAAAGCTAGGCAAATCATATGGATCAGGATGCCTGAAAAGCATAGTGTTGGATAGATATTATAGAAAGTTGTGCAACATTCAAACTTGATTTTAGCATTAATTTTTCTCCAGGGTGCATGTTATTAAATGTGTAGCTTACTTTTCATAGTACATTTTTCCCAGGTAAAAATTGCTCTTGTCTGTAGCTTCCGTGCTGGCAGAGGGTTGTTATAAGAAGGTGTGCGCTGCTCTGCCCAATATACTAGTAAGTCAGAAATGCTATAAGTAAGTATTACCGCATGTCATTAATTACTATGCACATCACATGGACACAGACCACAGTTTATTTCGGGATTTGAACTGAAGTAGTAGTTAATTTTGGGGGTTTGGCGCTTCCGCTTGCACAATTAAGAACATGGATGGGTTATTAATGATCACGTAGTTTTTGCATTCAAACAATTGATGATCTGATTTGTGAAATTTGTAAAACATATATGTTTCCTATCTTATGCAGTTTATGATGTATGTTTTAATCCATACATTAATATTGCAGACACGATCACATTGTTTTGATCAAAGAAAGAAAGACCAAACTATTAGTATAATAAAATTTGCAACTATGGCCAGGGTAGCTGATCACATGGGACTTAATATTATGACAGTGAGCTCACATTGTGGCCCTACCCCAACAGCCAAGACAGAGAACGTTGCTGAGAAGCTATATATATAATGTGCTTTCTGTGGTGGGGCTTTACCGGATAAGGCTATTGTGCTACAAGTGCTTGGTTGCTAAGGTGCATGGCCATCTAGGTCCATAACACTGCCAGCCCCTTTGTTTTTTAGCTTACAGTTACTGGAAAATAATGATACTAATTTAGTTGCTTATGCATTTCACAGTTTTTTTCCCTCTTTCCCCCTTTTTGGCTGTGTATGTAATGTCTACTCCTAATCTATAGATTTTCGGGGCTGTTTAATGGCCGGATGGTTGACCTCACTATTGAATACTTTTGTGTTCCAATTAGCGAAGCAGATATTAGGGTTAGGTTTAGTAGCAAGGAAATCACTCTGCTTAATTTTGTAGACTTAAGGAAGTAGATGATACAATGCAAGTGCATCTGTATAATCGGTTGTATTATGCCATAAATGAAGCATTTTAGATCATAGTCTTGTTCTGTTTTTACTTTTTACAGAGGCAGACTACTTCCTCCAGTTAATTTCTCAATTGCGTCCAAAATTTGCATCCTTGGGATCATCGGGTAAAGTAATGTTAAATATGTTTGCAGCTAAAACTGATCTTTCATAAGGAGTCTTCTGATCAACTAATTAAGAATTAATTTCTTTAATTTTGATGAAATGAAACTTGGTTTTGGTAGATATACATCACAGATCATGGGTTATGCAGGTTTCACATACAGTTCTCCAACGCTTGCTTCAGCCATCAGCAACCTTGTCCTTGCCTTTACCTTCATACTTTCCGTCATTTTCAGGCACTTTTCCTTTATTCGTCTTGTACTAATTTCTTTGCTGAACTATCTTTTTAAGCTTCAGCTGGTTTAGTTTTAGACTTAAATTTTTACTTGAAAAATGTTTTATCGTCCTACTTTACTGTCATAAACTTTAACTGAATCGACACAATGACACGTCTTGTAAATACTGTAACTTATAGCGTACTGTGTTTTCTGATATGTTTTTTAGTTATTCCTGTATTTCTTTAAAAAATTCGGGAGTCTTCCCTTCCTTTTATGGATGGATAGGATGGAAAAGGTTGCAATGAGAAGCTCTAGCAGTCAGGCCAAAGTCTTGGGCGCCATAGTATCAATATCAGGTGCATCTGTAGTCACACTTTATAAAGGTCCCAAACTCATACCCATTGCATCCCCATCTCTCTATCTTCATCAGCCTCTAAGCTCAAATTCAAACTGGATTCTTGGCGGCCTTTTCCTTACAACAGAGTATATTTTGGTTCCAATGTGGTACATTGGTCAGGTACAATATTTTTCCAACTCCATTTTCAGGATAGGATGTATTACAATTTATATGCCAATGTTGCTTTCAAAAGCGGATGTAAATTATAATTTTCCATTTTGTTACATTTGATAGGCACAAATTATGAAGGAATACCCGGCAGAATTGACAGTTGTCTTCTTCTACAACTTAATTGTGAGCATCCTAGCGGCAATTGTAGGATTGATTACAGAACCAAACTTGAGTGCATGGAAAATTAAACCTGATATAGCATTGGCCTCTATTATGTGCTCAGTAAGTAGGCTAGTGCTGGTACAATTTAACTGGGGTTTTCACTCTTTTAGTAATGTGTAGACTAATACAGAGTTGTTGTCCATATAGGGTATCTTTGGTTCATTCTTGAGCAATGCTGTTCACACATGGGTTTTGCGCATGAAGGGGCCTGTCTTTGTTGCAATGTTTAAGCCGCTGTCAATTGCTATTGCAGTTGCTATGGGAGTCATTTTTCTTGGTGACACTCCCTATCTCGGAAGGTACCATTCATATCTGTATTACAGGACCTCGTAGAAATATCACTTTTCCTCGTGGAATCATCACTTTCCTTGCGAAAATATCAATTCCCTCCCTATATACATACATATACACTTTAAACACTCCAGAGGACAGCAACTTACCCAATAAGTTGTATCATGCTTAGCTTTCCTGTATGCAGGTTGAGATATTGAAAAGAAATGGAAAAAAGTTGATTTTCTTGAATCAGATAAAGAAGCTGGATATAATGCTTCCTTCTCGGTTTCTCATCAGCATTGATTTTTTACTAGCTTTGATTTTCCCATTTTGCAGTGCTATTGGTGCAACAATAATATCAATTGGGTTTTTACACTGATGTGGGGAAAAGCAAATGAAGAGATGAGCCAAGACAATGATATTACAAGTTTGGAATCCCCACCAACCCAGAAAATTCCTTTGTTGCAAAGCAGGAAGAATCAAGATATGGAAAGCAGATGAACGAAAAACTTGGCTAATTGTTCCCTTCCACTTGCATTGCCAATACATTTTACATCCTGCTTTCAAGGGGCTCTAGATTGAGACAGACAACTTGTTAATAGTTTAGGATCAGAGCCTAACATTATGAAGGAACTAAGATACAAAAGGAACTATGTGGATAAGCAAATGATCACAAATGTAAAAGGTAGTACGAGAAATAGAAGTCTCATCACTTGTGGAAAGTAATCTGAAGAATGACCATCTTTTTAAGTATGACTTTATACCTAGCAAGAGAGAGACTTCCATTCTGTTATTTTACAAACTGAAAAGGTATAACGAAGGCTTTCAAAATTATTCCATGGCAGAATCTTAATCACCAAGTGAATTTCATCCAAGCGGACAATGAAGAGTTATGCTAATGCAATCCATTAAAAGATCAGTAGTAAAATCCTTTCAGGTTGCATATCAAAGTAGGCTGTTACATATCAGAATAGAATTAATCGTGAAACTTTCCCATATATATCAAATATGTTGCTATTACATGCATATAAAGTGAAAATGTTCCTACTAGCAACAAATTGAGATTGAAAAGAACCTCAATAAGTTTTTTGTTCCTACTAGCAACAAATGTACTGGAAAATTGCGGCAAAATAAATTTGTTCTTAGGACTTTAAAATCTATAAGAACCTCAATAAGATTTTTGAAAAGAGAAGATTTACAAAAATAGTGATATCATGACACCAATTGAGATTGATTCTGTGCTTCAGTCACCATTGCCAAAGATGTATCCATACAAGGATATGCAAAAAAGGCTGATATTATCAATCAAATGCCAGTGCCCACAGCAGGGGCAAATGGAACTGTATTTTATGAGGGAGCTAAAACCCGAAGACAGTCGAGGAAGGAGAATCCCATGCACCTTCCTATACAATCTCCTTTCATGTCTTGAGATCATCAGACATGGCTGAAGGTATGCAATGTGTGGTGAGAATATCCGAAGTTGCAGCCTTTGCATTTTTGGTCTGTAAGACCACAATCTACATAAAAGTATGAAGATGCTTGATGAGATTTTAACTTACAAACAGACACATAAATAGAAGCAAAGAGAATTCATTTTTTCTATAAGATAACATTCTAAAGCCTAAACACGACTAAATGAAGATTGTGCAAGACACACACCAAAGGGGGAGAGAGAGAGGAGAACCTGTTCATATTCAAGATGAAACTTCAAGAATTCTTCATCACAAGACTCCACCATGTAAGCTAAGCTCTTCAAATTCTTAACAGGTTTGCCATTGAAAGCAAGAACCTATGAAAACAAAAAAATTGAAAGAAAAAAAAGACTGAGCTGGGCACAAAAAGGTGCTATGTTACTCCAACCTGGAAAAGAGAGTCCAACTTTTTTTTGTTGATTTTGTATTTTTTTTCTCCTGAATAATAAAGCTTGTATAAGAGATGCTTAGATTATTTTCTTTTTGATTGCTTTTAATATGAAACTATTAAGACTAAAATTAGGAAGTGATATTTCCACATCGTTCCCCTCAAATAAATAGTGAGTGGGACTCACAGCCATGTGAAAGAGACCGTGTGAATTATGAAAATATCAATTCCCGAAAATTATTACTAGGGGAAAAAAATATGTCCAAGTATGCCTTGTGCAAAAAATACCCTAAGACTCAGATTTCCAGCCAGAGAAGAAGTAATAGTATTTTACCACAACCAAAAATAATGTGCCATAGTTTCTTTACAACCTGAGTGTTGACTATGTCTTCATACCCAATATTGATATCAGCCACAAGTACCTGTATATTTTATGCGAAAGAATGAGCACCTAATCAATGCACTTGACATTAGCCTGAATATAAGTTGCACTTGGGCATGGTGATGAGAGAAAGAAAAGGGCGTTGGTGGAGCGAATTAATAAAGAAATCTACCTGAGAAACAACGACTACTTGTTCATCAACCGATTGTGCCATTGCATGTAGATGCTTGTCCAATAGCTTCACTGGGGCATCAAAGTCGTAATCTTTTCCATACTGAACTCCAGGAAAAACAAGAGTTAGGAGTAGATGATTTGAAAACCTTCTATTAAGTCAACCATGAAACATCTAAAATCTGAGATTGTTTCAGAGTGAGAGTTTTATATAACAATTACACTCGAGTACCATTTTACATACTGTAAAGTGAATGACTCAATCATGTATCAGCTCTAATCATTAAACATACATCGGAGCTGACTTTTCTTTAAACCATGTATTGACCCTTTCTATTATGTAAAACAAATCAACAAAAGTCATATAGCAAAGAGATAAAAAAAATTGCTTAAATATATTTTACTACCTTAAACTATTACCGTTTTTCCACATTGATGATTCACCTTTTAATTTTGTCAATAAGATGAGTAAACTATTAATTTTTTTCACTTCCGTCTAATTTCTCTTGACACGTTAAAAATTGTTGACGTGGCCGTCGGAGTGGGCCCATCTACAGCTGATGTGTCTTAAAATAATAATTTCTTCACCATTTTGTTAAATTAAAATTTTTAAGCGGGGGTAAAGTTGGTAAAACGACTTTTATTCTATATTAAAACAGAACAAACAAATTCTCGTACAAAATTATCATATTTCTCTCTATACAACCAAACATATATACAAAAATATTGAATAGACATGTCTTCACTTATGAGCCCAGATCTGACGAACAAAGTCTACCCAGAACAATTTCAGCCGGAATAGACCATTTCGATAGGTTGCCAGACTCTCTCCTCCTCCTTGTATTCAGCTAGATCGTCGACGTTAAACCCCTCGACCGCTGCTCCCTAGTCTCCAAACGCTCCCCAGGTTGAAGATGATTCTCCTATTCCTACTCCTCTACTTCTTCCTCCAAATCCCACACCCCCTTTTCCCCCTCTTCCGATTAGTCTTCAGCAACACCGTTAAACCCCTCCAATCTCTCACTCTAGATCTTTTCATTCACTCAGCGTCTTTACTATAGCAGGAAGGAAACGATTGAGGACGGCCGCCCAGAGATCTTGGCTAGCCGCTGAGTGAAGGCCCACCCTCATCGCATAATCATCCTCATGACTAAACTCTTTTTCTCCCTATAGGATTGTATATGTGTACATATACAAACCCAAATTTTTGGGTTTGATTCTCAATTATGATTCCGTGAGAATAATTGATTGTATTTTTAATTGGGGGTTATGAGCGGAGGTTGTGGGCGTATTGATGGTGATGGTTATTTGCTGACGAGTTGAAGTGATTCACGATGATGGTGAAAAAAAGTTTCGCTCGGTGGTGAAGTAGTGGTGGTTGAAAATTGCTTTTTTTAGAGGTTGTGGGCGTATTGCTTGAGTAGTAGCAGTAGTGGTGGTGGTGGTTCTTTGTTTCAATAGTATCTGATGACTATATTATTTATTTTGATTTTTTCCACTTAAATTTGTTACGTGTTTACTGATTTGTTTGTTCTTTTACTTTTTTGTCCCTTAATCTAATATAATTGAAAGAAACTTTATCAAAAATCTATTTTTTTATTACAGAAAGATTGAATTGCCACATCATTATGCCACATCCTCAATTTCTGAGGTGGCATTTTAATTGAACTAAAGTGGAAAAACTAATAGTTTAATGATCCAATTGACAAAATTGGAAGGTAAATCACTAAAGTGGAATATAGCCAATGGTTTAGGGTAGTAATTTATATTTAAGCTTAAAAAATCGACAATTCTCGGCAAGTTCTAGGCTCAACTGGTAGAATCAAAATTCCAACAGAAATATACAAGGTTGATGCAATATTTGGCTTTCACTAAACTATCCAGAACATGAGAGCAATATTTGATTTGGAAAGATTTAGGAATTTAGCCCTCTCGTAAGCAGATGAGCAAAATCTTTTACAATACTCCTTTAGTTCCACAAAAGAAGTTCCATTTGCCTTGAAAGTAGTAAAAAATGACACAATGTCCTCAAACTTGGCACCATAATTTCAATGTCAAGTCACCGCTACTAAGCTAACAACTTATCATTTTTAGGGCTAAACATAGACAAAAATACTTCCTTACCACGAGGGGAGTTTTATTTACACATGCTTCAAAAATTCAAAATGTACACAATTAAGTTTGTTGTTTGATTTGAACCCCCTCCCCCTCCCCCTCCCCCTCCCCCTCTTTCCACACACCCTTTCTAAAAAACTGTTTATTATCAAGGCGGGTGAGGGGACATAGAATAACCTTGACCCTATCATAGTTGTCACGGCGCCACGGCGAGTCATGGCGGTAGTCAACTGCCTGGACGCCTAGGCGACCGCCATGGCATCCGTATGGCTACAAGTCGTTTACAACGTGCAATTTATATATTATTTATTTTACTTAACAAGTATATTGACAATAAATTTCATATACATTAAAACTCAAAACATAACACTCTGGAATAACATTAAAGGCATAATTATGTAAATACTTAGCAATAACAATCCAAAAACAAAACACTTGATATTAAAAATTAGTAAAAGAAATGAAGAATTCAACAAACACCACATCGAAAATAAAGTTGCAACCATCACAAATATGTAGTCTGATAAAGATGTGTTGAATCCGATTACTGATAAGTTTTTTAGCGTTTTATTTCATTTTTCCCTGGTTTTTAATCGATGAGTCATGGGTTTTTAATCGGTGGGTCATTGGTTAATAAATCAAAATTGTAAAATACTTTGATTGGGTCAAGGCGTCGCCAAGGCGTCCGCCTTAACAGCTCCACCTCAAGGCGCCCATCGCCGTATCAATTTTTCATCGCCTGGACGCCTAGGCAACGCCTTAACAACTATGGACCCTATAAAAACTTTGATCCCTTGTGTGGTTATGAAAGAAGGCCATTAGGTTATCATTAGGTCCCTAACGGGATCTAACCCCTGATGTTATTACTAGATGAGGCAATGAATTTAAGCCTTTAAAGCAAATAATGAGAAAGTTGACTTTTAGTAATCTTGATTATTATTTTTTCTCAAGAGATAGAAGAAAAGGGTCATGATGATGATGATGACAACGACGACAACTTTGTGTAAGCTTATTTCCTCCTCCTTTAGCATTAATAATTTTTCGGGTTAAATACACTTTTTCCCACTCTACTCGACCTCGGTTTACAAATGAATCATTGAACTAAATTTTTTTTCATTCGACTCACTGAACTACAATTTTTTTACAAACCGTTACAATTTCTGTTAAATTATTTGACTTTGAACTGAAAAATTACACGCGTTGCCACGTGAGAGAAAGAAATCCTACATGTCAGATATTTTTCCATGTGGCATGCCTAGATGGAAACTTGAAGCATATTTAATGCAAAATTAATCTAAAATCAAATAAATAAAATAAAATAATGCATTCAAAATAAAAGTACAATAAAAATATTTTTTTAAATTTTATTCTAATCATTAATATTTGTACAATTTTAAATAAATTATATAAATTACATAAAATTATATGATTTTCTTTTAATTTAAATAACTCATTAAATTCATTAATTTAATTAACCTCAGTTCAAATAAAACTAAAAATAGTAATATAACATATAAATGTCGACATGTTATTGAATTAAGATATATTACATATATTATTAAAATAAGAAAATTTTGGGTAAATTTTGAATTTGAGTAATGTCTTTAACATTATTCATAAGTATTTTATAATAAGCACAAATTAAAAATTAAAATTTATAAAAATAAATTCAAACTTCATAAATATAACTAAATTTTTTAAAATTAATTATTATTTTATTTTTGAAAACTAATATAATTATTATTTATATTATGAAATTATTAAATAAATATTAAATATTAAATATATTAACAGATAATTAAATTAATTGAAAATATATTAACAAATAAGTAAAGTAATTAAAATATATTAACAAATAAGTAAAGTAATTAAATAAAATATATTAATTAATGTAATTAATAATAAAATATATTAATGTGTAATTTTTATAAATATATTTATATAAAATTAATGAATTCATATTTTTTTTATTCAAAACAGAGGAGCAGATCATTACAGGAGCCCGAAATCGGTGGAGAAATCGGTGGAGAAATTTGTGGAAATCAAAAGTTTTGGATGTGGCTTGTTCAGATCTAAAGTTCTGGATGTGGGTTGTTCAAATCATTTTCTAAAATCATGGGATTTCTCCTGGCACTGTGGCTACGCCATTGCTAAGGAATGCAATGGGGTTGGAGAAGAGTGCGGTGGAGGGATCTGAAAGGGGTTGTGCCGTCGGCTGAGGCGGCGATGTATTTGGGTAGTGATGAGTCCAATTATGTGAGCGGACTTAATCGGCGAATCTGAAAGGGGTAGTGATGAGTCCAAGTATTTGATGATGAGTCCAAGTATGTGAGGATATCCTTCTATTCTTCACGAAGAGCTCGCTGGATTGAGTCCACCGATGACGGTAATGGATTCATCAGAGGGGATGATGATGATGGAGGAGAAAATGTACAAAGTAGATCTGAAAATATATATATAACAAACCCAGATCTGAAAAAAAAAATCAGATGATAAGTAGATGAAATTCAAAAAAAAAAGCCAAAATAAAAAAGAAGGATTCGTCGGAGGGGAAGATGTCAGAGGGGTAGGTGATGATGGAGGGGAAGAGTACACAGTGATCTGAAAAAAATGGAAGATGTCAGAGGGGTAGGTGATGATGGAGGGGAAGAGTACACAGTGATCTGAAAAAAATATAACAAATATGTTATTATGTTTAATTAGAATTTAGATAATTAGGTTTTATTATGTAAATATTATTAGTTTTAACTTTATAAAATATAGGTTTAACTTTACAAAATATTAAAAATATATTTTTTAAAATAAAAAAATTAACAAATATTTTTTTAGTAAATAAAATGCTTGACAACATTAATTAATAAAGACTAAAAGACAATTTGCACCCCAAACTTTACTTGCTATTTACTTTTGCACCCCAAACTTAAAAAGGTGTCTAAGTACACCCCAAACTTCATTATACATAACAAAACGCACACTTTCTTCACTTAACCGGTCAAAAGTGACCGGCTAAGGCTATAACACAAGTTTGGGGTGCAAATTGTCCTTTAATCTTAAAAATAAATAATTAAGTGAATTATGAGCTAATCTTAAAATTAGCTCTTTTTTGTCAATTTTATTCCGTAAAGGAATAAAACGATTTGAATGAAAAATTAAATATTATAAACAAATATTTTATAGTCTTTGTTATAGTGTTTACATATATACAAACACAACAAAATTAACACAAGGATATAATAATAGTATATAAGTTTAAAACTAGATATCTTTTAATTTTTTTAAAAATTATAAACTCAATAACCACCTGAAACATAGCATTAATCTAGATTTTTCTTTTTTTCCTTTTTCTTTTTTTTGGTCCAAAATCCATAAACATTGTGGAAGCATGACAACTAATACCGCCCATACCCAAAATATAATTGTGACAAGCTAAGTTAAAAAAGGAATTAGGCATATGAATGGATGACATGACATTTTAATATTTCATCCGTTTCAATTTATAAGATTATTATTGATATTTAAAAAAATAATTTGTGACATTTTTAAATTTAAAATTAACATAATTCACTTAAATTTTCAAATAATTAAATTTGAAAACTAGTACTCATAATTATATTGACATAAACTAAAAATAAATAATTGTCTTTTAATCTTAAAAATAAATAATTAATTTTAAATAAAATAAGTAGTTTTAAAAATAATTAAAATAATTAAAATAAAATAATTAAAATAAATATTTAGAATTAATGATTAATAATTAATCATTAACTTGTAAAATGATTATTTTATTTTAATTTTAAAATTAATTATTAATCATTTAGGTTAAAAAATCATTAACTTGTAAAAAATCATTTTGCCACATAAAAAAAAACAATGACTAAAAAGACAATTTGCACCCCAAACTTTACACCTTGTTGACTTTTGCACCCTAAAGCAGAAAAAAGTGTACAAGTACACCCCAAACTTGATTAAGCGTAACAAAAGCATACTTTTTGTCGGTTAAATGGGTCAGCAATGCCAAGCTAAGCACTGTAATGTATATCTAGAAGGGTATTTGAGTAATTTCCTTTTATCTTCTCGACATTAAGCACTCTCCTCAATATTATATAAAATCATTGCTTGACACCAAGTGCTCAACATCACCAAGTTCCACTTCACCTTATGCTTGATCATGTCCATCCGAAATAACAATTCAATCTGCTCCATAGATTTCCCTTTTGTTTCAGGAACAAGCTGTGTGAACAAAAACAACAGAAAGGGCGATATTCTTTGAAAAGATGAAGAAAGTTCCAACCATTGTAATTGCACGAGAGGCGAGAGAGGAAAGACATGGCAATTAAGCCGCAAACTACTATTCTTCGTTCGAATGTTCTTTGCTTGAGCACGCTTGATCTTAAAAGGGAAGATTTCAGATGTCAAAACCCAACAAACATGACCAATTCCAACAGAAAAGAAAGCTACATTCCCACAAACTGCCAATAGTGCCAAACCAATCCCAACAGGCCCTTCACTTAGTAAAGATAGATTGAGGCCTAAACCAAACAAACAGATAGTCATACCAATTGTGCTCACATATAGCAGTGGCTTTCTCCCAACTCTGTCAATAAGTATAATAGCCACTAAAATGAATACAATCTTTGCAACTCCCACAGCAACAGTTGCAGCAAGAAGTTTCGAGTTACCCTCCCACATCTCACAGGCACATCGATAAACATGTCTAAATCTAGATAACTGAAATTTATCAAAAACTATGAGCATACTTTGAAACATCAATTCCTGCCATGCCTAAGGAGTATCCAAAGGCACCCCGCACTACTTATGCTATCAAAACCCAATTCAATCATCCAAATCTACCATCTATTTCAGGCCAAAACAAAAACCCAACCTTTCAAGTCAAGAGTTTGTAAAGGATTACCATGGCCACAGTCCCCAGTCCCCGCCAATTTTACCTAATAAAAACTAGCAACAATTTTTATTCATTCAAACCACAAAGATTACCAATCAAAAAATACCCAATTCAAAATTAATCCCCAAATTTACAATTTTCATACAAATTCCCCCAAATTAAAACAAACCCAGTTCAAATTACACCAAAAAGATACAGATGGGAATCTTCCAATTCTATTTTCACCAAACCCATGCTCAATTTCTCACCAAGAATCTTCAATCTCAAGTGGGTATTTGAGTTCTCGTGAGAATCTTGAGTTTAGGATGGGAATTTGAGTTTTAAGCTTAGTTTTGGGCCTAAGAAAACGGAAATTGGTGGAGATGAAGAAATGAGTGATTTTTGGAAGCAGCCTAATAGGTTAGGGTATAGGCCATGTTTGGATTTTAGTAGGGAATATGAGAAATCAAGTGTGGAGATTATGAAGGATAGGAAAACGTATTTGATGGTTGTGGTTTCTGGTAGTATGAATCAGCAGAGGAATCCAAGCGCCTGCATCATCGATGAGCTCGGCGACAAAGATCTTGTCGTCGCCGTTGGCGTCGAACCGGTTGAAGACGCGCCATTTTCAGTTTGGGAGAGGGAAGGAGAGGAGAGAAATAGACAAATAGAGAACAGAGAAAGTGGATAAAGTGGAGGAGAGAGAGAAGGGAAAGAAAGGAAAAGACTTAAATGGCCTTTCAGATCCATATTACAGTCTTAGCCGGTCATTTTTGACCAGTTAAATACAAAAAATGTGCTTTTTGTTACGTTTAATTGAAGTTTGGGGTGTACTTACACCTTTTTCGGTTTAGGGTGCAAAAGTCAACAATGGTGTAAAATTTGGGGTGCACAATGTCTTTTAGTCATAAACAATTCTGTTTTTGTTTTTAAAAACAGAATTTTGTAAAAATAAAATTTTTAAAAATAAAATTTTTTAAAAACAGAATTTTTCAAAAACAGAATTTTATTTTACAAGTTAAAAAAAATCTGTTTTTGTTAAAAAAAAATTATATTTTTAAACATTTCGTTTTACAAAATTACATTTTTAAAAACAAAAACAAACTTTTTTTTATGTGGCAAAAATGATTTTTTACAAGTTAATAATTTTTTAACGGAATTATTAATAATTAATTTTAAAATAAAATAAAATAATCATTTTAGAAGTTAATGATTAATTATTAATCATTAATTCCAAATATTTATTTTAATTATTTTATTTTAAAATTAATTATTTTATTTTATTTTAAAACTAATTATTTTATTTAAAATTAATTATTTTATAATTATTTTATTTTATTTAAAATTAATTATTTTTGCCAATTTTAAGACTAAAAGACAATTTGCACTCAAACTTGTATTCTGACTTTAGCCGGTCACTTTTTTAGGTTAAGTTAAAAAAAGTGTGCGTTTTATTACATTATAATGAAGTTTGGGGTGTATTTAGACATCTTTTTAAGTTTGGGGTGCAAAAGTAAATAGAAAGTAAAGTTTGGGGTGCAAAATGTCTTTTAGTCATTAATAAAATACTGCCACTAAAATCCATGTAAGTATATACTGCCACGTATTTTAATTATATACTGCCACTTATTGCCACGTCAGTTTTCTGTTAAATGGTTAACAGACATATACTGCCACGCCACTTATTTATCACTTTTTGTAAATAATTTGTAGTTCAATGAGTTGACCGTAAAAAATTTCAGTTCAGTGATGCATTTGTAAACCGAAGTCGAGTAGAGTGGGAAAAAGTAGATTTAACCCATAATTTTTCTATATCAGAAAAGAAAAAATGTTTCGAAGAGCACATAGCAAGATTTCTAGAAGCATACTCCAGACACTTGTGAATAAGGATAATAATATGATAATGAACATATTTCATTTTCTCACTTCAGCTTATGCAATTATATCGACATGGACTCTATATATATTTTGTGGTGATCATAGGAAAACAGATGATTCTTAAATCAAATGTCAGTCATAGACCAAGTGAAATAAACATTCGAAAAATGTTTGGTAGTGACTAAATAGTGTGCATATCTGTTTGTGCCAATGTTCTAAAAGGCGCTAGGCGCTAGGCGGGAGGCAGGCGGCCAGGGGGGCCTAGCGCCTAGGGGGCCTAGGCGGAATTTTTTATTTTAAGTCAATTTTAATATTTTAAATTATATTTATCCAAATAAAACAATAATATATAGCAAAACAATCTATAATAAAGGCATTTGCATAAAGTTCAAACGCATCCATATTGCTGCTAATGTCAAAGTTCAAAAACAAACATGCAATTGTTCAAAGTTCAAACATATTTTTAATGTATTAGTTTTATTTATAAATTTATAAACAAGATTGCTATTAAGTAATAAAATTTAAAATTTCAAGAATTTAATTCCATATTAAAACTTAAGAAACTAAACATAAATTTAAGAATTATATTGAATTAAACTAAATATTACAAATGTATCATCATTTATATAATTTGAAGTTGGTTCAAGTTCAAAAAATTACAATTATAATAAAATTATCAATTTTGACTTGATATTGTTCACTTGTTATGATTTGATATGCTACATGTTTTATGAATATGGTAAATCATTAAAAAAAATGTATATATATATATATATATATATATCAAGATCTAGTTTAGGTAGTTATTAAAATAAAAAAATCTCTCTGCATAGACCCCAGCCTAGGCCCCGCCTAATTTCTTGGAGGGATTTTTTTTGCTGCCTTGGGCTTAAGTGAGGCGCCTGGGGAGCCTAGCGCCTAGGCGAGGTGCCTGGGGAGCCTAGCGCCTAGGTGAGGTGCCAAGGGGACCTAGGCGGGGATTTTTAGAACAGTGATTTGTGCATATGCCATGTCTCACTAAAAGTAGCAGATTCAATCCTTTGGGCTTGACAAATCAGTATTAAGGAAAGAAACAAAGAAAAGAAAGTTGGAGAGCCACAAAAAGATAAACAAACACAAGGTATAGAGTAAAAGAAAACATTTCCAAAGTCAAATATAACCATGTACCTCTGAACGCAAATACGGAACAGATACAGCTGAAAAAACAAATCCGGCAACAATGTAATAAGAAGGAGGTTTTCCATTGATGTGTGCTGGTATGAGCCTTGTGTGAGTTGCAAGTTTTATATTAAACTCAAACGTCTCTGAATTACGAAGAACCTTAACTAGAGCCTTATCTCCAGTATATTTTTGAGAAACAAGATAACTGAAACCTATGCGCTCTCCATCCCTAAAAGGAACTGAAAGTTGGACCATGAGGGTAAATTAGAAACAATGTTTACTTCCAAGGAACATTTTAAAAGTTTATTGTTGACACAAAGTTGTAAACTAAGACTTCAGCACAGACACCATGACATTTTTATAACCCAGTAAACAAATATTTGCCAATTTCATAGCCTACCATATGTGACATGCAACCTGCATACAAATGGCCTTTTTTTTAACACGCCCACTTTGGAGGGATATCAGTACAAGTACAAATAAATTTCATAATCTAACATAAAAAATCTCTCAATAACAATATCATTAACTTCACTATATGGGTGAGAATACAAGCCTCACAATAAGGAGGAAAGAAAATTTGAGAACACAAGTCTCGCAATAAGGAGGAAAGGAAGTCTAAGAATACAAGCCTTACAATAATGAGGAAAGAAAGTCCAACAAAAAATGGGAAATACAAACACAAGTAAGAATCGAACCTAGGACCATGAGGTCCTAAGGCCAGTACATACAAATGGCTAAACACACTGCATTGATTGTAAAATAGAGACATCGTAACACTAATATTTTTTTTTGATAAGTGCCTAACTCACTAACCCTTTTGGAAGCTTAATTTGAATTCGCAACTAGCTTGACCTATATCTAATATATCAATCCTTTAAGATGGAGAAATGGATCCTCCTAGGACAGACAGCAATAGGCAATTGTTTTTATCATTTTAACAAACAAAGAGTACATAAATAAAAGTGGAAGTAGCATTGTCCTGTTTTTGGTTTCTGTTTTTGCTGATAGTAAGAGGAAGTAAACATCCTTTTCAAATCTTGAAGCACCTTAAAAGTTAGTATAAAAAATTACCTTAACTATGTATAAAACTAGTTAGTCATACAACAATAATTTATTCATTCTACACAACTAGTGTGTGCCATAATACTAGTTAAGAGATAAAATGTATAAGAAAGAGGACAACTGATACATTAAAACATCATAATTTGGGTAAAATTAAGGGTCACCTGTTCCATCATTAGCAATATTTATCCCATCAAAGCTAAGGATGACATCAGATGGCTTTAAAACGTGAGATTCTGGAGCTGTAGGCTCAATTCGTTTAATGCGGACACCCTTCTGTTCAGGCCCCATCCCCATTGACACACGAAGATCAGGATTTTCCATCTTTTGCCACTCAACTCCAACAATAGGGAAACCTGAAGACACACAGATGCCCAAAAGATTGATTACTAGAAAATAAAAAGAAGATAAGAACCTCAAGCATCCCAACTTAGTATGGGTTATTAAAAGCTGAGATACATAAAATATCCAAATTGATATTAAACTTAGAAGTTACAAAAATTTCAATCATCAAAGAAGATTACAATGTATCGATAGCAGAAATAGTGAAAACAGATATAGTTGAGTAATCATACCTGTATATGTTCCATTCTTTTCATAATCCTGAATAAAATGCATAATAACTGGTGTTGGTATGACATAACCAATGTTCTCAGCATCTTCATGTTTAAGGGATTGAAATGCAATACCCACACATTTGCCCCGATCATTAAAGGCAGGTCCGCCGGAATTTCCAGAGTTTATTGCAGCATCTATCTGCAAAAGCATCACGAAAGCGACAGAATCAATACTTTGTTAATCAGAAAAAAAATAAAATCACGAATAAATAAAAGCAAGAAGATAATACTTGAATAATATAACCTGCAGTCCAAGAAGCTCCGTAGACCCATGAACATAAGATAGTATCTCAATACGGGACACCACACCACTCGTCACTGAGATCGTGTCTCCACCAATGGGGTAGCCCACAACTGTCACGGCATCTTGCAGTACAGGCAACTCCCCAAATTCCACAGGAGACACTTGTTCCCAAAATTCATCATCACTCACCGTCAATAGCGCTGTAGCCCCACAAAGAAAGAAAATGAATTAGAATAACCTTCAGTCAAAAACACAATCTACCCATCACCCAAACCCACTCCCCCCCCCAAAAAAAAAAATCCCAAAAGCATTTAGTGAATAAATAATAAACAAAAGGGGAAAGAGAAAGAAATCACAAATAATAGATGCAAGTTTCGATAGCTTACTAACATATTTTAACCAAGTAAACTTTCATATTCTAAATTGCAAAACTAATCAACACATACAAACAAAGAACTCAGCCTGTAACAGAAATAGCTCCTATACAACATGCCAAAAGCTTGAAACGAGCACCCTAACCTAAACTCCTCAGGAAATTAATAAAACACAATACAAACCCCGGGAAAACCTCATTCTTCCAAAAAATTAACAAATCTCAGAAACAGAAAAATCTAATATGAATCACCAGCTTTTACTCATTCTTGAAGTACACCCTATTTCTCCTTCCAAAGAGTTCATCATAAGCAATGAGGAATCGTATCCACTTTTTACCTTTACAAACTTGCAGAAACTTAAAAACCGAACTCGGCATCCCCCACCACATACTGATTGGCACAACAAAAATAAAAAGTCCCCAAACTGCCTCCAAAAAAATTCAAAATGAAATAGAAGATGATCCAGCGAATCCTAATCCTTCTTGAACATGTAGCATCTATTATCCACAAACCTTACTCTTTTCCACATGTTATCTTGAGTCTGTATGAGGCCAATGCTACAGTCCAAGAAAAAAAAAAGTCACCTTTCTCGAAACCCCTACTCTCAAAATGATCTACAAGGGAAAACTCAAAGCATCACTGCCTCAAAAACTTTAACAAAAGGACCTCACGGTAAACCCCCCACAACAGTAAATGCACAACCTCACTAAGTCCCACGGAAGCACCTACCCCACGTAACTCTGACACTAATTCAACAACCTCCTCCAACTCCCAATCCTGAAAATTTCCTTAAATAGGCTGCTGCCAGTCTCCCCTATGAAATCACCAGATAATCCATAGTCATGGCCTTTTTGTTCATTGCAATCGAAAAATGACCCAACAAGGTATCCTTGCAAAAGCAAATTTGCATTCTATTCCCGAACAGAAAGGTAACATAGTGCTCCCTATAAGGACCACTAACCTCTGCTCTCTATAACAAGATCACAGTTGTCTGTTCTTGGCCCCATTAGAGAACCAATGAAAAAATGTAATCTTCAAAAGAATATATTTAACTTTAAGGTGTTCCACATATCAAATTCAATAATTAAGCATACTTAACAGTCATCTAAAAGCAAATTCTCACTGAAAACATCTAAAACCTAATACACTGCAAAAATCCCAATAAAGAAGAAAATAAAAAAAAGAGAGACAAAGTGGATTACCTATATCACATTCAGTTCCAATAGCTAGAACAGTAGCCAAATACTTGGTATCAGAGCCACGCTTTTTAAGCTTAACCTGGGTATGATGCTCCACAGAATGTGCATTCGTTAAAACCCTTCTCCCTCCAATTATAAACCCACTACTACTAGAACTGTACTGCCTCTTCCTTTGCCACGGCAGCGAGAAATTAGGCTCCGTGTGAACGCAAAACACCTTCACAACTGCGTCCATTGACGGCATCACCTTCGCCCCGCTCTCCCACCTCTGCAGCGGCGGCGCGTCCGCCATCGCGCAGTCACCCCCGTTGTGATCGGAAAACCGTGAAACCCTTCTTTCAGGAGATGCGGCAATCTCGATGTCGGATCCCAAAGCATGATTTTCGGTCTTCCTCGGGCGGCCACGTCCCCGCCTGTAAACTTGAGTAGTTTCGGTGATGGCGACGTCATCCGCGGCGGTGGAATCTGCCACTGGGTTTTTAGGCTTTCGGCCCCTTTTCCTCTTGTTGTTGCCTTTTTCCATTTTTCCTTTTAGTTATCAAACTAAAGAGTTTTGCTTCTGTATAACTTATAATACTATTGCTGTTACAATATTATTAACATACAAATATGTGTATCGATCTATATAATGGGATAGTGTACAAGGGTTTTATGATAAAATGGAAAATTTTATCAGATGAATCAAATATGAAAAGAAACTAAAAAATCCATGAGAGAGAGAGACTACTGACTAGCAGGTCAGTTTAGTGATGAAGAAATGGAAATTTAAATGGGCCAGAAAATGGTTGGACTAGCCCAAGTGAAGTTTATGAATATGGCCAGGAAATCCGGTCATATCCTGACCCAGGAAAAGTAACTAAGTTGAACCATGTTTTAGTATTTCTGTTAGTATTCTTTCCGTTCTCATTTGTAAAAATAAAAAAAAAACGTACCCTTACTGATGAATGAAAAATACTACTTTTTAAAATTTTATAAATGAGGTTATTTGTGTAAAACAAATGAAATAACAAGTTAAATTAGTCTAATTAATTCTGCTTTATTAATGAAGTAATTAGTTATACTACTAATCTTATTTACCAAACAAGTGTACATATTTTTTAAGTTTATTTTCAAATGTAGGTTTAATATAGTTATACGATTTTAAATTATAATATAATATCAAACGCGACTTGGGTGTACGAGATCTTTCTTGTCAAAAGCAAGAATGTTAAATTCCGTTTAAAACTAACAAAAGAAAAAAATAATATTATTTTTTAATCTTAAATACATATGTATGGGGATAAATTACTTTTTTTAACGTACATGAGAATTGGATTTTTTTATTGTGGTTATCGAAATTTTTTTTGTTACAATCAAATAATTATACTCTCAAAAATTATAAAATAGTCATTACTTTTAATTTTCGTCCGAAAAAACGAACGAAAAAATTGACTGTGCAAGTTGGACTTTTTTTTTTGCTTACGTGGATGCTGGAGCACAAAAATACCATATCACTTCTCTTCTCTTTTATCTTTAAACAAAATGGAGTGGTAAAATTTATTATCTTTAAATAATAATAATAATAATAATAATTTCAAAATAATAGTAATAGTAATAATAATAATTTTAAAATAATAATAATAAAAATATTAATAATAATATTAATAATTTTAAATAATAATAATTTTAAAATAATAACAATAACAATAATAATAATTTTAAAATTTTGAAATTTTTAAAAATAATATATAAATTATAAAAATATTTTTATATGAAGGTGATGTGTATTTAAAAATAATATTTTATTATTTTATTAATTTAAATTATTTGAAGAAGGGTAAATTTGACAAATCATTTTTTTATTTTCCATTAAAATTTAAAAAAATAAATTTCATACAAATCAGTGAGAAGCAGACCCCCAAATACAATTAATTTTTATAAAAAATTATTATTATTATTATTTTAAAATTATTATTATTAATAGTAATTTATTATTATTATTATTGATATTTTAAAATATTAATTTTACTCAGAAGTTCTATGATACAATACTATTAATTATTATTATTTAAAATATTAATAATAATAAAAATAATAATAATAATAAAGATAAATAATAATTAAGATAAAATTTTAAACTCTTTTATTTATTTATATTAATATGAATTGTCATATATAATGACTTCGTTTGAGTCATTTCTTTGTAAATTATTAATAAATTTGGTTTCACACAGTTTTGGCGTGTTAATTTATAAAAATTTATTTGCCAATCAAAACAAGAAAAAAAGGTTGAAATTATTAACTCAATAATAATAATAATAAAATACTATTAATAATAATAATTTTAAAATAATAATAAAAAAAATATTATTAATAATAATAATTTTAATAATATGTAGAACTTGAATAAAATTAATAGTTTTGTATAATAATTTTAAAATAATAATAATAATTTTTTAATAATAATTGTGTAAGACCCCAACTTATTATTAAATGAAATTGAAATTCCTCTATTTATTATTTTGAAATAGTAAGGGTTGATTTGATTAATGTGGTTAGTTATGGGTAAAATACGCAAATATTTCAAATAAGCAAGTAGTTATAAAATATTCATTGTTGTCGGGGAATATTCGTTTGGTCGTAGAATATTCTTACTTTGCTTGGGAATATTAAATAACGCAACTTGACCTTGTGTGGGCCCCATAATGGAAAGCGATTGGATGAAGAAAACGATAAGTATAAGTTGTTTATAAATAACTGTGTAGTTGTTGTGACGCCCCCAAAATTAGGTATCACGCCACCCATCTTGTGCGCCACTTACATGGTACATACGTAATTCAAATACAACTTCTTAATATAAGCGTCGTGTATAATCTGACATAAGCTGTGAGTTTGAATACAAATATTGTCTACTAGATATTATACAAACTCAAAAGGAGTCCTCATTACAACTATTATCACACTTTATTTCGCAGAATAGTGAGGGACTACTAATCTTTATCCTCCGGACCATTACTTACGTTCCCAGACTCGTCCCATTTATGTTCTCATTTCACGAAGAGAAACGGTGAAAAAGAAAAGGTGAGCTCAACTAGCCCAAGAAGAAATATTATGACTAAGATAATGCGAGAATAAATTATCATTAGCCTTGACGATGTTAAAGCGATAAAATACTGATAAACAACCGGTTTAAGCTGCAATTGAATAAGCAATCCATTAAAAAGTGACGAGAGAATAAAGTCTACTATCTTTTAGGTTTTTAAAGGTTTTCATCAATTTTTATCATTTGAGACTCAAATTTTAATAATAAACCACCACATCTAATCATCCCCGTATTACCGCGGTCGAGGATTTTCATCAAATTATCATGGTCATGACTATACCGAATCACCCACAGTCATAATCATACCAAAATTATCCATCATTGCATTACTGTGCCACGAGGACTTTTGTCACATCATTTATATCAAGTCGTGATTATACCGAATGATCCTAGTCATAATCATACTAAGTTCATCTACGCACGTAAGCCAAAGATAACATAATATAACATGAGGATGATGTGATGACATAGTAATTCAATAAAACAAGTTCAAGAATTATTTAATCCATGAATTATTAACGTCCAAATTGTCAACATGATAATCTTTGTTTCGTAGAGTAAAATTCAATAATGATCGGAAGAATATTTTCATGAAAAGATCTTTGGATGAAACGCAAATATCGAGGATATTCTACTAATTTCATGGAGTATAGAAGTCAAAGTTTTAACCATTTGGGTATAATAAAGAATGGAATAACAAAAGAAATCACCGTGCATGCGGTACTTGGCGATGAAAAGTTATTCAATGAGAATAATAATAACGGAACCGGTCGGTGAAATTCACGCAAGCGGGATGTTCCAACGAGAATAATAAAGATGGAACCGGATCCGGTGTAAAACACACGAGATAGGATATTCCAATGAGAATGATAAAAGGCGGAACGAGTCCGGTGTAAACACATGCATGAGGATGTTCCAGCGAGAATAATAAAAGCGGAAACCGGTCGGTGTAAAACATACGCATGTGATGTTCCAGCGAATAATAGAAGAATGTCACCAAGTATAGGGTAAATCACAGCATTATCTGAGTTATTCCAATGAATAATAAGCGATGGAATAACATAAGGATTTCACAGTATAGGTATGCTTGGCGTATACTGAGTTATGTATAGGGTATGCCACTTTTACAAAGGTTATTCCAATGAGAATGATAATGAATGGAATAATGTGAAGTTCTCTTCAAGAAGAAAGAATAACACACCCTTACCGTAAAAAAAGGCTGAATATAGAAGTAGTGAAGTAAGAGAATACTCTTTTTCTTTCTATAATTTTCTCTCTATAACTTCTCTCTATAATTTCTCTCTACAGAGTTTCAATGAATTAAGTAAGAAAATAATGAAGGAATGAGCTTTATTTATAGGAAAATAGAATGCATAGTAACTAATCCATGAGCGGTCCAGATTGATTTACTTTATTCGACGGTCCATATTTAAAGAAAAATCTTTTAAATAAAATATAATATATTCTATTTATATAAAAATATTTTACTATGCAAACACTTTATGCAATACTTATGCAAAACACTACGCAAAAAACACTATGCAACACTATGCATAATAAAATATAATATATTCTATTTATAGAATAACTTTAATAAAGTATTCTATTTTATATAAAAAGATGTTTACATTTTATTATGTTAATAATCTGAATAAAATAAAAGCGTCATTATCATTATAATAATTCATATTATTAATAAATGATAATGGAATCAAACTGAGTGACTTCTCACATAAGCATGAATAATCAATACCGTGCTTTATGCACCACACATTACATCGTACTTTTACTACTGAGTAGTTCAACGGTAACCACGGTAAAACTTCCGCCGTTATTTCAATAAAATATTTTTGTCATTTTCTCAATCAAAACAATAATTACATTGTGGGGTCCACCAATGATTGAGTAGTTAGACGAATATTCCTCGCTAAACCGAATATTCCAGAACCAATCGAATATAATATAACCACTTGCATACTTTTGCAAAATTTATAAATATTACCCACAACTATAATATTATCTCAAATTCACACCATAATATTAAAAATTATTTTGACAAAATTTAAATCTTTATTGATAAATCTGGGGTCTCGCGGTTATTACAGATTAATCTTGTTGGAATACTCGATGGTTAAAACTTCGATGAAAGCGGTATTGCACCAATTATTGATTCTTACGTAATAAGACACTACTCGATAATTATTACGATAATTCTTTATTCAATATTTTATTTTATTGATTCAATAATTGCTACATTGATATTTTATATTATTGTTGTTTTGATAATTATCACTACAAAGTATTTTTCATTATCGATTAATAATTCATATTATTTGAATAATATTATTAGATAACATTATTGGCAATGTCTAGAAAGTTTACATACAGGAGAGGTTTGGTCACTTAATTGCTTGGCCAAGATGAGGAGAAATCCTTATTGAAAGCCCCCTCTTTCACAAGAGCGGCTAGTTGTCGATATTGAGATTTTGTAATATTATTTGTGAATAATTAATTATTGATTTATATGATAAGGAAAATATTCATTTTATGTGGATATAGATGGAGAAAATTTTAATGTGACAATTGTTGAAAATTGATATTTTATCATTTTTGATAAAATAATTTATTTAAATATATTATTATATTTTAATAATATAATAATGGTGATATTTTTACAATGAATGTGAGATATATGAATAAATGAGGAGGAATTGTATTTTTATTACAATAAATATTAAAAACATGTCAAACATGTTTGTGGACCCTATTTCTTGACTAAAATTTGATTATAGCTTGTAAAATCGTCTGTATGTGGATTTCGGTCAATTTCTGCTTGGAATTTAGAAAAACTTTCTTTTGCAAAGATGTAGAGAATTAAATTTTCTATGGAATGGACGTAAGATTTGAATTTTTCTGATAAAAAGGCTATTTATTATGAATTATTGAAGTTCCGAAGTTCTGGAATAATTGATTTTTGGAAGTTTTAATTATTTTTATTAAGAAAAACATTTTTATTGATTTTGGTGAGGGGGGACCACTTGTGTGGCTGGTGTTTTGGATCAAAGGAAGTGTGCGTAGGAATTTATAATATATATAATAATATTTTATTAAATTTTCTGTTTTGGTGTTCTAAGTAATTTTCTATAAATAAGGTGCTTAGGTTAGAATTGAAAATCACACCAGAAATTGAAGTTTTCTCTCTTTATATTATCGAGCGTATTCTTGTGAGTATTTTGATACTTTGAGTGTTGCAATACGGTGCAAGTTCCTTTAGCACTATATCCAGTATTCGAGTCAGAAGTACTGTCTTTTCGAGGTAAGGGTTATTTTTTTAAAAATGATAATATTTCTTCTAATATCATTATGTTGAAATATTGGTAAGATTTTTCTTGTGAAATTCTTGTCTTTTGGTGTCGGGGTTACTATTCACGTATACGGCACTATTCACGTATACGACACTATTCACGAATACGAGACTATTCACAGAAAAATTAAAATTTTGTTTTTTATCCAAAATATCTATTATAGATACTAACTTTGATTGTATCCATATTTTGATCATTCTTTAATTTTACTCAATTATGATTATTTATGAAGTATTTTTGAACTCAGATTGTTTAAAGTACGAATCCTTAATATTTGTTCTTTTGTTTCACTGGATTCGTTTTCTTTAAAATATTTTTCATCATCCTCAATCCTAAATGATGATATTATTGAATATCTTTGGCTTTTGTAGTGCAAAGATGAATGAATTTTGATGAATATCTTTGCCCGTAATGTCAAAGATGAGCAGTGTTGAGATGAACATGAATTAACTAATGAATATCTTTTTGCACTGTAGTGCAAAGATTAATATTTAATTCAAGAGGAATATTGATTGATGTTACAGGGATAAAATATTGATGATGGACTTTTAAATTCATAGATTATAGTAGATTTCATTCTCTACGTAACTCTCCTATAAATTGTTATTTTCGCTGCGAATATTGATCGAAACTTATTATACATTATATTCTATCGATTTTTTCCTATTGAAGACTAACGATAATTTGTTCTATATTATCTTAGTCATAATATTCTTCTTGGGCTAGTTGAGCTCACCCTTTTCTTTTTGTTCCATTTTTTTCTCGGGGAGGCGAGAATGTAGCGAGTCTTAGTCGGGTGTGGAATGATGGTTCTAGAAGTTGTTTTAGTAGTCCTCACTATTTTATAAAATAGTGTATCAATAATTGTAATGAGAACTTATTTGAGTGTGGATATTGTCTAGATGACAATATTTGTATTTAAACTCACAATTTATGTGTTGTCGTATTTTGCACGACAATTGTTTTAATAAAGTTATAGTTATTTCTGTACCATGTATTTTGACGACTCAGAATGGGTGTTGTATATCTATTTTGGGGGCGTCACAGTTGATATCAGAGCTTAGGGATATGATCTCTGGCGGAGATCGGGGAATAGAACTAGGAGGGGAGAGACGAGTAAATCTTTCGCTAGTTTGTCCTACCTAAGCTTATTTGTTGGTTGGTCAGTATATAGGAATATTATGTGATATGTTGATTTCTTTAATTAACCCTTGTTTTATGGCAGTATTTGAGAATGACAACTGAGAATGTTAACAGTGGAATAAATGAGACCTTGGAAACTCCTTTACTCACCAATGAGGAGAACGTGCAACAGACCGGTAATGTTCCTCCTGTAAACAACACCACTGATCAGACGATGAACGACGGAATGTTTTGAAGCTTTTTGCAGTTCATGCAAAATCAGACGAGGGAGACTCGTGCACAAAATACAGGTGGAAATGATAATAATGCACGGTTTGTCACAGCCAAGCAGTTCAAAGAGTTGGGACCACCAGAATTCTGGGGAAAGCCGGATCCGATTAAGGCAGAAATGTGGGACAAACAAATTTCCAAGATATTCGATGTCTTAGGATGCACGGAGGAACAGAAGGTTCCATTCGCCACCTTTATGTTCCGTAATGAGGCAGATTATTGGTGGAAATCTGTGAAGCGTATCCATCCAGCCACACTCAGCATGTCTTGGGAGACGTTTCAGAAATTGTTCAATGACAAGTAATTTCCTGAAAGTATTCGTCATATGAAGGAAGTGGAGTTTATTAGACTAGATCAAAAAAACAACATGGCGGTCCCAAAGATGAGCGAAGTTTGCGAGTTATCGGTTTGCACCTCATTTGGTGGAGAATGAGGGCGTATACGCGGATGTTTCGAGAGGTTTGAAACCCGACATACGTCAATATCTCATTTCTCATAAATTTTCTCTCTATTCAGATGTTGTCAACATGGCTCAATTATTAGAGCGAGATAACGAGTACGTTCAACTGAGGGACCATAACCAGGATCATACTGGTGACAACAGTCATCAGAACAACGATAACCAGCGGAGAAAGAAAAATACGGACAAAAGCGGTAACCACTCTGGTGGTAATCATGGCCATGAAAATAGAAGAAGCGAGTCGGGGGGAGATTTTAAAAAGAGGAGATTCAACCATGACAATACGAAGACGTCAGCACCAACAACAATTGGTTTTAAGGGAGGAGAACGACCACCGGTCGTATGCTATAAATGCGGAAAAGATGGACATATCAACCCAAACTGTCCACAACAGTTTAAGGTATGCTATAATTATGGAAAAGAAGGACATATCGCTCGAAATTGTACGGTAGCGAAACCAAGTCCAGGGGGGATGGTGACTCAAAAGGCTGTTCCAGAAAAGTCAAAGTCAATGGTTCCTAGAAGAGCGTTTGTCGTGACTGGTCAAAATGCAAGGAACCCAAATGAGGTGATCACGAATAAGCTAATCATAAATTCTTGCGAAGTTTATACCTTACTAGATACCGGTGTTACCCATTCATTTATCTCTCCTGCTTGTGCTCAACATTTAAACTTGACTCCAGAGAAATTAGACATTGATTTATATGTGGAGACTCCGTTAGGAGAAACTTTTATTACATCCACTGTTTATAAATCTTGTTTGATCCAAGTTAGCACCATCACATTACCTGTTGACCTTATCTCTTTAAAGATACTTGTTTTTGATGTGATTTTAGGGATTGATTGGTTAACTACTCATCATGTCAAAATTGATTGTTTTCGTAAGGTTGTTAGTTTTCATATTCATAACCAACCTGTTGTACGAATTCAAGCAACTAAACCACTAAAATCAATCACTGTCATATCAAGTCATAAAGCTATTCGTTTATTAAAAAACGGATGTCAAGATTTCTTAGCCTATGTTATGGATTTGAATAATATTCCTGTTGTTAGTAAATTTCCTGACGTATTTCCTGAAGAACTTTCTGGTCAACCCCTAGAACGTGAAGTTGAATTCTTTATTGATCTTGAACCTGGTACAAAGCCCATTTATAAAACCCCATATCGAATGGCTCCTATTGAACTTCAGGAGTTAAAGGACCAACTACAGGAGTTGTTGGACATCGGTTTCATTCGTCCTAGTACATCTCTGTGGGGTGCTCTTGTATTATTTGTAAAGAAGAAAGACAGGAGTATGCGACTTTGTATTGACTATCGGGAATTGAACTATGTCACCATCAAGAATAGGTATCCACTACCTCGTATTGATGACCTGTTTGACCAGTTGAAAGGAGCACAATTCTTTTTAAAGATCGATCTTCATTCTGGATATCATCAGTTGAAGATTAGAGGCGAGGATATTCAAAGAGGCGCCTTCGAAATCGATGCGGGCATTATAAATTCTTAGTCATGTCTTTTGGATTGACTAATACTCCTGCGGCTTTCATGGATATGATGAACCAGATATTCAAGGAATATTTGGATCAATTCGTTGTTGTCTTTATTGATGACATCCTCATATATTCTAAAAGCCGTGAAGATCATGAGCACCATTTGAAGCTGGTACTCCAAAGGCTTCGTGAAAACAAGTTATATGCCAAGTTGAAGAAATGCTAGTTCTGGCTTGAGGAAGTAGCATTCCTTGGACACGTGGTGTTAAAACTTGGAGTATCTGTTGACTCGGCGGAGATTGAAGCAATACAAAGTTAGGAACAACCAAAGTCGGTGACCGAAGTACGTAGCTTTCTGGGTTTAGTTGGTTGTTATCAGAGATTTGTGGAAGGATTTTCTCGAATTTTTACTCCGTTAACTCAGCTGACTCAGAAAGATACAAAATTCTTATGGAGTGAGAAATGCGAGAAGAGTTTCCAAGAGCTTAAGAGAAGACTCATTTCGATACATGTTCTGACAATACCATCTAGTTCGGATGGATTTGTTATCTACAGCGATGTTTCAGACAAATGGTTAGGATGTGTTCTCATGCAACATGGGAAAGTCATAGGATATGTGTGACGCCCCTAAAATAGGTCCAATCCACCCAACCTATTCTGAGTCGCCAAATACATGGTACAGAAAACAACTACAACTTTATTACAATTGTTGTGCAAAATACGACAACACATACTGTGAGTTTAAATACAAATATTGTCTTTTAGATAATATCCACACCCAAATAAAGTCCTCATTATAATTATTGATGCACTATTCTACAAAATAGTGAAGACTGCTAAAACAACTGTCTAAGACCATCACTCTATACCCCGACTGGTTCCTGCTATGTTCTCGCTTCCTGAGAAGAAAAATGGAACAAAAAGGAAAAGGGTGAGCTCAACTAGCCCAGTAAAGAATATTATGACTAAGATAATATACAACAAATTATCCTTAGTCTTCAACAGGGAAAAATCTGATAAAACATAATAGACAACAAATTTTAGATTAAAACTCCTGCGAAAACAGCAATCCATTAGAAGAGTCACGTAGAGAATGAATTCTACTATCTTCTAAGATTTAAAAGTTCATCATCAATATTTTATCCCTGTAACAACAATCAGTATACATATTTAATCAAATATTCATCTTTGCACTACAAGCCAAAGATATTCATTTGTATCGCCAGTTGGTCATGTTCATCTCAACACCTGTTCATCTTTGCCCTACAGGCCAAAGATATTTATTAGTTAATCATTCATCTTTGTACTACAGGCCAAAGATATTCAATAATATCATCATTAAGGACTGAGGATGATGAAAAATATTTTAGAGAAAATGAATCCAGTGAGACAGAATGACAAATATTAGGGATTCGTGTTATAGTTTATCCAAGATCAATAATACTCCATAATAACCAATTGTGAAGCAGAATTCAAAAATAACGATCAAAACATGGATACAATCAAAGATAGTAGCCAAAATAGACATCTTAGACAAAAAGAAAATTTTCATTTTTCGATGAATAGTGCCGTATTCGTGAATAGTGTTGTATACGTGAATAGTAACCCCGACACAAAAAGTTCCAAATTTGATTAAAAAGTTCACCAATATTTCGACATAATGATATTGAAGAAAATTATATCATTTAAGAAGAAAATAACATCCCTTACCTCAAAGAAAAGCGATTACTTGGAATGAAAGGTGGAAGTGATCTTTGAATGAAACTTATCTTTGAACAAAGAACTCAAAGTATCTAAATACTCACAAAATACGCTCGATAATATAGAGAGAGAAAGAGAAAGCTTATGTTTACGGTGTGATTTTCAATTCTAACTTAGCCCTCTATTTATAGGAAAATGTTAAGCGCTTGCAAAGCGGACTTTGACTGCTACTTGCACGATGGCTTTACTCGCTACTATTGCCACCCACCACATTTAAAATAAAATTCAGCACATTTCTTCACCAACCACAAGCAGGGCCCACTCAATTCTAGAATTTTCCACCAAAATTATTTATAAACCTAATTTCTGAATCATTCACATCTTAAAATTCATAACAAATCATACCTTCATTTTTAATGGTTCAAAATTTGTGGACATATACTCAACTTATATATGTATAACATATCCAAAAATCACAACGATCCAACGGTCGAATTAAAAATTATAACTCACGCAATATATCTCAAAAACACTGGTTTGATTTTTAATACCTCCAATCCGATAAAATACTGATAAAACACCTCAACATTAATTCCTTCAATTATAGCCACATAAATAAATCCATCATTTATATCCACATCAAATAAATATTTCCTTTTCATATAAATCAATAATTAATTATTCACAAATAATATTACAGAATTACAATTATGACAACCAGGCAGTTCCCAGGAAAGAGGGGGCTTTCCAATACAGATTTCTCTATCGACGAGCAATTAGGTGACCAAACCTCTCCTCGATGAGAACTTTCTAGACATTGTCAATAATTACATCTAATAATATTATTCAAATAATATGAATTATTGATCAATAATGGGGAAATCTTCGCGGTGACAATTATTGAAACAACAATAATATAAAATATCAACGCAAACAATTATTGAATCAATAAAATAAAATATTGAATAAAGTAACTCACTTTGTAACAATTATTGAGTAGTGTCTTCTTTACGCACGAATAAATAATTCAACAATACTGCAAGTGCAATCTGGTATCTTCTTTGTGCAACCGCGCGTAGACATCGTATTTTAACCAGCGGTATTCCAGCGATTGTTAGCGGTAACAATTACGCAATTATTTATAAAACTCAAACTTTGTCATTTTCTTCATCCGAAAGTTTTTCCGTTATGGGGCCCACAATTGACTGCGCCGTCGTACGGATATTCCCGACAAAAAGAATATTCCACGACCAAACGAATATTCCCCAACAACAATGATTATTTTATAACCACTTAATTATTTTGCAAAATTTGCACATTTCACCCATAACCAAAATATTATATCAAATTAACACCTTATTATTTAAAAATAATAATTGGAGGAAAATTCAATATTATTTATAAAAAGCTGAGGTCTTACACTATGCCTCGCGACAACTTAAAGAGTATGAGAGGAATTATCCTACTCATGATCTAGAGTTGGCAGCAGTCGTTTTTACGTTAAAGATCTGGAGGCACTATCTATATGGGGAGAAAGTGGAGATATATTCAGACCATAAAAGCCTCAAATATTTCTTAATCCAAAAGGAACTCAACATGCGGCAACGACGTTGGCTCGAGCTGTTAAAAAATTATGACCACACCATTCAATACCATCCTGGAAAAGAAAACGTGGTAGCTGACGCGTTGAGTAGAAGATCATATGCAGGAATGAGTGCGATGATGTGAAGTATACGTATAGAACCAACTTTAATCGATAAAGTTAAAGTTGCTCAAGCCACAGATCCGGAGCTGATGCATATGAAGAAGAAAGTACAAGAAGGTGTTATCCTAGATGCAAGAATCGATGAAGAAGGAATACTTCGAGTCCACTCCAGACTTTGTGTTCCTAACGATTCTGATTTGAAGAACAAGATCATGATGGAGGCACACTATACAGCGTTTGTAATCCATCCTGGAAGTACCAAAATGTATCGTGATCTTCTACATACATTTTGGTGGAACAATATGAAGAAAGAGATTGTAAAATTTATCTCGAGGTGTTTAACTTGTCAATGTGTAAAGGCCGAGCATCAAGTGACAAAGGGTCCATTGCAACCACTTGAGATTCTAAAATAGAAGTGGGAACACATTACCATGGATTTTATTACGGGTCTTTCCACAGTTTCTCAAGGCATAAATGCTATTTGGGTTATTGTTGATAGATTAACCAAATCTGCTCATTTCTTGTCGATACGGGAGACTTATTCCCTTGAACGTCTTGCTCGTATGTACGTGAATGAGATTGTGAGATTGTATGGCATGCTAATATCCATAGTTTCGAACCGTGACCCAAGATTCACTTCACGATTTTGGGTTAGTTTGAAAAAAGCTATGGCACGGATTTACGATTCAGTTCGGCATACTATCCTCAAACGGACGGACAATCATAGAGGACTATTCAAACTATTGAAGATCTATTAAGACTCTGTGTCCTAGACTTCAAAGGGAGTTGGTGTTAGAGTTTATGCCCTAGAGGCCAATTATTTGATATAATTGCTTAACGTTTTGATATTATATTTGATTGAATAAATGAATGATTTTATTATGGTTTTATTCTGCGCGTATATAAATGTTAACATAATAAAAATCCTTAGAATAATTGATCAAATTATATAGTTTCAAGTATGTGACTTGAACATGAGATTATATAATTATAATTAGTATCATTGTTCTTAAATGTCCCTTAGTTGAGTATCATTGTTGATGGGACAACAATGATGTATTGAGACTAGTATATGGATTCGATTGATGACTAAATCTCATTTGGTCATAAATATATAAGATATTAAGTCGATGTATATGTACATGTTAGAAACGATGTCTTTGGACGGACCGCCATGAGAATTCTATGTGGAGCATTATGCGAAGTGTCATTAGAAATTCTAATAGTGACAATGATGTAATGGTCCTCCGACCTGAAATCACTATATTACTACACGGGAATTTATGTACTTTGATATCATCAAATGTCACCTTTAATAGGGTGGAGTATAAAGGAGATTATTGGGTACATCATGAATCATGTGAGGAATATGAGTGATTTAGATGGAATTTAACCCTCCTATTTATTAGGGGTGATATCCATAGGCCTCTTGATTGAGTAGGACTATGAAATGCATGGCCATGATCAAATAGTGATTTGTTTCCTATAGTTTACTCATTGATCAAGAAAACTCAGATTAAATTATGAAGAGTATGACACATTCCATAACTCAAGTTTAATCTAGGATATTAAGGTTAAAAGGATTAAATTACATTGAAACATTGGTCACAAAAAGGTTGCATCGAATCATCGATCTTATTATTACTTGGTTAGCAGTGATGCATTACTAGATGCCGCTCACTATTTATAATTTTAAAATCATTGCCAACGTAATAATAACCTATAGGGTCACACACATAGAACGTTATTAAAAGGGAATTAATTTAAATTATAAGGATTTAAATATATTAATATGATTAATATTATTTAAATCACGAATTTAAATTAAAAGGATAATTTGTATGTATATATGTATATTAATTAAGTAAGACTTAATTAAGATATATATATATATATATAATTGATTTTATGAAATTAGATTTTGATTTGATTAATTCCTTTTAACTACTATATATGATATATATATATGACTACTTAGGGTTACATCATAATCAAAAACAAAAACCCTAGCCGCATTCTTGAGAGAGACTAGAGAAAAGCAGAAAATCCATTCCTTTTGGTGGCTAATCTAGTAATTCCTTCTTCCGCAGATCGTGGGGCGATTAAATGCGGAGGCGTTCGTGTGAATACCGTAGAGTAGAGTCATGATCCGTTTGAATTGAGTTGGAGATTCGACCGCATCGATTTAACCAAAATAATCGGTATAATTTTTAAACCACTGGATTAATTTCTGTTTCGCATGGATCCTGTTTATGGGTTTCGGAAATTGCTTTGAATTGTTCTATTTTCGCTGCGTTTTATGTGCCGAATCCCTACAGTTGGGATAAGTATTTACCATTGATGGAATTCTCCTACAACAACAGTTATCAAGCAAGTATAGGTGTGGCTCCATTTGAAGCATTATATGGACGAAAGTGTCGCTCTCCAGTATGTTAGGATGAGGTGGGTGAAGCAACATTGTTGGGACCAGAGTTGGTAAGTATGACTACAGAAAAGATCCAAATGATTCGACAACGTATACAAATGACACAGGATCGACAAAAGAGTTATACGGATCTTCATCGAAAGGACGTGGAATTTAGTATTGGGGATCATGTATTGTTACGTGTGGCTCCATGGAAGGGAGTTACAAGATTTGAGAAAAGAGAAAAGCTCAATCCACGATTTATTGGTCCATTTCAGATTCTTGACCGAGTAGGAAATGTGGCTTATAGACTCGCGTTACCTCCAAGTATGTCTCGTGTTCATAATGTTTTTCACATATCTGTGCTACATAAATATGTGGAAGACCCGAACCACGTTATTGAGTTAGAACCGTACGAGATAGCCGAAGACTTAACGTACGAAGAGGTACCTGTCAAGATCTTGGATAGGAAGGAACATGTCCTACGCACAAACGTCATACCACAAGTCAAAATTTTGTGGAGGAACTATGTTATTGAGGAAATGACCTGGGAGTTGGAAACAAAAATGAAAGCGAGGTATCCTCACCTTTTCGAAACACCAGGTACGTACGTAAATTTTGAGGACAAAATTTTTTAAGGAGGGGAGGTTGTAAGACCCCAACTTATTATTAAATGAAATTGAAATTCCTCTATTTATTATTTTTAAATAGTAAGGGTTGATTTGATTAATGTGGTTAGTTATGGGTAAAATGCGCAAATATTTCAAATAAGCAAATGGTTATAAAATATTCATTCTTGTCGGGGAATATTCGTTTGGTCGTAGAATATTCTTACTGTCGGGAATATTTGTACGACGACGCATCCTTGTGTGGGCCCCATAACAGAAAGCGATTGGATGAAGAAAATGACAAGTATAAGTTGTTTATAAATAACTGTGTAGTTGTTAACGTTAATACTGTTGGAATACTCGGTGGTTAAAACTCAGTAGAACGCGGTATTGCACCAATTATTGATTCTTACATAAGAAACCACTACTCAATAATTGTTACAGTAATTACTGTTCAATATTTTATTTTATTGATTCAATAATTGCTACGTTGATATTTTATATTATTGTTGTTTCAATAATTGTCACTACACAATATTTTTCATTATCAGATTAATAATTCATATTATTTGAATAATATTATTAGATAACATTTTTGGCAATGTCTAGAAAGTTCTGTCTAAGGAGAGGTTTGATTACCTAATTGCGCGCCAGTAAGAAAAAATCCTTATTGGAAAACCCCCCTCTTTCTTCGGAACGGCCTAGTTGTCGATATTGTGATTCTGTAATATTACTTGTGAATAATTAATTATTGATTTATATGATGAGAAAATATTCATTTTATGTGGATATAGATGGAATTTTTTTTTAATGTGATAATTGTTGAAAATTGATATTTTATCTTTTCTGATAAAATAATTTATTTAAATATATTATTATATTTTAATAATATAATAATGGTGATATTTTTACAATGAATGTGGGATATATGAATAAATGAGGAGAAAGTGTATTTTTGTTGCAATAAATGTTAAAAACATGTTAAATATGTTTGTGGACCCCATTTATTGACTAAAATTTGATTATAGCCTGTAAAATCGTCTGTATGTGGATTTCGGTCAATTTCTCTTATTTTTTTATATTCTGAACCCTTTTGGAAAATTGATTTGGCGCTACCTAACCATGTTTCTCTTTATATTCTTGTCCTTCTAGAGAAATTTCTCGAAAACCTCTGTACATATTTAACAGTCTGCTGGAAGCCTTTCTGCTCTCTTTACAAAATTAAAGTACGAATCCTTAATATTTTTTCTTTTGTTTCACTGGATTCATTTTTTTAAAATATTTTTCATCATCTTGAGTCCTAAATGATGATATTACTGAATATCTTTGGTCTGTAGTGCAAATATGAATGAATTTTTGATGAATATCTTTGGCCCGTAGTGCAAAGATGAATATGTGTTGAGATGAACATGACCAACTGATGAATATCTTTGGCCTGTAGTGCAAAGATGAATATTTGATTCAAGAGGAATATTGATCGATATTACAGGGATAAAATATTGATGATGGACTTTTAAATTCATATATTATAGTAGATTTCATTCTCTACGTAACTCTCCTATGAATTGTTATTTCCGCTGCGAATATTGATCTGAAACTTGTTGTCTATTATATTCTATCAGATTTTTTCCTGTTGAAGACTAACGATAATTTGTTCTATATTATCTTAGTCATAATATTCTTTACTGGGCTAGTTGAGCTCACCCTTTTCATTTTTGTTCCATTTTTCTTCTCAGGAGGCGAGAATGTAGCAGTACCTAGTCGGGATGTGGAATGATGGTTCTAGAAGTTGTTTTTAGTAGTCCTCACTGCTTTTTAAAAAATAGTGTATCAATAATTATAATGAGGACTTATTTGAGTGATGGATATTATACAGATGACAATATTTGTATTTAAGCTCACGATTTATGTGTTGTCGTATTTTGCACATTAATTAATTATAGGGAACCTTTTGCTCCTCGGAGCATCCCAAGACATCAAATATCTTGGTGTCTGCTTTATCCATGCTTCCGCTTGAAGTGGTTTTGGCTCTCCCTTAAACTCCGGTGGTCCCGGCTCCTTGAAGCTGTTTAGCGGTGACCGCCACCGAGAGTTTTCCGTGTTTCCACCTACGTTTTGGGTGAGTCGCTCTACTTTCTTTGTTGCATAAATTGCATAAAGCCTCTGAACATTTGATCATTCATCATTTGGTCGGTGTTGTTGTTTGCATGAGGATTGTCGCCTTCGATGCACATTATCACGATTATTGATATGTGGTGAATCAACGATCGCTTTGTGCTCAATTGCTATTCTCAACATTCTCGATTTCATTTTCGAATCGCCACAAAAACAAAGGTTAATTGACATGTAACAAATTATCTCTATATTACGAATGACCAATAAAATAGCACATAAACTTAGGTAGGTCATACTAGCGAAAAGGTATTCCCGTCTCTCCCTCCAAGTACTATTCTCACATCTTAGCCAGGATCATATCCCTAAGCTCTACGATACCAACCGTGACGCCCCCAAAATTAGGTATACATCACCCATCTTGGGTAGTCGATACGTGGTATGTAATTTAAATACAACTTACTAATATAAGCGCTGTCGTGTACATTACGACATAAAGCGTGAGCTTGAATATAAATATTGTCTACTAGAAATCATACAAACTCAAAAGGAGTCCTCATTACAATTATTATCACACTATTTCGCGAATAGTGAGGACTACTAATGCTATCCTACGGACCATTACTCCGTTCCCCGACTCGTCCCGGCTATATTCTCATTTCAAGAGAAACGGTGAAAGAAAGGGTGAGCTCAACTAGCTCAAGAAGAAATATTATGACTAAGATAATGCGAGAATAAATTATCATTAGCCTTCACAAACGATTGTTAAAGCGATAAAATATAATGAACATCAAGTTTAACTACAATGAACCAAAGAATCCATTAAAAAGTCAAGTAGAAAATAAAATCTACTATCTTTTATGATTTAAAAGGTTTTCATCCTTTGTTATATATAGAGACTCGACTTTTAATAAATATTCCACATCATCGAATCACCCTCGCACTACGACCGAGGATATTCTTTAGTATCACGACCACAATTATTCATACTACTTACGCCAAGAATAGTTGTGTATTCATTAATGGTCATGATCATGCCAACAATCTGTTCATCAATGCACTACTGGTCACTGACGAAATTATCCATGCACTACGGGCCAAGGATATTCGTGTATTCATCAATGGTCATGATCACGCCAACAACTGTTCATCAATGCACTACGGGTCACAGATGACTTTCAACATAATATAAACATGAGGATGATGACAATGATATAAGAATTCAATAAAACAAGTTCAAGAATTACTTTATCCATGAATTATTAACGTCCAAATTGTCAACAAGATACTGTTTTGTAGAGTAAAATTCAAGAATGATCGGAAGAATATTTCCATGAAAAGATCTTTGGATGAAACGCAAATATCAAGGATATTCTACTAATTTCATGGAGTATAGAAGTCAAAGTTTTAACCAATTTGGGTATAATAAAGAATGGAATAACAAAAGAAATCATCATGCATGCGATAGGCGCTTACAGTGAGTTATTCCAACAGAATAATAATAACGGAACCAGTCGGGGAAATTCACACACGCAAGCGGGATGTTCCAATGAGAATAATAAATGCGGAATAATAAACAATGGAACTGGTCAGGTGTAAAAACACGAGACAGGATATTCCAACAGAATAATAAAGAATGGAATAATGAAGAAGATCACCAAGTATAGGGGATTAAGCGTATCTGAGTTATTCCAATGAGAATAAATAAGAATGGAATAATATAAGGATTTCACTAAGTATAGGGTATCTGGCGTATACGAGGTTATGTATAGGGTATGCCACTTTTCTGAGTTATTCAATGAGAATAATAATGAATGGAATAATGAAGTTCTCTTCATGAATAAGAAAGAATAACACCCTTTACAGGTACAACAAATAATATCCCTTACCTTAGAAGAAGCTGAATATTGGAAAAGTGAAGTAGCGAGAATACTTTTCTTCTTTCTCTCTATAGTTTCTCTCTATAGTTTAAATGAATTAAGTAAGAAATAATGAAGGAATGAGCTTTCTATTTATAGAAAAACCGAGGGTGGCTCTTGGTCTTAACGAAGGGTCAAAATGACTCTTTGGTAATATCAAGAGACAACTTCTTATTTCTTGAAGGGTAATTAACCTTTGGAACAATCAAGAAGGCGGTTAACTCTTGGTAATATGAAGGACAACTACTATTTCGAAGGGTAATTACTATTGACGAAGGTAATTACTATTGACGAAGGTAAATACTATTGAAGAAGGTAATTACTATTGAAGAAGGTAATTACTATTGATGAAGGTAAATCTTATTGACGAAGGTAATTACTTATTCACAAAGGTAATTTCTATTGACGAAGGTAAATCTTATTGAAGAATGTAATTACTATTGAAGAAGGTAATTACTATTGACGAAGGTAAATACTATTGTGAAGGTAATTACTATTCACAAAGGTAATTATTATTGACGAAGGTAAATCTTATTGAAGAAGGTAATTACTATTGAAGAAGGTAATTACTTATTGACGAAGGTAATTACTATTCACAAAGGTAATTACTATTATTTGAAGAGACTCTTAGATGATGACATATGGCCCCCATAAAATAATCAAACTTACCACAAACGTCTCATAATGGACTCTTTATATACATCGAGGATTGAATAAATATTACCACAAATCATTTTATTTTTAATCAACACATTTTTAATCTTTCAACAATTATTAATCATTTATAACTTGTCATCTCAATTAATAATATAACATATTATTAGGATGATCTTGTGACAATAATTGAATCGATAATATAAGAGATATGATGATGCGTGAATTATCAGAAGAATAATTGAGTATAGCTAAGTGACTTCTCACGTAAGCATCAATAATCAATACAGTGTCTTTACTATGCAACCACAGCAGACATTCTTGTACTTTTACCACCGGGTAGTTCAGCGGTTTTAACGGTAACACCTCCGCCGTTATTTTTATAGAAAGATAATTTTGTCGTTTTCTAACTACGACAATACTTAGTTAATGGGGTCCAATTAATGATTGAGTAGTCGTGCGAATATTCAGAAGACAAAAAGAATATTCCCAGACCAAACGAATATTTTATAACAACTTTGCTTACTTTTGCAAAATTTATAAATATTACCCACAACTATAACATTATATCAAATTTATTTCATAATATTCAAAAATAATATTTATAGAAAATTCATCTTTATTTATAAAATTTGGGGTCTTACTGACCTCCCTTCTTATGAAATTTAGCCCTCGAAATTAAGTGTACGATACTGGTATGTCGAAGAGGTAAGGATACCTTGATTTCATTTTGATTCTAACTCCCAAGTCATTTCCTCAACATCGTGGTTCCTCCACAAAACTTTGACTTGAGTTATAATCTTGGGGCGTAGAATATGTTCCTTCTTATCCAAAATTTGAGCAGGGAACCTCTTCATATGTCAAATCTTCCGCTATTTAAATCCGATTCTAACTTCGATAATATGGTTTGGGTCTTTCACATATTTACTTAACATGGATATGTGAAAAGCGTTATGAAAGCACGAGACATATTTGGCGGAAAAGCGAGTCTATAGGCCACGATTCCTACTCGATCAAGGATTAAAAATGGACCGATGAATCGAGGATTAAGTTTTCCTCTCTTTCCAAATCTTGTAACTCCTTTCCATGGAGCAAATCTTAACAACACATGATCTCCTATATCGAAATCCACGTCCTTTCGATGAAGATCAAGATAACTCTTTAATCGATTTTGTGAGGTTTTTATACGTTGTCGGATCGTTTGAATCTTTTCCGTAGTATCATACATACCAACTCCGGTCCCAACAACGTTGCTTCACCCACCTCATCCCAAAGATATTTGGAGAAGCGACACTTTCTTCCATACAACGCTTGAATGGAGCCATGCCGATACTTGCTTGATAAGCGTTGTTGTAGGAAAACTCCACCGATGGTAAGAACTTGTCCCAACTACCCTTGAAATCAAGGACACGAGTCTTAATAGATCTTCAAGAGTTTGAATAGTCCTCTCCATCGTCTCGTCGTCATGCGAGGATGATATCTTAGAAAGCTAAATCGTGAAGTCTGTGCCCATAGCTTTTTGCAAACTAACCCAAAATCGTGAAGTGAATCTTGGGTCTCGATCGAAACTATGGATACCGGGCATACCATGCGATCTTACAATCTCGTTTATGTACATCTGAGCAAGGCGTTCAAGTGTATAAGTTTCTCGTATCGGTAAGAAATGAGCGAGACTTGGTCAATCTATCAACAATGACCCAAATCGCATCAATGCCTTGAGAAACCTTAAGAAGGCCGTGCTTGAAATCCATGGTAATGTGCTCCCACTTCCATTACGGAATTTCAAGTGGTTCAATGGACCTTTTGGTACTTGATGCTCCGCTTTAACTCGTTGACAAGTTAGACACCTTGAGATAAGCGGCGTTATCTCTCTCTTCATATTACTCCACCAAAATGTATAGCGAATATCGTGATACATTTGGTACTCCCGAGATGGATTGCAAATGGTGTGTTGTGCGCCTCCATCATGATATTATACTTTAAATCGTGGTCGTTAGGAACACAAAGTCTGGAGTTGACTCAAGTATTCCTTCTTCATCGATTCTTGCTTCCTAAGATAGCACCTTCGCACTTTCTTCCTCATACGCATCGGCTCCAGTGCATGCAGAAAGCGACTTTAACTTTATCGATTAAAAGTCGGTTCTACTCAGTATACCGCTTATCATCACATGCGTCCACAGAGTCTTTAACTCTATCTCCATCCTTTGCAAGTCACACAAAATGGGCCTTTGCGTTGACAATAACGCTTTTCGTGCTTGCATATGATCTTTCTACTCAACGCGTCGGCTACCACGCTCGCTTTTCCAGGATGGTATTGGATGGTATGATCATAATCTTTCAATAGTTCAAGCCAACGTCGTTGTCGCATGTTGAGTACCTTTTGAGTGAAGAAATATTTGAGGCTTTTATGATCAAGTAAAGATCTCCACTTTCTCCCCATCTGTAATGCCTCCAAATTTTAAGTGTGAAGATAACAAACCGCTAACTCTAGATCATGAGTAGGATAATTCCTCTCATATTCTTTGAGTTGTCGCGAGGCATAGGCTATAACTTTTCCATGTTACATGAGAACACATCCCAACCCTTTGCCCGAAGCATCACTGTAGATGACAAATCCCTCCGAGCCAAATGGTATTGTCAGAACAAGTGCTAAAATAAGTCTCCTCTTGAGTTCTTGAAAACTCTTCTCACATTCTTCGCTCCAACCGAACTTTGTATCTTTTCGAGTCAATTTGAGTCGATGGAGTAGCGATTCGAGAAAATCCTTCCACGAATCTCCGATAATAACCAATTAAACAAAGAAAGCTACGTACTTTGGTCCATCGATTTAGGTTGTTCCCGACTTTGAATAGCTTGATCTTTCTTTGGGTCAACAGATATTCCATGACTTGATACCACGTGCCCAAGGAATGCTACTTCTTCAAGCCGAACTCGCATTTCTTCAACTTGGCATAAAGCTTATATTCACGAAGCTTTTGGAGTGTCGACCTCAAGTGTTGCTCATGATCTTCACGGCTTTTGGAATAAATAAGGATGTCATCAATAAAGACGACCACAAAGTGATCTAAATATTCCTTGAATACTCGGTTCATCATATCCATGAAGGCGTGAAGCATTAGTCAATCCAAAGGACATGACTAGGAATTCATAATGCCGTCTGCAGGAGTTCAAAGCCGTCTTTGGAATGTCACGGTTCTAATCTTCAATTGGTGATATCGGAACGAAGATCAATCATTGAAAAGAATTTGGCTCCTTGCAATTTGGTCAAACAGGTCATCAATACGTGGCAATGGATACCTTTTTGATGGTGACATGATTCAACTCCCGATAATCAATACAAAGTCGCATACTCCCATCTTTTTCTTCTTCACAGATAGAAGCAGAGCACCCCAAGGAGAAGTACTAGGATGAATAAAACCAATGTCTAACAATTCCTGCAGTTAGGTCTTTAACTCACGAAGTTCAATAGAGCCATTCGATATGGGGCTTTGGAAATAGGTTTTTGTCTGGGTTCAAGGTCGATACAAAATTCAATTTCACGCTTTGGGGTAGGCAGGAAGTTCTTGGGAATCGTCGGAAATTTATTAACAATAGAAATATCGTTCAAAACTTACGTATTTTTGTTTAAATCGTGACATGAGCTAAGAAAGCTTGACATCCAGTTTTTCAATAAGCGAATAGCTTTATGGCTTGAGATGACCGTGATTGATTTTAATGGTTTGGTCGTTTGAATTAGCATAATAGGTTGATTAGGAATATGAAAGCTAACAACCTTACGAAAACAATCAATTTTTGCATGATAAGTAGTTAACCAATCAATCCACAGAATCACGTCAAATGCAAGTATTTTTAATGAAATAAGATCGACGAGTAATGTGAGGGTACCGATTTGAACCAAACAAGACTTATAAGCGAAGTGAATGTAATGAAGGTTTCTCCCAACGGAGTTTCCACAGATAAGTCGAAAAGTAATTTCTCCGAGTCAAATTTAATCGATGGCGCAAGTAGGAGAAATAAAAGAATGGGTAGAACCCGGTATCAAATAAAGTATAGACTTCATTAGAGTTTATGATAAGCTTACCCATGATGACCTCATTCGGGTTCCTTGCTCTCACGGGAGGTCACAACAAACGCTTCTCCTCAGACTCACCGATTTTGACTTTTCGGGGATGACCTTTGGTGCCTCCATCCTAGTTGAATTTGTCTTGAAAAATGACAAAATCGAGCTAAGTGACCTTCTCTTCCACAATTATAACATGCTTTGGATGGCATGGCATGATTCGGATCGATGTGTCCCTCTCCTCGCATTTGAAGCATATGATAGGTGGTCTTTCTCCTTCCTTAACAACTTGGTCTTTGGTCTTGACGTCTTTCCATCTTTGTTGAATCTCCTTTTCTTGAAATGTCCATTCTTATTGTTTTGTACGATTACCATCTGAAGTGGTTACCATATCCGCTTCATTGATTCCTCCACGCTTGTTGTCACCGCTAAACGATGATTACTCTCATTTGGTATTATAATTTTCTGCGTACCGCTTTCTCTTTTAGTTGCGTTGACTCGTTATCGCGCTCCACTAATCGAGCCCTATTTACAACATCCGAATACAAACACGGTTTATGAGAAATAAGATGTTGGCGTATCTCCGGTTTCAAACCTCTTAAAAACATTCGCGTCATTTCTCTCTTCATTATCCACCAGTGGGGACGAACCGTGATAACTCCGCAAATTTTGCCTCGTATTGCGACACGGTCATATTGTTTTGTTCCAACTTGATAAACTCCACCTCCTTACGTATGGCGAATACTTTCGGGAAAGTATTTGTCGTTGAACGACTCTGGAACTTCTCCCAAGATATCTTGAAGACAATGAAGTTGAGTACGTTTACCGATTCCCACCGATGTCTCCTCTCGCTATGACATAAAAGCGGCGAAAGGAACCTTTTGCTCTTTGGAGCATCCCAAGACATCAAATATCTTGGTAATCTGCTTTATCCATGCTTCCGCGGAAGTGGTTTTGGCTCTCCCTTAAACTCCGGTGGTCCCAGCTCCTTGAAGCTGTTTAGCGGTGACCGCCGAGAGTTTTCCGTGTTTCCACCTACGTTTTGGGCGAGAGAGTCGCTCTACTTTCTTTGTTGCATAAATGCATAAAGCCTCACGAACATTTGATCATTCATCATTTGGTCGGTGTTGTTGTTTGCATGAGGATTGTCGCCTTCACGATGCACATTATCACGATTATTGATATGTGGTGAATCAACGATCGCTTTTTGTGCTCCATTCTTTATTCTCAACATTCTCGGATGTCATTTTCAAATCTCGCCACAAAACAAAAGGTTAATTGACATGTAACAAATTATCTCTATATTCGATGAGCCAATAAAATAGCACATAAACTTAGGTAGGTCATACTAGCGAAGGTATTCCCGTCTCTCCCCTCTAGTACTATTCTCACATCTTAGCGGGATCATATCTCAAGCTACGATACCTGTTGTGACACCCCCAAAATTAGGTATACATCACCCATCTTGGGTAGTCGATACATGGTGATGTAATTTAAATACAACTTACTAATATAAGCGCCGTGTACATTACTTGACATAAAGCGTGAGCTTGAATACAAATATTGTCTACTAGAAATCATACAAACTCAAAAGGAGTCCTCATTACAATTATTATCACACTTATTTCACGAGAATAGTGAGGACTACTAATGCTATCCTCGGACCATTACTCCGTTTCCCGAGGCTCGTCCACTATATTCTCATTTCGTGAAAAAACGGTGAAAGAAAAGGGTGAGCTCAACTAGCTTTCAAGAAGAAATATTATGACTAAGATAATGCAGAATAAATTATCATTAATTTCACAACGAAAGGTTAAAGCGATAAAATATAATGAACATCAAGTTTAACTCTAAATGAACCAAAGAATTCATTAAAAGAGTCAAGTAGAAAATAAAATCTACTATCTTTTATGATTTAAAAGGTTTTTCATCATTTATTATAAATTTGAGACTCAACTTTAATAAATATTCCACATCATCGAATCACCCTCGCACTACGGCCGAGGATATTTTTTAGTATCACGACCACAATTATTCATGCACTACTGCCGAGAATAGTTGTGTATTCATTAATGGTCATGATCATGCCAACAAGCTGCTCATCAACGACTACTGGTCACAACCACAAATTATCCACGCACTCACGGGCCAAGGATATTCGTGTATTCATCAATGGTCGTGATCATGCCAACAACCTATTCATCAATGCACTACGGGTCACAGATGACTTTTAACATAATATAAACATGAGGATGATGACAATGATATAAGAATTCAATAAAACAAGTTCAAGAATTACTTTATCCATGAATTATTAACGTCCAAATTGTCAACAAGATACTGTTTTGTAGAGTAAAATTCAAGAATGATCAGAAGAATATTTCCATGAAAAGATACTGGATGAAACGCAAATATCAAGGATATTCTACTAATTTCATGGAGTATAGAAGTCAAAGTTTTAACCAATTTGGGTATAATAAAGAATGGAATAACAAAAGAAATCACCGTGCATGCGATAGACCACTTGCAGGCGAGTTATTTCAACAGAATAATAATAACGGAACAAAGTCGGGTGAAATTCACACAAGGCAGGATGTTCCAATGTAATAATAAATGCGGAATAATAAACAATGGAACGGTCAGGTGTAAACACATGACGGGATATTCCAGCGAGAATAATAAAGAATGGAATATGAGAAGAAGATCACCAAGTATAGGGGATTCAGCGTATCTGAGTTATTCCAAGAATAAATAAGAATGGAATAATATAAGGATTTCACCAAGTATAGGGTATCGGCGTATACAAAGTTATGTATAGGGTATGCCACTTTTACAAAGTTATTCAATGAATAATAATGAATGGAATAATGGAAGTTCTCTTCATGAATAAGAAAGAATAACACCCCTTACAGGTACAACAAATAATATCCCTTACCTTAGAAGAAGGCTGAATATTGGAAAAGTGAAGTAGAAAATACTTTTCTTCTTTCTCTCTATAGTTTCTCTACAGAGTTTAAATGAATTTGTAAGAAATAATGAAGGAATGAGCTTTCTATTTATAGAAAAACCGAGGGTGGCTCTTGGTCTTAACGAAGGTCAAAATGACTCTTGGTAATATTGAAGAGACAACTACTATTATTTTGAAGGGGTAATTAACCTTTGGAACAATCAAGAAAGGCGATTAACTCTTGGTAATATTGAAGGGACAACTACTATTGCGAAGGGATAATTACTTATTGACGGAAGGTAATTACTATCGATGAAGGAAAATACTATTGAAGAAGGTAATTACTATTGAAGAAGGTAATTACTATCGACGAAGGTAAATATTATTGACGAAGGTAATTTACTATTCACAAAGGTAATTACTATTGGCGAAGGTAAATACTATTGAAGAAGGTAATTACTATTGAAGAAGGTAATTACTATGGACGAAGGTAAATACTTATTGACGAAGGTAATTACTATTCACAAAGGTAATTACTTATTCGACGAAGGTAAATCTTATTGAAGAAGGTAATTACTATTGAAGAAGGTAATTACTATCGATTTGAAGGTAAATACTATTACGAAGGTAATTACTATTCACAAAGGTAATTACTATTGACGAAGAGACTCTTAGATGATGACATATGGGCCCCCCATAAAATAATCAAACTTACCACAAACGTCTCATATGAGACTCTTTATATACATCGAGGATTGAATAAATATTACCACAAATCATTTTATTTTTAATCAATACATTTTAATCTTTCAACAATTATTAATCATTTATAACTTCATCATCTCGATTAATAATATAATATATTATCGGATAATCTTGTGACAATAATTGAATCAATAATATAAGAGATGTGATGCAAAGCAATTCTTGTAGCAATAATTGAGTATAGCTAAGTGACTTCTCACGTAAGCATCAATAATCAATACTGAGTGTCTTCTTACGCAACCACGCGTAGACATTGTACTTTTACCACCGGGTAGTTCAACAGTTTTAACGGTAACACCTCGTAGATTATTTTTATAGAAAGATAATTTTGTCGTTTTCTAACTACTGACAATACTTCCGTTAATGGGGTCCACCAATGATTGGTAGTCGTCGTACGAATATTCCAAAACAAAAAAGAATATTCCCAGACCAAATGAATATTTTATAACAACTTCACTTACTTTTGCAAAATTTATAAATATTACCGTAACTATAACATTATATCAAATTTATACTATAATATTCAAAAATAATATTTATAGAAAATTCATCTTTATTTATAAAATTTGGGTCTTACATTAATAATAATAATAATAAAATAATGATTATAATAATAATAATAATAATAATAATAATAAAAACAATAAATAATAATAAAAATAATAAAATAATAATTATATTAATTTTCGATAAAAATCCAGTCTTAAACTGGTATGCATGGGTTTGGTATATCTTAAATCTAGCAAGATCTCTAAGATATCGGTATCAAGATTTGGACGGTTTCGGTTTCGGTTCGTTTGATCTTGATTAAAGTAAAAACCGGTTGAACACCCCTTTGTTCCCTACAAATTTGTATGAAATTTGTTTTTTTTATTTTAATGGAGAATAAAAAATAATTTGTCAAATTTACCCTTGTTCATATAATTTAAATTAATAAAATAATAAAAATATTATTTTTTAAATACACATCAGCTTCATATAAAAATATTTTTATAATTTATATAATATTTTTTTAAATTTTTAAATTTTTAAAAATTATTATTATTGTTATTGTTATTATTTTAAAATTATTATTATTAATAATATTTTTATTATTATTATTTCAAAATTATTATTACTACTATTACTATTATTTTGAAATTATTATTATTATTATTATTTAAAGATAATAAATTTTATCACTCCACTTTGTTTAAAGATAAAAGAGAAGAGAACTGATATGGTATTTTTTTGCTCCAGCCTCCACGTAAGCAAAAAAAAGGGTCCAACTTGCACAGTCAGTTTTTCCGTCCGTTTTTTCGGACGGAAATTTTAAATAATGATCATTTTATAATTTTTGAGAGTACAGTTATTCGATTGTAATAAAAAAAATTTCGGTAATCACAATGAAAATCGGACCCTAATACAATGACTAAAAAGTGATTTATCCCCATATGTATGTATGTATGTATGTATCTCTCTTTATTTAAACTTTCAATTCTCTTATTTTTTTTATATTCCGAACCCTATTGGGAAATTGATTTGGCGCTACCTAACCATGTTTCTCTTTATATTGTCGTCCTTCTAGAGAAATTTCTCGGAAACCTCTGTACATATTTAACAGTCTGGTGGAAGCCTTTCTGCTCTCTTTATCCCCATATATCTGAATCTAATCTGATATCCCCCCCGCAGATTTGAAACTAACAAAACCCTTTGCTCCTCCAGCTCTCTATTTCTCTTTCTTTTATTGCTTTGCCAAGTTCTTTATTCCCTCTCTTGTTTTCTGTGACTCTACCTACTAGTATATTTTAATTTATTATCCCCATATTTCACCACCCACTTTCTTTCTTAAATAAAGGTATAGTCTTTTCCTGCTGTAATTATATTTGGTCTCTTTTATTTTCTCCCTCTATGTCTCTTCATTTCAGTCAATTGGGTATGTACCAATTTCAGATTTAGGGTTTTGTTTTCTTCTTTGTGAAAAAAAATCTGATTTTTATATGCATCTGTGTTGCTTTGATTTTGAAGTATTTTGGGTTGCTTTGATTTCAAATTCTTGTTGTTTTCTCCTATTTATTGGTTCTTGTATTTAAACTCGCTGTTTGTGGGAATCGCTGAATGTTACTTTGATTATATCTATTTGTGGTTTGCATTGTTTTCAGACTGTTATTTGTCATTTTCTTAGTGGGGTTATATTCAGATCTCAAATTTTGCTTTTTTGGGGCTTGGATTTCTCCTTCTCTTTATTCATTGTTTCTCTTCATCTTTGGTTTTGTATTCCAATTTAAAAACAATGTCACATGGCTATGCAATTGAGCTTTACTTTGATCCAGCCCTCGAAAACCAGGTCTTGAAAGCTTGGAATGTTTTGGCTCGTCGCCAGATCAGTACGCAGCTTATTGAAATTGAGTCTAGGCCTCACATTACCCTATTTGCTAGCCCTTTTGTTGACCCATCTAAACTTGAAAACGTTATAAGAAATTTTGCTTCACGGCAAGAACCTTTGCCCTTATCTTTCCGTTCGATTGGTGCCCTTCCGGGTGACAACAATGTCCTATTTCTTGCTCCAAATCCATCGTTGTCTCTCCTTCACTTCCATATGCAGTTGTGTGATGCATTGAAGAAAGAGGGCATTGAAATTGGGGAGGAGTACCGCCCTGATTCATGGATTCCTTACTGTCCGGTGGCTGAAGAGGTGCCAAAGACTCGGATGGCTGAGGCATTCACGGTTTTGCGGGACTTGAAGTTACCGGTTTCTGGGTATGCAATGGATATTGGATTGGTTGAATATTCACCTGTTCGTGAACTCTTCTCTTATGTTCTTGGTAATGCAGTAGAACCATGAGGTTTACAAGAAATTTTCTATCTTTAATGTTAAATTAGTGTTCATCTTTTGGATATCTTACAACATTGCTGTTGTAGAAACTGTAGATTGTCATTGATGGTCCTATAATGATGAAATCAGTTATCTATTTCAATTATCGATTTCAGGTGAGTCTGTTGTAACGTGTTGTGCATTAAATTTATGATATTTAACATGAATTGTATTGTATTTTTTTATCTCAGTATACTATATTGGAGAATTTGTATGCTACATGGACTAAATGGTAGCTTTTGTTTGTGTCAGAAAATAGGATTCCAGGTTAATAAAATCACTATTTTATTCTTTGACCATTTTTTGGCCCTTTAAGCAAAGTGAATGAACAATACATAGCTTTTTGTAGGCGATGTTGGATGATGACTCTCTTTTCTTCTTCTTGTACCAAGACGATGTCAGTGGGATCTTTTTTGTAGGCGATGTTGGATGATGACTCTCTTTTCTATCAGGCAAATGGCTATGCATTTTCTTTTGATAGAAGCAATACAGAGTTCAACAAAATGAGTAACAAAACGGAGTCTTTTGAATCTTTTCTTTTCGGTCTTTTTTGACTTGATGGGTTATAGTTCAATGTGTCATTTTTCTCTAGCTTCATACATATGGAAAGCAAAAGTAAACTCAAAATTAAGTCAGTTTTACATATTTTGACCTTGGTCAGCTTAACGCGAGTGACGTGTGTCAAATCTGTAGAGGTTACAATTTTATCTCATGATGTGTGTGTGTTATGTCAAATGTGTAGGCATTAAAAATCTTTTTCTCTTGATGTGTGTCATTCTCATCTGTTCGCTGCAGTTGTGGTGTTTTTTGTTTAGTGTGTTGGGCGCATGTTTAATTTGTCCATATTAGGTGGAAGGTTTTCTATGCAGATTCAAGAGTTTGGCAGTGGGAAGGATAGCATAATTCTTTGGAGTTGTATTTGTTTCTCCATTTTGTGGGGAGAGTGGGTTGAGAGGAATGCTGGGGGTTTTTGTGCTTGGGCAATGAATTTAAATTTGCTTGGGAATAGAGCCTACTATTGCTTGTTGAGCTGCAAAAGGTGTAGGTAGAGAACAAGAGTGGCCTTTATGTCATATTTTAATTACTTGAACCAGTTAGATTAAATAGGTTTCAGTTTACCGATCTTGAAGAGTATGATCAATATATGGCAAAAGAGTTTTAAAGGTAAAGCTTATTAAACATCATCTTCTTTTGTATTTTTTTTGGGTAAAGCTTATAAAATATCTGCCAGAGCTCTCTTGCTTTGTTTGTTAATAAATGATCATTGTTTATATGTCATATGTGGTTTTGCTTTCTGGATAGATTGCTTCCTGAATTGATTAAGAGCTCAACTGTTGCTGGAGCTCGCATGCTATTCATTTACACATGGTCACACTACAACCCAATTTTGAAAAACCAATGTGTTTTTCTCACCATTATTAGGAAGAAAGTAAATTATTTTGACAATGCAAGTGAATTAGTTTGCCACTAGCTCAAATTGTTGAGGCATCAACTTGCATGCTCATTGCTCAAGGTGTTGAGATTTTACTCCAACGGATTTTACATAAAAAGGTTCAAGTAAAATTTATAGTGTAGTGAATGCAACTACCCTTGCTATATTTATTTATTATGGATGGACACTGCAGCCTTGTCACTCCAGTTTAGTCTCAGGGGTTTACATTAACAGAACAATATACATATTTTCTTTCACATATAGATGCATCATTGCTCGACTGCTTGTTATGGACAGAAATGGGAAATTTCTTTCGGAATGTTTCCGCCCAGGCAAACACCAATGAAGATGGTCAGTTATACCCTTCTTCCATTGTTTGTTTACCCAGTGTGATCCAGGATGTCCACCAGGCCTCATTAGCACTGTTTCACATCTAAAATCCCTAACTTCTGTTAAGTCCTACTCTTTGCCACTTACCCTTTTTAGCCTTCTCAATTTCATCTATGTAAACATAGAGGTCATTTTTCTTGCAGAAGGTGTCTTGGAAGATGGGCGCCTGAAGATCTGAACAAATGCTTTCTCCAGAAAAGAAAGAAAAACAGAAAACTCTTCTCATTTGACATGTCCATAAAAGGAGAAAATGGATACTATGAGAATCCTTGTTCTCCAAGGAGGCTACTAGTGCTCCCTGTTTCATTACAAAAGCAATTTTAGACAGTAAATAATATTAAAGAATGAAGCCATTCAATACTCATTCAATGTACTGTTTACCAGTCTTTTTCTTGAGCAATATTGCCAACAAAAAATCATTCCATGCATCAACAGGACCTGGCAAGCACCAGCGAACACAATCATCGTACCCCTTCATCCATTTGTTGTCCCAGTGAGAATTAGGGGCCTCATTAGCATTTTGCCTTTGTCACATCCAAAATCTCAAACCTCTTCCCTCTTTTCTTCACTTCATTTCTTCTAGCTCTTTCAATTTCTTCAAGCTGAATGCTCCTAATTTCCAAATAAGAACCTGAAAAGTTGGCCTCGGATTCATGCATAGGGCTGGGGCTAGTTCTTTTGCAGCTTCCTCCGGTGTCCCATGCCCCATTCTCAAAATGTGCTGGTGAGATTGTCTGTAGCAAAGTAGTTGTTCCCTAAAAATCTTTGCGATGATTTATGTAGCTCAGGGCAGCTCGAAAGGACATTCTAATGGCGAATTCAATACCCCGGATAGTGACGTTTGGTTCATTGCAATACACACATCCAGTTAAGGCACCACCTTTATAAAGGTAAAGCTTTCAGAAGAACCAATGGCTACTGGAGATAATAGCATAATAGTCTATGCCAGGGAGTTTTTTAGTCCAATCTTTACTAACCTTGTCAAGCTGTAGGTCAAAAATGCCCGATTTTGATCGGTTGATAATTCTTTCCTCCTCGGTGACTAGGAACTTGGACCATAAAATCATTAGGGTGAAATCATGGTGAGGGAAGTGCCATGTTCTGAACCGGTCTTCTTCAGCTTTGTAGATGTTTACAGGAGTTTCTTCCTGCATCATTAGAGCTAATGTCAAACAAGGTTATTAATGTCTACTTACATTTATGAAGACATAGACGCAATATATAGATAGATATAAAACAAATAATAAGATTAAGAACATGGATTTTTCAAGTCATGATTCCTTCGGCTGGCTGGCGAGTGTTCTCTCTTATCCTTTGGGTCGTGAATTCTCATTGATGGCTTATTACTCTTTATCTTTACCTCGTAGAGTGACTTTGTAAACTGACGAGCTCAGACCCAATTTTTTTTTCTTTTCCCCTCATTTCCGGCATCAAATACCAATGCTGTAACTTTCAAATTCCAATTAACCATGATGAAGAACCAGTGATTATTTCTATATAAGCTTACAGTTGTGACACAAATCAAGTATTATCTAATATATTCAACTGCAAGAAAAGGCATCCCGCATCAAAACTATCAGCTTACCAAAATAATATTCCAGAAAAATTATTGGCAATGTCCCCAAAAGGGCAAGGGAAATCAAATTTAGGTTCCATAGGATGCTGATAGCTAACATTTGTCAAGAATTTAAGAAAACTTATAGACAGCATGCTGAAAGCAGAGCAAGTGAGCAACAAACTATAATTCAACCTAAAAATCTCCCGTACTTGTGAAGTTCATAGGTATCCAAGAACATTAATAACAAATGGCCACCTCAAGCTCAAGGACTAGCAAATAATCACCGAAATGATAGTTAATCTAAACATAAATCAGAAACCATAAATTTGCTTAAGCAAGCAAAACTAACTAATCAATAAATTCAGCAGATTCACCAAATATAGAAATTCATTCATGAAACTTAGGATACAGGAAACAAAATAAACCAAGAGCCAAAAGAACAAAATCTTTTAATTAGCAAATTACAGTGTTTACAAGCACAAGAATGAATGAGAAGAGAAAAAGAGTCTGGGTTAACAGCAGAGGAATGAGGAGCGGTTACCGCCGGCAAACATATGCCACCGTAGAAACCCCTGCTCACCTTCCCAACCAAGCATAACAATAGCTTCCCATCATCACCTGTTACAGTACTCATGGATCTTTTCTCATGGAAGAGTATGAAAATGAAAGGTAGAGGTGATGCCGTTCGGGAACGACTTATTTGAAATGACTTAAAGTTAAAATTTAAGTTGACTTATAAGTCGACTTATAAGTACTAAAAGTGTTCGGCACCAGTTTGACATATAAGTCAAAAATTAAATCAAAACAAACTGTGAAGGAAGGTGTTCGGCTGAAAATGACTTATAAATTAAAATAAAATGTAAAGATTACTAAAAATGGCATTAATAAAAAATATATATTGATTCAATATCATATCATATCAATCACCATTTTTTAATTAAATAAACATTAAACAATTTCTAAACATTTCAACTGCAATCTTATTCCAAGTTAGAGAATATTAAGGCATATTATCTCTCATTGCTTGTATAATTAAATCATTACTAACTGAAGTAGATCCACCCAGTATACACCTTGTCATCACCATAATTAAACCATTACTAACTGGAGTATTGAAAGAATCTGCTTGCAAGAACAAGTATCAAAATGAAGTTTTGAAAATGAACCGACCATGTGCACAATAACAAAAACCTCCAATGGTACATGTGACAAAGTCAGCATATATTAAGTACAAACTCCTGAACACCTTCACTGACCTCCCAAAATATTTTTTGTCTTGCAAATCCTGTTCTTACAAAGAGTTGCAACTATTTTATGTCCAAAGAACAAAACTTCAAGAAACATATATCAACATGATAAGCTTTACAGATACAGAGTACAACATTAGTTATTTAAAATGAAAAACGCGAATAAACACTAGAGTTCCTGCACAAAATAAAATTGGACATGATACCTATGCCAAGTAATAATATATTTGAGAATTGCTATTACCTTATCACAAAGCTTTTACAGCCCAGTCATTGCTTGCCTAAGTTTTATATATGTTGGACCCAAAGAGGTTACATTCTCTTTTAACTCAATTGCCCGAGTAACTTCCTTCTAATAAGAGTGCATATGAAAAAGTTAAAAGAAACAGAGAGTACAATAAAGGGGCTTTAAATCAACAACCATAGCAGCCCAATTACAACATAAACCACTATAAGGATTTCAACAGAAGAGTTTCGAAAATTAACAACCATAGCAGCACACTATCAATATTTGTAATGTCTGCTTGGATATAAACAAGTTTCTTAAATTTAGGTTATGTATGAGAGTTTCTATACACTATAAATATTTTGAATTGTCTTACTAAATTTAATTTATGCACAGTATCTTACTTGTATTCCAGCTTCCCTGTTGTTGGATCTAAGATCACCCACTTCTCATTCCATTTATCAGCTATAAACAAGAAATTAAGGAAGCAGCATGTCAAGAAAGAAAATTTAAATAGAAATCTATAATAATATATCAACAATAAATAACAACCTAATATTATCCAAAGCTCATGCAATATGCAATTTCTCCATTCAACAGTTCTCAGTTTTGTTTATTGCAACCACACAACTATAAGATCTCTCCCAATCAACTATTAACCATCGCTACTTCGCCAAGTCTTTCAGCCCCATCACATTCCAAATTACAAAAACCTCCCACCAAGCAATATTTGTTTCTTAAACAGATCATTCGAACCTTAATTGTCAACAGATACAAGCGGTTTAAAATTACAATTTGGTAACTTCCACCTGTACAAGATTAGCTGATCAGATATCAATCAATTGTACACGTAAAAAAATGACACCTCAGTGTCTTTCTTTTCTCAAATCATCATTTGATAATATAGTAGGTCGGAGGGTTCAATTTATCTGATCTTAATTTTTTCATTACCAATTAGTTAAACTGATACTGAGAGTACGAAATCCGTTTAAAAACACTTTACACAATGAGGAAGATGTTATGGACGATGGGTAATAGTTGACAGTTAGTTACTACACCTAATAAAAAGGGGAATTGCTTTTACAAATATATTATGAATCAATAGGGTAAATAACATCTGTAGTGCCAGAATTCAGTATAAGTTAAAGAAAACTTAATTGAATTAATAGTATCAATGCAAAGGAGAAATGAATTGATAGTGTCAATTCAAAGGGTATAGTAATTCCTCTTCAGCTAGGGCATGTAATTACTCCATTCACCAAAAGCTAAAGGACCAATTCATTACCATCCACATGCATAATCTAGAGAAAAATATTATCAAAACAAAAGGGCAATTATGAATAAAAAGGCACAAATTTTACAGTAATTTAACAATTGGAAACCACCCAACTCGAAAGATAGAGAAAGAGAGATTCTGTAGAAGGTACCGTTTCCGATCGTTTTAAGAAGAGGACTCTGCAACAGTTAAAAAAATCCTAACGAACACAATTCTTCTTCCACCAATTTTTTAACAAGCTTGAAATTAAACACACAAAACTTAAAATCAGTAAAAAGAAGGAGAAAGCATATGATTTTTCAACTCATATGCCAAGAGAAAGCAGCTCACTATAGAGAGATGATTAGAAAGAAGAAGATGAAGAGATAACTGAATTAGAATAAAGCATCATTTACAAAGTAAATGATGTAATAATCACATATCAATTTTAAAATTCTTTTTATCCCATAATGATTAAAGCAGATCTGGTTCAATGCCAAAAAGTGCCTTTGTTTATGCAAAGCGCCAATGCAAGAGCCCAGGTTTTTAGGTTGAAAGGGATTATTAAAGCTGTCAGTTTTATTTCTAAAAAATAATGGAGGGTAGAGTTATCATCCACTTTTCATTTTGGTGAAAAGTTGTTTATATAAAATGACTATCAAATGTTAATTTAATATAAATTCAATAAGTCATAAGAAAATGTCAGAAAGCATATGATTTTTATGAGAAAAAATAACTTATAAATGTTTACGTTTAGGAAAGCTGTAGTTTTTAGGTTGAAAGGTAAAGCTGTCATTTAGAAAAATAATGGAGGGTAGAGTTATCATTACATTTGGTACAGTATAAAAAAATTTTTTAACTCATAAATTAATTTAATTAACTTATATATCAAAATAAGTTATTACTCATAAATTAAACTAAGATAAGTTATTACCAATAAGATAATTTATCAACTCATAAAGTTGGGACCGAACAGCCTCTAAGTAGAAGGTACTGATTATTAATCAATTAATCTCTTAACTGAAATAAATTGAAAAGACAATTTCAAAATGAAAAAAAAATTAAAACATTAATTCCCTAATTCCATAAAGTAAAAAAAAACTTCAAGATATTAATTCATATTTAGGCCTAATAATCTACATTGATGAGGATAAGAAGATAAACGACATCGTTTATTAAATTAAATTACTAAGTGATTCGTGTGTTTATTTTTAGAAATTAAAAACAAAAACTAATTTCTTATTTTTAAAATTTTATTTTCTGCAGTGACATGTTTGCTTAGAATAAAATTATTTGCTTAATAACTTAAAATAAGCATGTGTTATATTTGTTTTGTCAATAATTATTTAAATAATCAGATAAAAACTTATCATTAACACTATTATACCCTTCCTATGTATTATAATTTCATTACTGTTAATTTAAGAATTAAATAGTCTCACATGTTTGTTCAGAATGAGATTATTTATGAAATAACTTATAATAATTATATATTATATTTATTTTGTCAAAGATTATTTAAAGAATTGAATAAAATCTTATCGTTTAAATTATTATACCCTTACCAATATTAACAAAAAGATCTTAGTCTTAATGGTGTGACTATAGATGAATATATAATAAAATACTCTGGTCATTTTTTAAAAAGGTAAAAGTTAATTTTATCGCAAATATTTAATGAGTTTTTTTAGGTGGAAAATTGAAAAATTGAATGAATTTCACGTATTTGTATTGAAATTCCATTAATAAAATATAAATAAGTAAAATTGAAATACACTTATATCTCCACTTAGAGTTTTTGATATTTAATCTCAAATAGTGGATTATAATACGTTGGACATGTATTAAATGATGACATGGGGAGTGAAATTTCCTTCCCCTTCAAAGTCATTTTATTATTGTTGGACTAATAGTCCCGAGTTCAATTTTAAAAACAAACAAGTTTTGAAATTAAAAGTCCAATCACAAGTATTATTCTTACACACAAACACGACCTTAAATGTATTTTAACTTTTATAATTAAAATTTTAAAAAAAAAACACAATTTTGTTAGAAGTGGTAAAAAAAAATCATTTTTTTATTAGTTTTTTCTTGAATTTTGTTGGAAAAAAATACATGACATTGGAAGAAGTACATATATTGATCATATATACGTATAAAAAAGTTAATACGTAGGAAAAGTCCTATAAATTTGACAACTAGGAAATTATAGTTTGTAGGCAATTGTGTCATATAATTTGTAGAAAATTGTGGAAAATTCTAATTTGTAGAAAATTGTCATAAACTGACCGCAACGATCAAAAGTATATAAGATTGCTTTTTAAAAATTCTGAGGTGTAGATTATTTATTCTCAAACTTGTGGGGGTTAAAATCAAAAAACTTGCCAACTTCAAGAAACACTTTGTCATCACCCCCATATATATATATATATATTTACTTGTAACCCATCCAAACCTAGAACGTGCCTAGCAACTCAACTTCCCAAAATACCTACCCATGGACCAAATCTAACTTGCATTATGGCATGATTATCTTCAAAAAATTAAGCCAATGAGCTGAATCAAAAATAAGGAATATAAATATTTTTAGTGATGCTACCAAGTTACAGGCAGACTGATTGCAGTTTATAACAAAAAACAGATAATGTACATTTACACCACCACATATTTGATCAATGCAATTTCATACTCCGGATTTTATAGAACACCAAAATTTGGCAGTCAGCACTAGTAACAACTATGTATGGAACAACTGAAAAAAAAAGGGTGAAAACAATTAACATACAAACCAGTATCTGCCTGGGCAGTTTGGTACATCCAATCCTCTTCAAATTGAAAGAAATGGGCAAGGATTGTGGGTTGTGAAAACTGGCACAATTCATTTATGTCAGAACCACATTCTCTAGTTCTGGACAGCATATGCTTAAATTAAATATCTACACGGGTTCTGATCTGCAGTGGCCATTCAGTTGGAGCAAGTTTAAGCAACACAGGCGCTCACAGTGCCCTAATTGTCTTCCAAAGTCAAAGAGTTAGTTACAGGACCAATAATGGTTATTACCAGCCTGCTTTTCATCCGACCAGGTTGGCTGACCACTTCAATTTGATGCCCACAAACAACCTGCAAAGCAATTTTAATAAAACACAGATAAGAATAAAGAAATATCAATTTAACACACAAAGTTATGAAACTAATTATTAATTAGTTTTTAATAAACAGAACATGACAAACTCGTATGGACATACCAATAAAACTTGCTTCTCCAAAATATGAAAATGACATGACATTCAGTGTGCGCTACGACAAATATCACCGCATTTACAGTAGTATTCTTTAAAATTTTGATGTCCGATTTACATTCTTACAACAAATATGGCGTGCATGGCTCCCCCTCCAGTATTGGCTCCATTTAGAAGATGCATTGTATGCCTGCAGATTGCATGGAAAACACAATTTGACTAATCATCACTGGAATTCTGAGTGCAACCTTTACAAAGAATAACTTGTAACATATTTACCATCCAAATTAATTTGAAAACAAAATATATTCTCACCGGGTCTTAAAAGGTTTGACACATTCGCAAAATCTCATCCTACTGCCACGAGGGATGCTTGTAGCTAATCCTATCTCCATCCCATCCACCATCAGGCTCCTTTCTTTTCAACACCCCACCTGCCATCTGATACATCTTCAATTGCTCATCTGCCAAGGCTTGTGAACCAGACAGAGGAAGCTGCCTCAATGCCGAAGGCAACCTCTCATCTCTCCTGTCAAGATCTGCAACTACCGGACCTGCATTAAGATCTAGTCCCTGATTTCCCCATTTTCTAGTTTCAGGAACAACAGCACTTGTACCACCTGGAAGGTGGCTCATAACATAGGGCCGAGAGTAATGCGTTGACACCACACCAGGTCCCATTAATTGTGAGGGAATGGCAGGGAAGCAAAGTGGACCACCAGATGATGAATCCGCATAGGCTGTTGAAACCGGTGAATACGAGTTTGATGAGAGGGGAAAATTGGTCTCAAATGGGAATCCTGGATATTGAAATGGGGTAGTAGGAGGAAAGCCAACTGCAGGAGATGATGACAGGACTGGACCCCTGTAAATTTCAGGACCAAAAGAAGTGCTACCAGAAGGGGGACCCAAGATTCTCTGTGAACTAGCAGCAGGGAGAATGGAATAATTCTGCTCACCTCTACCTGGAAGAATAGGTTGCATTGCGATGGCAGAATAAGAGGTGCCTGGAGGAAACCAAGATGAGAAGTTTCCTAGTTCCGTATTATTCATTCTAACAGTAGAAATTGAAGACAGAAATGGCAAGCTGTTCTTTGCATGTGGTGCTGCTTCACTGCCCAACTCATCTGGGCCAGGTCCATTGTTCAAATCAAAGTCCCTTGAGGCGTTCGATTCGGCAATAGAAAATCCACCGCATAAAGATGACCGTCCATGCAACTTTGGAATTTCCAATCTACAACTGCTGCTAACTGAGAACTGCCCAATCTCCGGACTTTCATCACATCTGTTCAAATCAAGATTAAGTCCACCACCACTACGTTCATGACCGGATTCCGAACGTGTTACCTGTACGGAGTTTTGAGGAGCCACATCCTCCAGTGCCCTCTGATCGGGAACATTCAAATCAAAGTCCAAAAGAGGGCGACCATGTTTGCTAGAAGAGTTATCAACAAGAGGGGAACTGGTTGTACTGAGTGGCATGCCCAGAATCTTTCTAGGCTCTGCTGGACGAAACGCACTGGTAGCTGCAGACCCCTTCCACCCTAGTTCTCCCTTTATTCGCAATGGGTTCTCAGGAGGGACAACTGGACCTTTGGCAGCAGCAGCAACAGTAATTGAAGAAGGGAGGCTCCCAGGCATTGAAGAAATAGAAATAGGTAGATGACAAGGCAAATGGACAGATGATGAGTTTCCATAAACTGGCAATTTAACAAGTTCTCCAGCACTCCCGTCATCAACAGGCAAACCTTCATTGAGATCAAAGTCCAGCTTCACCATCATATCATCCCCTGCAGCAGTGACAGAAGAAAGATTCGGCCTGGAAGCAGGATCTTCTGCTCCATCTGCCTTACAATTACTAGACTTCACAAGCTGTTCAGCTTCTTGCACAGGTAAAGCAGGAGACTTGGTGGGAGATGATCCACCAGGATGAACACCAGTTACCTCTTTTTTTCCCGGATTTCCATGAGCAATTTCACTCCTATAGTCGAAAGTGGATGAGCCTACATCCAACCTTTGTTCCACACTGTGCTCTGTGTGAGGTGCCGACTTCGTCTCATCAGCCTTTTCAACCATTGACTCAGTAACTGAAACAACACAGGAATCACTTGGTAGTTCCATGTCCTTACTTTTTCCGCATATAACATGGGGAAGATTTTGCTCCTTTAAGTTGCAGCTACCTGACAGTATGTTCACAGAATTTTTGTCATCATCATGTCTATCAGAGGACGAGCAAGATGTCGATTCTTCATTAGCATCAGTCTCACCTTTTGCACATGTCACGGCAGCTTCTGCTAAAACTACTACACCATTCTCTATAGTTGTTTCATTAGCGCAGCCAATAATCTTATGTTCATCCGAGAATGGACTTCTTGCTTTGAGTTTCAAATTTGGGGCATTAACATCTCTGGCCCAGTTTAGCTCCTGAGACAGGTCAGCTCCTTCCCCCGCCGCATTAACCTCTTTCTTAACATTTAAGGAGGACATAGCTGCAGAATCTTCGTTGATTGATTCTGGCGGCTTGTCATCAGATGTCAATACTGGGCCACTGTCATTGTGGTGCATATCCATACTAGAAGAATTCAATTGTGCACCACACTCCGCTGTGTTCTCTTCGCATCCAACCAAAGTAACTTTACTGTCCCCAGAAAAGTTGGTCGACATATGCACATCATTGTGTTGGATACCAGTCTTAAGTAATGAGTTTATAGAACTACCTTGATCTATTGTAGCACCACCATTTGATCCATCATTGCGCTGATCCTCACTTCGAGCTCGGTCTTCGTCTGTTTGCCTCAACTCATCATTGCCAGAGCATGACTCTTCTGGTAATGGTGACTTTCTTTGGGGAGAACCCAGAGGTGAGACATCAGATCTGGATATCTCTCCAGCAGCCACACTGGCAAGCAAATTCATCCCAATGTCATCCCCAACTGATGCAGTAGCATTAGCTTCAGAAAACTTGGCACAACTATCAATCAATGCATTCATAGAGCTAAAAGAAACCTCGAATGATTTCCCAGGTTTGGCCGTTATTCCAGAAGGAGAACTAGTAGCTTTAGATGCTTCTGTCAATTTATCAGAACCTTCGTCATCCCTGCTCTGTTCCACACAATGAACACCAACATTTATCATTTTAGCTTCATCAGACCCAGCCGGATCTTTCTCTTGAAATAAATCCATGTTTGCAATTAAAACACTATTGCTTCGCAGAGCTTCATTTCTTGCCTTTATTTTCCGATCTTGGTGTTCAAGCTTCTCATAATGCGCCAGTGGAGAACCCTTGCAAAGTGTAGCGGACACATCTTCAGGAGATCCGCCACTGGCACTTTGTGCAGGACTACGACCGGTGTTCGGCAAACGGACAATGAGGCGCTGGTTGTTACCATTATCTACAAGGGGCACATCAGGTATTCTTTCAGATGTTACTCTGGTCGGAGATACCTTTTCAGAAGGTAAAGTCCTATTTACAGAATTAGATTTTCCAAAACAACTTTCCTTTTGAACCCTTAGTACAGCTGTACCATGAAGGCCATTGCTTAATTTTCGACTGCGTGAAACACAACTAGAAACCTTATTAGCACTCATTGATCCAGCAGTTGAGCTCCTAGCATCTTCCCGACAAGAGACCATCTTTCCATAATCACTTGAACAAGATTGGCTATTGTTCTGAGACTGACTAGAACTACTACTCTTCTCCTCCTTAATGGTTGTGAGAGGCGGATCAGAGGATCCAGTACCAACATTTGCCACAGAATTCAGATCCTTTGCGTTAGCAACGCCTGATGCAGTCACTGATGTTGGCAGTTTTGACGAACCAGGAGATGCTGTTGAGAACTTATCACCAGAACCCAGCTTAGCAGGTGGAGTTTTAGACGCACAAGATTGCATATTGGAACTCTTCAGAACAGGCTCAGAGGGCCCTCCATTCCGCCGCCCAACCACATTTGAAACTTCAGAAATAACAGTCTTGTTAGGCCAAGAACCACCACGACTTGAACCAGACTTTGCATCAATCATATTCATTTCAGCTTGAACACGTTTCTTCCATGTATCAACTAAACTCCTGGCTTTCTTCTGAATTTCAGAATTCTTATGTGAACGTAAATGATTAACCGACTTCCCAATGTTACAGGTTTGCAGTGCAAGAAGGTTTACGGGCAGTTTATCTAGTGCACGAAGCAACGCCAGTAGAAATTCCTCAACAGATTTATCACTTTCCTTGGGACTACTACCATCACCTATCTTCCCCTTGTGGACCTGCTGGAGCCAATCATCCAACACTGGCAAACCCTTGAGCTGAATAAACCGAGTAAGGCAATCAAACCTATCCGTAACAGCTATTACAGTAGCAAGCATAATTCGACAAGCCAAATCTAATTTCTTCTCCACACTGTCAGGTTGCATGAGTTGCACCAATTTTTCAACCCCTTCAAAATCTATAAGGCCACCTCTATCTGTTATTTTAGCAATCTCAGACTTTAACATCTGTTCTGGTCGAAGCTGACTATAATCTGCATCATCTGCTCTAGACATACGTTCCCGTTTCACGGGCTCAGATCCTTGAACACCCAATTCCCTTTTCTTCCCTTTAGCCTGTGAAGGAAAGGATGAAGAACTGTTCTGTGCACTATCTGAACCAGCCTTTAGTTGTGGTGCTCCTGTTGAACAATTTACTGCTTTTGGAGAGCGACCTCCTGACTGCACTGCTCCATACATTTCTACTCGAGTCTTGTCTAATAGTTGATCTACTTCTTCCTGACGTTCCTGCATTGAAGAGGACTACAATTGCAATCAAGCTAAAATTGATTAAAAAAGGTACAACATACAGACTATAATAGATCATGGTACTTACATTAACATAATCTTGGTCGGTTAGCCACCATAAACGCTCACTCTCAATATCATACACTCGTCTACACACAAAAGAGGATATCCCTGAAGGAAGTTCAACCCCTTTACGAAGGAATGCAACTTTACACGGATGGAGTAACGATGCAGCAGGTATCTCATCCTTGTGAAACGAATAAAATACCTCGTTGGGTGCTGCTTCGAGCAAATTACCTTTTCCAAGCTTTACGTCAGCAGGTCGGTAAAGCCAATTCACACACAAAGTCAGACTGACTTCTTTGCCTAAAACTAATCTACGAATTATACCAACAAAAGGGGGCAAATCTTGCGGTGGCTTGAACAGAGCACAATCACCGACAGAAATCTTGCGTCCATCCTGCAAGCAATTAAAAAATGAAAATAATGCAGAAAATGAAAATATATAATGTCAGTCTACTTTTGGTACTTCGACAAATAAAGAAAAAATAATTCATAAATGTGATAAGATATGTAAACATGAAGAAAACTGGAAGATGACTCTATACTGAGGTAATATAGGAGAAAAGGCTAGAAGAAGTGTATAGTTTCCAGATAAATCTAATTTGCAGCAAATGCAATTCAACGTAGACAGTTTAAACCATCTACATGACAATCGACAAAACAATAAAATCTAAATTGCTGAAACTATCTTCAATCTTAACAAGGGTAAAAGACTCACTAACAAGACAAATAGCCTTCTTTAAATTGGAATGATGATGTGTGATCTCTAAACAATTCTCCCAACTTTTATTTATTTTTTTTGAAAAATCCCTCAAATCCCAATTGAAACATCCATATTGTGACGGATAGAGTATTTTTATAAAAATTTGACAAAGTTGTTATTATTATTATGAAGCCTCTGTTTGTTGAAGGAATGTCACGAGTACAAGTGTGAATTTTACGAAGGCAGTGTCAATTGAAATATGCTATCAAACTTTCAATTTGGAGCCAATGTACTGGATGACATACCTAGTCATAAAAGATATGAGATACCAAGTCAGTTTATGCATGTGTGTACTAAAGTATCTAAATCAGCAGCGTAGTCTTGAATGTCTAGACAACTGATGCAGGAATAATAACCATAGAGAACAATTAAAGCCTAACAATGGTTATTTAAATTTCTAGCCACTGCCCACCTGAAAAGTAGGCAAATATACAATGACAAGACCAACAAATTATAGCAATCTAAGAAGCACGTAAGTTTAGGCTTCAAGGTAATATCTCTAAGAGGCTAATCATCAGCCATTGCAAAAAAGTTGACAGACAAATATTTCATTATTTTACTATCTAGTTCAAATGTGGGATCAAAAAACAATTCAATCCCCGAATTCAACAGAGAATGACAAATTCTTCTACACATAAAAAATGCAAACACAGATGGAACAGGCATGAAAAGTATAAAAACATACAATCACAAAATCAATATATCAAGACAAAATCACCAATTTCACCAAAATCAACAGCTCGCCATCCCTCTCCCTTGATAACATTGATAAAAACATAAAGAGTATCAGAAACTTTTGGATGAGCGGCGGATTGAAGATAAAACAAATAAATTAACCTTGAAGAAAGAATCGGGAGTAATCGGATTGAAATCGATTGCGGCTACAGACGACGTGGTGGAAGCGAGCACCGGCCACATGTGCCGACGGTGTGACCTATGCAGCTCACCTTCCCGCCCATGCATAATAATATCCTTCCATCATCACCGCCGATTCCTGTATCAATCGAGGTATCAACCTTGACGAGAACCATCAATACCGCGGCAATTCTCTGATCCCCTTTCTTCACTTGGAATTAAAACCCTAGGTCTTCATAATTTGTGTATTCCAACTGGTCCCTGACCGTAGATCGACGAAAATATCTTGAGAACAACAGAAATCCCAAATTTGAGACAACGGAATCGGTTGAATTCGAGGATTAGGGCTTAGGTCCAGAAGTTTGAAGGATAATTCGACTGATTTGGATCTAGAGAGGGATAAATAGGGAGACGATCGGGTTAGCGAAATGGAGAGATTTCAGGGGGCGGGTTTCGAGCAAGCGGAGATAAGAGAGAGCGGTGAGGGTGTGAGTTATTATGCACTGAATGATGCTACGCGAAACGCCGAGAGAAGGAGGTGGTGAAAATGAAATGATCGAGGTCGAGGTCAGGGTCAGGTCAGACCTCTTTTGTCAAGGAAATAACTGATCTTGACAATACTAACGACGTCGTTTCTAATTCACTGGGCACGGTGACGCCATAAAATGACCTGAGATGTAGTGCTAAATATGCTTTATTTGAAGGAAAAAAAAAAACACGTTTTTACTCTATTTTTCTTCTTTTCCTATTTTAACTTTCACAAATTTAGGAGTTATAAATTTTAAGTCAGTTTTGTAAGCATTGAAGTAGTGGTAGATGTGACGCCCCCAAAATAGGTATACATCACCCATTTTGAGTTGTACAATACTGCTGATGTGAAATAACTACAATTTTATTATTACAACAAGAAAGCGTGAGTTTGAATACAAATATTATCTTCTGATAATATCTATCTCTCAAATAAATCCTCATCACATTTATTGATATATTATTTTACAAAAATGGTGAGGACTACTAAACAATCCTTTCTAAAAACCTTCATTCCAAAACCCCACTCAGATCTTATTTATATTCTCGCCTCACGAGAAAAATGGAACAAAAAGGAAAAGGGTGAAGCTCAACTAGGCAATAAAGAATATTATGACTAAGATAATATACAACAAATTATCGTTAGTCTTCAACGGGAAAAAATATAATAGAATACTGATAGGCAACAAATTTTAAATCGATATTAGCAGAATGAAATAATAATTCATTAGAAGAGTTAAGTAGAGAACGCAAACTACTATCTTCTATGTATGAATTAAAAGTTCATCGTCTCATCTTTTATCCCCGTAACATCAATCAATATACATACGGAATCAAATATTCATCTTTGACTACTGCCAAAGATATTATCATCGATTAGTCGTATTCATTTAAACACTGCTCATCTTTGCACTACTGCGCCAAAAGATATTAATCGATCGGTCGTGTTCATCTCGACACTGCTCATCTTTGCACTACGAGCCAAAAGATATTCTTCAGAAATCATTCATCTTTGTGACTACTGCCAAAGATATTCAATAATATCATCATTTAAGACCGAGGATGGTGAAAATATTTTTAAAGAAACGAATCCAAGGTGAAACAAAATGATGAGGATTAAGGATTAAGGATTAAATGCTTTTGTTTTATCCGTGTTCAAAATACCTCAAAATAATCATAGTGGTGTAAAATTCAAGAATGATCAAAACATGGATACAATCGAGTTAGTATCCGAATAGATGTTTTAGACGAAAAGAAGAAATTTTATTTTTCGATTGAATAGATCAGATATCGTGAATAAGGCCAGATATCGTGAATAGTCTCAGATATCGTGAATAAGAACCCCGATACCAAAAGATAGAAATTCCACAAAAAACATCTTCACGCTTCATGAATAGTACTTTCGTGAATAAGAATCGTGAATAGTAACTTCATGAATAAGAACTCATGAATAAGAACTTCGTGAATAAGAACTCGTGAATAAGAACCCATGAATAGTAACCCCGACATGAAAAAGTTCCAAATTTGATAAAAACTTCAGATCAACATTTCAAAGATAATGATATTGAAGAAATAATATCATTACTGAAAAAAATAATATCCCTTACCTCGAAAGATTTAGACTTACAATTTAGAATCTAAAGGGTATAGTCTTTGAAGGAACTTGACCGTCTAGCAATACTCAAAGTATACTCAAAATACTCACAAGAATACGCTCGATAATATAGAGAGAAAACTTCGATTTCGGTGTGATTTTCGATTCTAACCCCAAGACCTATTTATAGGAAAACGCTTAGAAAACCAAAGTAGAAAATTTAATATAATATTAATATAATTATACAAATTTTCCTTAGCCCACCTTTTGGTCAAAAACACCAGCCACACATGTTAATGATGTCCAAAAAAAAATACAAAAAACGTTTTTTCTAACAAAAATAATTTAAACTCCCAAAATCAATTATTTTGAACTTGAACTTCAATAATTCATAATAAATAGCCCTTTCATCAGAAAATTCAAATCTCACGAGTTTTTATAGGAAATTCAATTTCTACAACTTTGCGGAAGAAAGTTTTTCCAAATTCCAAATATAAATTGATCGAAATCCACAAACGGTCGATTTTACAAATTTATAATCAAATTTCATTCAATAAATGAGGTCCATCGACATGTTTAACATGTTTTAAACATTTATTGCAACAAAAATACTCTTCCTCCTCAGATACTCATATATCCCACATTCGTTGTAAAAATATCACCGTTAATATATTATTAAAATAATATATTTAAATGAATTATTTTATCGAGAAAAAAGATAAAATATTAATTTTCAACAATTGTCATTTTAAAAATTTTCTCCATCTATATCCACATAAAATCAATATTTTCCTCATCATATAAATCAATAATTAATTATTCACAAATAATATTACGAGAATCACAATATTGACAACCGAGTAGGTTCTCAGGAAGAGGGGCTTTCCAATAAGAATTTCTTCATCTTGGCGCGCAATGATTAGGTGATCAAACCTCTCCTTAGACGTAACTTTCTAGACATTGCTCTGTGACGCCCCCAAAAATAGGTATACATCACCTATTCCGAGTTGTCAATACATGGTATGTAAAACAACTACAACTTTATTATTACAACAAGAAAGCGTGAGTTTGAATACAAATATTATCTTCTGTATAATATCTATACTCAAATAAATCCTCATCACATTTATTGATACATTATTTTACAAAAATGGTGAGGACTACTAAACAATCCTTTCTAAAACCTTCATTCCATACCCGACTGCGTCATCTTATATTCTCGCCTCTCCACGAGAAAAATGGAACAAAAAGGAAAAGGGTGAAATTTCAACTATTTCAAGAAAGAATATTATGACTAAGATAATATACAACAAATTATTGTTAGTCTTCAACGGGAAAAATATAATAGAATACTGATAGACAACAAATTTTAAATCAATATTCGCAATGAAATAATAATTCATTAGAAGAGTTAAGTAGAGAATGCAAACTACTATCTTCTATGTATGAATTTAAAAGTTCATCGTCATCTTTTATCCCCCGTAACATCAATCAATATACATACGGAATCAAATATTCATCTTTGCACTATGTGCCAAAGATATTCATCGATTGGTCATGTTCATTTAAACACATGTTCATCTTCGCACTACTGAGCCAAAGATATTAATCGATCGGTCATGTTCATCTCAACACTGCTCATCTTCGCACTACAGCCAAAGATATTCTTCAGAAATCATTCATCTTCTGCACTACATGGCCAAAGATATTCAATAATATCATCATTTAAGACCGAGGATGATGAAAAATATTTTTAAAGAAACGAATCCGGTGAAACAAAATGACAAGGATTAAGGATTAAGGATTCATACTTTGTTTTATCCATGTTCAAAAATACCTCAAAATAATCGTAGTGGTGTAAAATTCAAGAATGATCAAAACATGGATACAATCGAGTTAGTATCCGAATTGTATGTTTTAGACGAAAAGAAGAAATTTTATTTTTCTATTGAATAGTCAGTATCACGTGAATAAAGTCAGATATCGTGAATAAGAACCCGGCATCAAAAGATGAAATTCCACAAAAAACATCTTCACGCTTCATTAATAGTACTTCGTGAATAGTAACTTCGTGAATAAGTAACTCATGAATAAGAATCGTGAATAAGTAACTCATGAATAAGAACCCATGAATAAGTAACCCGATATGAAAAAATTCCAAATTTGATAAAACTTCAGATCAACATTTCAAAGATAATGATATTGAAGAAATAATATCATTCTGAAAAAAATAATATCCCTTACCTCGAAAGATCAAGTCTTTAGCTAGAATCTACGGTATAAGTCTTTGAAGGAACTTGCACCGTCTAGCAATACTCAAAGTATACTCAAAATACTCACAAGAATATTTCGATAATATAGAGAGAGAAAACTTGATTTACGGTGTGATTTTCAATTCTAACCTAAACACCTATTTATAGGAAAATGCTTAGAACACCAAAGCGAGAAAATTTAATATATTAATAATATTATTTTTCCACATCTTCCTACGCACACCATCAGCTGAAATCAACCACTAACACATGTCCCATAAGTGACAAAAACGTTTTTCATGCAAAACTTACTTAAAACTCCAAAAAATGATAATCAATTAATCCGGAACTTCAATAATTCATAATAAATAGCCCTTTCATCAGAAAATTCAAATCTCGTGAGTTTTTATAGGAAATTAAATTCTCTACAACTTTGCAGAAGAAAGTTTTTCCAAATTCCAAATATAAATTGACCGAAATCCACAAACGGTCGATTTTACATTTATAATCAAATTTCAAAATAATAAATGAGGTCCACCGACATGTTTAACATGTTTTAAACATTTATTGCAACAAAAATACTCTTCCTCCTCGTATACTCATATATCCCACATTCGTTGTAAAAATATCATAGTTAATATATTATTAAAATAATATATTTAAATGAATTATTTTATCGGAAAAAGATAAAATATTAATTTTCAACAATTGTCATTTTAAAATTTTCTCCATCTATATCCACATAAAATCAATATTTTCCTCATCATATAAATCAATAATTAATTATTCACAAATAATATTATGAGAATCACAATATTGACAACTGGGAGTTCAGGAAGAGGGGCTTTCCAATAAGAATTTCTTCACTTGGTAGCGCAATTAGGTGACCAAACCTCTCCTTAGATGAACTTTCTAGACATTGCCAATAATGTTATCTAATAATATTATTCAGGATAATATGAATTATTGCTTCGATAATGAAAAATACCGTAATGACAATTATCAAACAACAAATGAATATAAAATATCAACGCAACAATTATTAACTCAATAAAATATGCGAGCAAGAAATTATCGTAACCATTATTGAGTAGTGCCTTCTTACGTAAGAATCAATAATTGGTGCAATACTGGTATCTTCTTGTTCAACAACGCCGTATTAGTGTGTTTTAACCACCCAAGGTATTCCAACAAGATAACTTGTGAATAACTACGCCAGTTATTTAAAAACAACTTATATTTGTCGTTTTCTTCATCCATTCGCTTTTTCAGTTATGGGGCCCAACACATGGTCATGGCCAGTCGTACACAAATATTCCCCGACAGTGATTTAATATTTCACGACCAAACGAATATTCCCCGACAACAATGAATATTTTATAACCACTGCTTATTTTGAAATATTTGCGTATTTAACCCTTAACTATCCACATTAATCAAATCAACCCTTACTATTTCAAAATAATAAATAAAGGAAATTCCTTTTTATTTAAAAATTTAGGGGTCTTTACAACCTCCCTCCTTATGAAATTTCGTCCTCGAAATTGGCGACGACGACTGGTGTGTTTGAAAAGGTGAGGATACCTCGCTTTCATTTCCGCTTTCAATTCCCTGTGTCATTTCCTCTATAAAGCATGATTCCTCCACAAAACTTTAACTTGTGGTATGACCTTTTCAAGGCGTAGGACATGCTCCTTCCTATCCAAGATCTTGACGGTACCTCCTCATACGTTAAGTCTTGGGCTATCTCGTCCGGTTCTAACTCAATAACGTGGTTCGGGTCTTTCACATATTTTTAAGCACGGATATGTGAAACACATTATGAACACGAGACATACTCGGAGGTAACGCAAGTCTATAGGCTACATTTCCTACTCGAACCAAGAATTTGAAATGGACCAATAAATCGTGGATTGAGCTTTCCACTCTTCCCAAATCTTGTAACTCCCTTCCATGGAGCAACTCGCAACAATACATGATCCCCCTACATTAAATTCCACGTCCTTTCGATGAATATCCAGATAACTCTTTTGTCGATCTTGTCTTGGTTTGTATCGTTGTCGAATCATTTGGATCTTTTCGGTGAGTCATACGTCTTAACTCGGGTCCCAACAATGTTGCTTCACCCACCTCCTCATCCCAACATATCGAGAAGCGACATTTTCGTCCATATAATGCTTCAAATGGAGCCACACTTTTATACTTGCACGATAAGCTGTTGTTGTAGGAGAATTCCACCAATGGTAAATACTTATCCCAACTACCCTTGAAGTCAGGACACGAGTCTTAATAGATCTTCAAGAGTTTGAATCCTCTCTCTCGATTGTCGTCTGGTTTGGGGATGGTATGCCGAACTAAATCGCAAACAGGTGCCCATAGCTTTTTTGTAAGCTAAACCCAAAATCTTGAAGTGAATCTTGGGTCATTGTGGCGCCCCCAAAATAGGTATACATCACCCATTCGAAGGTTGTCAATACATGGTAGTGTAAACAACTACAACTTTATTATTACAACAAGAAACTCGTGAGTTTGAATACAAATATTATCTTCTGCATAATATCTATACTCAAATAAATCCTCATCACATTTATTGATACATTATTTTACAAAAATGGTGAGGACTACTAAACAATCCTTTCTAAAACCTTCATTCCATACCCAGACTGCATCGCTTATATTCTCGCCTCCCGAGAAGAATGGAACAAAAAGGAAAAGGTGAGCTCAACTAGCTCGGTAAAGAATATTATGACTAAGATAATATACAACAAATTATCGTTAGTCTTCAACAGGAAAAATTTAATAGAATACAATAGACAACAAGTTTGAGATCAATATTCGGCGGAAATAATAATTCATAGAAGAGTTACGTAGAGAATGAAATCTACTATAATCTATGAATTTAATGGTCCATCATCAATATTTTATCCCCGTAACATCAATCAATATTCATCTCAAATCTAACATTCATCTTCAGACTTCTGCCAAAGATATTCATCATCATCGTGTTCATCTCAACACTGTTCATCTTTGCACTCTGAGCCAAAGATATTCATCATTAGTCATGTTCATTTAAAACACTGTTCATCTTTGCACTACGAGCCAAAGATATTCTTCGAAATCATTCATCTTTTTGCACTATGTGCCAAAGATATTCAATAATATCATCATTTAAGACCGAGGATGATGAAAAATATTTTTAAAGAACGAATCCAGTGAAACAAAATGACAAGGATTATGGATTATGGATTCGTACTTTGTTTTATCCATGTTCAAAAATACCTCAAAATAATCATAGTGGTGTAAAATTCAAGAATGATCAAAACATGGATACAATCAAAGTTTAGTATCAAAATAGATGTTTTGGACAAAAAGAAGAAATTTTATTTTTGATTGAATAAAGTCTTGGTATCGTGAATAGTCCGAGTATCGTGAATAAGGTCAAAGTATCGTGAATAAGATCAAGATATCATGAATAGTAAATCCGACACCAAAAGATAGAAATTCCACAAAAAAAACATCTTCACGTTTCATGAATAAGACTCGTGAATAAGAACTCGTGAATAGTAACTCATGAATAAGTAACTCGTGAATAAGAACTCATGAATAGTAACTCGTGAATAAGTAACTCATGAATAGTAACCCCGACATGAAAAAGTTCCAAATTTGATAAAACTTCAGATCAACATTTCAAAGATAATGATATGAAGAAATAATATCATTACGAAAAAAATAATATCCTTACCTCAAAGAATCAAGATTGCTAAGGAAAGGTCTCAAGTGATCTTTGAATGAAACAGATCAACAAAGAACTCTCAAAGTATCTAAATACTCACAAAATACGCTCAATAATATAGAGAAGAGAGAAAACTTTGTTTCGGTGTGATTTTCAATTCTAACTTAGCCCTCTATTTATAGTAAAATGTTAGCACGTAAAGCAGACTTGACTGCCTTTGCACGATGGCTTTACACCGCTACTATTGCCACCCACCACATTTGAAATAAAATTCAGCACATTTCTTCACCAACCACAAGTGGGGCCCACTCAATTCTAGAATTTTCCACCAAAATCAATTATAAACCTAATTTAGAATCGGACACCTCTTAAAATTCATAACAAATCATTCGTGAATTTTAACGGTTCAAAATTTGTGGACATATACTCAACTTATGTATGTATAACATATCCAAAAATTACAACGATCCAACGGTCGGATTAAAAATTATAACTCACATAATACATCGTAAAAATCTTGATTTGATTTTTAATACCTCCATTCCGACAAAATTACTGATAAAACACCTCAACATTAAATCATTCAATTATAACCACATAAAATAAATAAATCCATCGTTTATATCCACATAAAATAAATATTTCTTTATCATATGAATCAATAATTAATTATTCACAAATAATATTACAGAATCACAATTATGACAACGTGCCGCTCCTGGAAAGAGGGGGCTTTCCGATAAAGATTTCTCCTTACTGGCGCGCAATTAGGTGACCAAACCTCTCCTTGACAGAACTTTCTAGACATTGCCAATAATGTTATCTAATAATATTATTCAAATAATATGAATTATTGATCTGATAATGGAGATAATGTGCAGTGACAATTATTGAACAACAATAATATAAAATATCAACGCAAAGAATTATTGAATCAATAAAATAAAATATTGAACAAGAATTCACTTGTGAAAATTATTGAGTAGTGCCTTCTTACGTAAGGATCAATAATTCAACAATTACATGTAATCTGGTATCTTCTTTGAACCACGCCAGTATCGTATTTTAACCACCGGGTATTCCAACAAGATAATCTGTAATAACTACGCCGTTATTTTTAACCAACTTATATTTGTCGTTTTCTTCATCCAATCGCTTTCACATTATGAGGCCCACACACGGTCGCTACTGGTCGCATGCGAATATTCCGACAAAGCATTTAATATTCCACGACCAAACGAATATTCCCTAACAAAAATGAATATTTTATAACCACTTGCTTATTTTGAAATATTTGCGTATTTAACCCTTAACTATCCACATTAATCAAATCAACCCTTACTATTTCAAAATAATAAATAAAGGAAATTCCTTTTTTTATTTAAAAAATAGGGGTCTTACAACCTCCCTCCTTATGAAATTTCGTCCTCGAAATTGGACGTACGCATACTGGTGTGTTTCAAAAGGTGAGGATACCTCGCTTTCGCGTTTCCAATTCCTGTGTCATTTCCTCTATAGCATGATTCCTCCACAAAATTTAACTTGTGGTATGACCTTTCTTGGCGTAGGACATGCTCCTTCCTATCCAAAATCTTGGTGATTACCTCCTCACACGTTAAGTCTCTATTATCTCGTGGGTTCTAACTCTATAACGTGGTTCGGTCTTTCACATATTTTAAGAAATGAGATCGTGAAACACATTATGAACACGAGACATACTCGGAGGTAACGCAAGTCTATAAAGCTACATTTCCTACTCGGTCAAGAATTTGAAATGGACCAATAAATCGTGGATTGAGCTTTTCTCTCTTCCCAAATCTTGTATCTCCTTCCATGGAGCAACTCGCAACAATACATGATCCCCTACATTAAATTCCACGTCCCTTTCGATGAAGATCCGCATAACTCTTTTTGTCGATCTTGTGCCGGTTTTGTATACGTTGTCGAATCATTTGGAATCTTTTCAGTAGTCATACACGTATTAACTCGGGTCCCAATAATGTTGCTTCACCCACCTCATCCCAACATATTGGAGAACGACATTTTCGTCCATATAATGCTTGAATGGAGCCACACCTATACTTGCTCGATAATCGTTGTTGTAGGAGAATTCCACCAATGGTAAATACTTATCCCAACCGCCCTTGAAGTCCAGGACACGAGTCTTAATAAATCTTCAAGAGTTTGAATAGTCCTCTCGATTGTCCGTCCGTTTGGGGATGGTATGCTTAACTAAATCGCAAATCCGTGCCCATAGCTTTTTGCAAGCTAACCCAAAATCTTGAAGTGAATCTTGGGTCACGATCCAAACTATGGATACTGGGGCATGCCATGCAACCTCACAATCTCATTTACGCACATACTAGCAAGACGTTCAAGTGAATAAGTCTCCGTGACGGCAAGAAATGAAAGCAGACTTGGTTAATCTATCAACAATAACCCAAATAGCATTGATGCCTTGAGAAACCGTAGGAAGACCCGTAATCTAAATCCATGGTAATGTGTTCCCACTTCCATTCCGGAATCTCAAGTGGTTCAACGGACCCTTAGGTACTAGATGCTCCGCCTTTACACGTTGGCAAGTTAAACACATCGAGATAAACTTTGCAATCTCTCTCTTCATATTATTCCACCAAAATGTATGTCAAGATCACGATACATTTTAGTACTTCGAGGATGGATTGCAAATGGTGTATTGTGTGCCTCCATCATAATCTTGTACTTCAAATCGAGTCGTTAGGAACACAAAGTCTAGAGTGGACTCAAGTATTCCTTCTTCATCAATTCTCGCTTAGGAATAGCTCCTTCTTGTACTTTCTTCTTCATACGATCATTTCCGATTCCGGTGGCTTGGCGAACCTTAACTTTTCTATTAAAGTTGGCTCTGTGCGTATACTTGACATCATCGCACTCGTTTCGATATGATCTTTCTACTCAATGCGTCATTACTACCACGCTCGCTTTACCGGGATGGTATTGAATAGTGTGGTCGTAGTCTTTTCAATAGCTCGAGCCAACGTCGCCGCCAGCGTGTTGAGTTCTTTTGAGTGAAGAAATATTTAAGGCTTTTATGGTCCGAATATATCTCCACTTTCTCCCCATATAGATAGTGCCTCCATATCTTTAGTGAAACGATCACGCTAACTCTAGATCACTTGAGTAGGATAATTCCTCTCATACTCTTTAAGTTGTCGCGAGGCATAAAGCTATGACTTTCCCACGTTGCATGAGAACACATCCTAACCCTTTGCTCAAGCATCGTCAGAGATAACAAATCCATCCGAACCGGATGGTATTGTTAGAACAGTCTTAGAAATAAGTCTCCTCTTAAGCTCTTGGAAACTTTTCTCGCGATTCTTCGCTCCAAACGAATTTTGTATCCTTCCGAAGTTAATTGAGTTAATGGAGTAGCGATTCGAGAAAACCCTTCCACTTAATCTCCGATAATAACCAAATTAAGCCCAAAAAGCTACACGTGATTTGACCACCGAACTTCGGTTGCTCTAACTTTGTATTGCTTCAATCTTCACGGATCAACAGATACTCCATGTTTTGACACCACATGCCCAAGAAAGGCTACTTCTCTCGCCGTAACTCGCATTTCTTCAATTTGGCATATAGTTGGTTTTCACGAAGCCTTTGGAGTACCAAACTTCAAATGGTGCTCATGATCTTCACGGCTTTTGGAATATATAAGGATGTCATCAATAAAGACAACAATCTAATCGATCCAAATATTCCTTGAATACTTCGGTTCATCATATCCATGAAAGCGCAGGAGCATTAGTTAGTCCGAAAGACATGACTAAGAATTCATAATGCCCATACCGAGTTCTAAAGGCGTCTTTGGAATATCCTCGTTTTAATCTTCAATTTGATGATATCGAGCGAAGATCGATTTTTGAAAAGAATTGTGCCCCTGAATTGGTCAAACAAGTCATCAATACGAGGTAGAGGATACCTATTCTTGATGGTGACATGGTTCAATTCCGATAGTAATACAAAGTCGCATACTCCGTCTTTCTTCTTTACTAAAAAAAAAGCACAGAGCACCCCAAGGAGATGTACTTAGGACGAATAAAACCGATGTCCAACAATTCTCGTAGTTGGACCTTTAACTCTCGAAGTTCAATAGGAGCCATTCGATATGGGGTTTTAGAAATGGGCTTTGTATCAGAGTTCAAGATCAATAAAGAATTGACTTCACGTTCGGGGTAACGGGAAGTTCTTTGAAATCGTCGGGAAAGTCAATAACAACGGGAATATTATTCAAATTTGACGTGTCTTTATTCAAATCCATAACATGGGCTAAGAAAGCTTGACATCCGTTTTTCAATAAACGAATAGCTTTATGATTAGATATGATGGTGATTGATTTTAATGGTTTAGTTGCTTGAATTCATACAACAAAGTTGGTTAGGAATATGAAAACTAACAACCTTACGAAAACAATCAATTTTGGCATGATGAGTAGTTAACCAATCAATCCCTAAAATCACCTCAAAAGCAAGTATCTTTAAAGAGATAAGGTCAATGGTAAGTGATGGTGCCAACTTGAATCAAACAAGATTTATAAGCAGTGGATGTGATGAAAGTTTCTCTAACGGAGTTTCCACAGATAGGTCAAAGTCTAATTTCTTGAGTCAAGTTTAAGCGTTGAGCACAAGCAGGAGAGATAAATGAATGGGTAGCACCGGTATCAAGTAAGGTATAAACTTCGCAAGAATTTATAAATAGCTTACCCGTGATCACCTCGTTTGGGTTCCTCGCATTATGACCGATCACAACAAACTTTCTTCCCGAGAATCGTTGACTTTGACTTTTCAGGACGATCTTTTTTGAGTCACCGTCCCCATTGAACTAGGTTTCGTATAATCTCGAGCGATATGTCCTTCCTTTCCACAACTATAGCATACCTTGAAGCTGTTGTGGGCGGTTTGGACCGATATGTCCCTCTTTTCCGCATTTGTAGATATATAACCGGTGGTCGTTCTCCTCCCTTAGAACCGATTCTTCGCCAAGACTGTCGTCTTCACATAGTCGTTGTTAAATCTCCTCTTTTAAAATCTCCTCCGATTCGCTTCTTCTTCGCTTTTCATGGCCATGATTACCACCAGAGTGGTTACCATTTCGTCCGTCTGCTTTCTTTCTCCATGAGTTATCATTATTCGTTGATCGCGCTATCTCCGGTACGATCCTCGGTTATGGTCCTCACCGACCGTACTCGTTATCTCGCTCTAATAATTGAGCCTCATTTACAACATCTGAATAAAGAGAAAGTTTATGAGAAATGAGATCTTCGACGTATCGCCGGGTTTCAAACCTCTAAGAAACATCCGCGTCATCGTTCCTCATTCTCCACCAAATGAGGTGCAAACACGATAACTCGCAAACTTTGCCTCGTCATTGAGACACCGCCATGTTGTTTTTGCTCTAATCTGATGAACTCCACTTCCTTCATATACGACGAACACTTTCGGGAAAGTATTTGTCATTAAATAGTCTCTGAAATGTCTCCCGAAGACATACTTTGAGTGCGGTACTGGATGGGTACGCTTCATGCGGACTCCCACCGATGGTCCGCCGCCACGCCACGGAACATAAAGGTGGCGAATGGAACCTTCGTTTCTCCGTGCATCCCAAGACATCGAATATCTTGGTAATTTGTTTGACCCATGTTTCCGCCGTGATCGGATTCGGCTTTCCCTTAAATTCGGTGGTCCCAACTCTTTGAAGCGCTTGCATTGTGTGACAACCCGTGAATTGCTATCATTTCCTCCTGTATTTTGAACACGAGTCTTCTCGTCCCGATTTTGCATGAATCGCAAAAGCTTCTAAACATCCCCTCGTTCATCATCTCTTTCATTGGTGTTGTTCATAGGAGGAACATTGCCACACTGTTGCAGACGTTCTCCTCGTTTAGTAAGTCTGAGCATCTCCACTCTGCCTCATTTACTCCATTGTTAATATTCTCGATCGACATTCTCAAATCATCATAAAACAAAGGGTTAATTAAGGAAATCAATATATCACATAATATCCTTATATCTTGACCAACTAACAAATAAGCTTAGGTAGGACACCTTTAGCGAAGGATTTACTCGTCTCTCCCTCCTAGTTCTATTCCCGATCTCGCCGGAGATCATATCCCTAAGCTACGATACCAACCGTGGCGCCCCCAAAATAGGTATACATCACCCATTCCAGGGTTATCAATATACGGTGCGAAAACAACTACAACTTTATTATTACAACAAGATGGCTGTGAGTTTAAATACAAATATTATCTTTCAGACAATATTTATACTCAAATAAATCCTCATCACATTTATTGATACATTATTTTACAAAATGGTGAGGACTACTAAACAATCCTTTTCTAAAACCTTCATTCCATACCCAGACTTGCACTTTCATTATATTCTCGCCTCCCGAGAAGAATGGAACAAAAAGGAAGCGGGTGAGCTCAACTAGCTCAAGAAGAATATTATGACTAAGATAATATACAACAAATTATCGTTAGTCTTCAACAGGAAAATTTAATAGAATACTGATAGACAACAAGTTTCGAGATCAATATTCGCAATGAAATAATAATTCATAGTAAGAGTTACGTAGAGAATGAAATCTACTATAATCTATGAATTTAATAAATCCATCATCAATATTTTATCCTCGTAACATCAATCAATATTCATCTCAAATCTAACATTCATCTTTGCACTACAGTGCCAAAGATATTCATCGATCGGTCATGTTCATCTCAACACTGTTCATCTTTGCACTACTGGCCAAAGATATTCATCGATTAGTCATGTTCATTTAAACACTGTTCATCTTTGCACTACTGAGCCAAAGATATTCTTCGAAATCATTCATCTTTGCACCTACTGAGGCCAAAGATATTCAATAATATCATCATTTAAGACCGAGGATGATGAAAATATTTTTAAAGAACGAATCCAATTGAAACAAAATGACAAGGATTATGGATTATGGATTCAGTACTTTGTTTTATCCATGTTCAAAACTACCTCAAAATAATCATAGTGGTGTAAAATTCAAGAATGATCAAAACATGGATACAATCAAAAATTAGTATCCAAAATAGATGTTTTGACAAAAAGAAGAAATTTTATTTTTAATTGAATAGTGTCAGATATCGTGAATAGTCTTGTGATATCGTGAATAAGGTCAGATATCGTGAATAAGACCAAGTATACATGAATAAGTAAATCCGACACCAAAAGATAGAAATTCACAAAAAAAACATCTTCACGCTTCATGAATAGTACTCGTGAATAAGAACTTCGTGAATAAGTAACTCATGAATAATAACTTCGTGAATAGTAACTCATGAATAGTAACTCGTGAATAGTAACTCATGAATAGTAAACCCGACATGAAAAAGTTCCAAATTTGATAAAACTTCGGATCGACATTTCAAAGATAATGATATTGAAGAAATAATATCATTACCAAAAAATAATATCCCTTACCTCAAAGAATCAAGATTACTTGGAAGGAAAGGTTAGGAAGTGATCTTTGAATGAAACTTCAGATTT